>WEKX01013459.1:2863-15076 GCA_013390025.1 Pitta sordida | reverse complement strand
TATATATATATATATATATAAAAATAGTTTTGCTAAAGGTAAGAGACATGTTACTTTGTTCCAGGTAAGGATTAAACGCTGTCTCTGGAGCTGTTTCCTGACCTTGGTGTTTGTTTTGTATGGAGGGTGTAAAAATCTCATTTAGATGTTTGGGAGAGGTTCAGAAATATAAAGCAATGTAAAGGATGAGTAAGAGATGTCTAATAAGATAATCCATGGATGTCAAGGGGTTTCTAAGCTGTATTTGTGCAAGTTGTGCATGTGTAAATACTTCAACATGTTGCAGGTTCTGGGCCTGCCTCCTCCCATTGTTACCCAGAAAAACATGAGCATGCAGTCAGAACTAGGCTAAAATCCTGCCTGTCTCTGGTCTCTGCTGGATGCTGCTCCTAGTGCTGAAGGGTAAGCAGGCTGCTTTGCACGGGAGTAAAACAAACTCCCTGTATTTGGGGATTTTGCAGAACTTCGTGTTTGCAGGGTTTTCCTTTCAATGCGCTGAAAATTTAAATCACAAAATGTCTGCATAAGTGATACATTGTCAAACAGTCTGTTTAGATGTGTCTTGTGATTCATCTCATAAGCAGAGATGGTGATTCACTGAGCACTTTCAAAGTATTCATTCTCACATCCTTTAGAAGGTATCCCAATAATTCAAGAAGCTGTCATGGCTCAGTTCTACTGTACTGTTTGCACACTGACAGTTTTTGGCAATTAAGCACATTACTAATGTATGGCTTAGTTGTTTACTTAGTATTACAGAATTGTATATTCATTCTGTAGAGGATACCTGGAAATTAAATCCTCTTCCATGTCCCTGTAAATCACTTGAACATCTAAACTTCACAAACAGCAGAGGTTGTTTCCTTAATAAGAGAAAAAGAACAGTACTTGGCATGTTTTAAAGATTTCCAAAATGATCCTCAGCAGCGGTTTTCATTTTATTAACAACATTTAACCGTTTATTCGATATAAAATTTGAAGACAGATCACTAGAATTCTGTAATATAAAAAATAATAAGAAATAAATTACAATTGAAATAAGGTTTATTTTTCTTTTGAATTGTTTTTTTTCTTACAGGTATAATATTAAATTATTTTTTTTAATCTGATTGAGTTTGTCCTAAAGAGCACTATAAGTGGATGTTCAGAGTTGAACATACATAAAATCATTTAGTCTGTCTTCCAAAGTAACCTTCATTTGTGCTTGCATTGCTCTCTGCTCTGAAGAAATTTTTCAGTATTTTTGTACCTGTGACTATCAGGGAAATTCTGTGGCATGTGGACTACATAGCACTGTCTCGTGAAGTAATAAAGCCTCTGAGAAAGACATTTGCTTGCTTTAGCAAAACAGATTTGCAAATAGGAAGCTAGAATGGGTAGGAGACTAGGTTTAATTAACCAATACAGAAAGTAATATAGTTACTGGTGAATAGGTCTCAAGTGACAAGGAAAGGACAGTTGTTTAGACAGTACATTTCCACAGGACAATACTTCATCAGAAATGGAAGGTAAAGGAAAATGGAATTACTTCCAAAAGTCCATCTTGGGGTACTTTAGTGTCTACCTTTTAGACTCCTAGTACTTGGAATATAAAGCATGGGATCTGTACCATACCCCTTGATCCCCTGTGAGGGGATGCAATCTCAAACAGCTCAGGAACTGCACAGGAAGGTGCATAGGGCAAGCAGGCTCAATATGGATCTGCTTGGCACAGGCAGAATGGCAGGAGTGAGGCTCAGGGAGCAGCTGGGACTTAGGGGTGGTTTTAGCCCTCCCTGCTAAGTGCAGTAGTTCAGCCTGCAAAGTGTGGCTGTGAATCTTCTAGCACAAACTTACATAAAAATAATGCGTTTCCCCACACTTTTTAAAGAATAGAACAGTGCAAATGATGAAGAATTAGCGATCACTGAACTCCCTTTTACATAGCTTTGTAAGTCGTAAATCATTTGGCAAGGCTGAAAACTGAGATTTTCATTTTCTTTCTCTGTGAGACAGTACACCAAGGCACCTGCTGGGGGAAGCCTGAGCCATTAAGATGAAAACTGGTTTGGAATAAGAAACAGCATCTACATGCTTTGCTGATGCCAAAGACAACATGTTTATTTAAGCTGTATTTGACTGGGGTGAAAGTCTGAGTCAGTGCAAGATTCCTCTCTGCTTGTTAGAGAAGAAAAAGAATAGTCAGTTCCTTGCTACAGGGTCTGCTAATGCATAAACCTCCATTAGTCACCCATAAAATCAGTGAGGACTGCTCAGTTCTCAAGATATTGAAACATCTGAGCATAGGGGAGAACAGAACTGTCCAGGGAGAATTTAATGCATGTGTAAAGGCTTTAAAGTAAGTCAGCAACATTTGAAGTTAGGCATCCTGAAGGCATGCTTCTTTAGATTCAAGGGGAAAGAGAAGAGGAACTTAATGATTTCCACTTCTAATCAGAAAAACTTTTATAGGTCTTAATCTTTTCTAAATCGTTGTGGGGCTCTGGGCCACGAGGCCAGATCTTTTAGTTTTATTGTGTGCTTGATGGCTATGAAATATTGGAAGGAAATGGGATGTGATAATGTCATGAAGAGTCTATATGTAGCATTACCGTCTTCATTATGATTTCAGTTGTGCTGTAATTACCTGTGCTCCATGTTGAGCATTGCATGAGTGAGATGGATGAGCCCCTAGGAGAGGAATTCAGGCATCGGGAAGATGCAATCAGTGGCTACTGAGCTGCCATGGAATGTGAGACAAGTGTATGGGGTATCCATACATCATCATCACAGATATTTACAGATGCATTACCAGAGGTACTCACCCAACAGAAGCCCCATCATGCAAAATTGCTGGAGTGGTACATTAATATTCCTAATTGCAAATAGGATAAGAGTGCTGCCTATACATCACAGGAGAAACTGTCCTGTTGCAGGTCAGCAGATGCTTTGCCATAAAGTTTCAGTGAGGCCAGAATCTCATTGTGTATCCAGGTTGGTAGGGTAGTTTAGGTCTTAGATTCTTTGACTATCTTGTTCATTCAGCGACACGGGGTTTGGAAGGTTTTTTTCAGCTGGAAGCATTAGATTTTAGCAATCTGTTTCAGTCTTTGTACTCACAATAAGATAGATGCTGAGATTTTTCTGCTTGTCTCTCCTGAAGTGCAGAGGGAGCCATCGTGAGCTATACAGCTCAACCAGCCCTCTATTCTGTGCATTGTCTATAGCAACATGTAACATCCCATAGCTGTGGCAGCAGCCTGAGGGTGTGGGAAATACAGAAAGGGTGAGAGGCACTGAAGAGATCATAAGCTATTTAAACTTTAAAATGGGATTGGTTAAAATTTGAAATGAGAAATGGATAGGTTAGAAAAAACCAACAGCTGCCACAGGTAACATTGGAATACCTGGTCAGTTTTATATCACCGCTTAAAGGATTCAACTACAGGTATATGTATGTGTGAATTATTTTAAATAGTATTCTAGGTCTTGCAAGCTCAATATATTTTGAGTCTGGAAGGTCAGTTAATGTATTTAAACCATACAATGATTTTAAAGGAATGGTTTAATGGCGTATTAATTTTAGAGTCCATTTTAGTTACAACTGAGCAGTCAATGTGTAGGCAGTGCTCTGTTAGATGCAATGAGAGGCACAAACAAAAGATGAAAGTTATGTCGCGCCCATTGTGTACTAAGAAAACAGAATAAGGACTATGGTTTCTGTGCCAGCTTGTTACCATCCAGGCTTTGCAACTCCAAAGGAAACCCCAGGCAATAGCTGTGTTCCACTGAGCATGTGTGGCTGTCCCAGGCCTGCAGGTGCCCCCTCCATGAGCAGGTGTAGCCTCTTCGCCCACTGCTGCTGCTGTGAGCACCCCTGAGCAGAAACATTTCCCAGACTGAAGCAGTTGGTAAATTTGAATTAGCCAGTTCCCAAAATCAGTGTCCAAAATAATATTTTAATGATTATTTCTGTCTCACTAAAATTCTTACTGCTCCAAAAGGTTAGTTCTTTCTGGAAGTTTTCTAGCAATGGTTTTGTAGAGCATTTGGGTGTTTTGTAGTTCAGATAATTTGTATTATTTAAAATTGTTTGGACTCAGATTGTGTTGAATATGTGTCTCGCTATGTGCAAAATGTTGATCATGGTTTGCTTAATTTTCTGAAAGAGAAGAGGGGATATTTATTATTTTTTTGTTATTAGCTTTGATTTGTAACAAAGGAGAAACAGATCCCTGTGCTCTTGGTTGGTGGTGGCTGAAGGAAGAAGTCCAGTTTAAAGGGTGACCCTCTCATTGTTTTCCTTTTTGTCCTGGGGTGCATCACGTACAGCATCTCCAGTCAGCTGAAGGAGGGGATTGTTCTGTTCTACACTGGTGTGGCCTCACCTTGAGTCCTATGTGCAGATTTATTCACTACAATATAGAAAAGATATTAAGGTCTTAGAGAGCACTTAAAGGAAGGCAATGAAGACGTTCATTGACATCCTCACGGGGGGAAGTGGAGGGACAGGTATCCACCTCTTCACTTGACAGGACCTGAGGGAAGGGCCTGAAGTTATGCCAGGGGAGATTTAAGTTGGATATTAGGAAAAACTTCTTCACGTACAGGGTGGTTGGTCACTGGGGCAGGTTCCCCAGGGCAGTGGTCACAGCACCAGGACTGACAGAGTTCACACACGGTGCGACTCTTAGAATGTCCTGCATGGGGCCAGGAGTTGGATTCAATGATTCTTGTGGTTCCTTTGAAACTTAGAATATTCTATGATTCTATAATTCTGACCTTCCACAAAATACCTGAGACACAACACCACAGGCATCGCCAAGGGGTCATGTACCTTGTTGTTTATTGCAGTTGTCATTGCTCCCACGTCAGGGTTGATGGAGCTCAATGTGCTCCAGTGTGTAAATTGCGTTTTGTGAGTTTCCAAAGGACAAGGTAATGTCTGAGGGAGCATTCTGCTCCTTGGAAGCTCTGCTTCATGTGGGGGAAAATAATTGTGTTTGGAGGTAATCAAAATAAATAGAAATAGGTTGAATCAGTTCATAAAACAAATATTTACCTCCACGTTTCTGCATGGACATTATTAATGACAGGAAGTAGAGCATTTAATGTTTAATAACATTTTTGATGAGTGTTATGCCTTTGTTGTGCATACAAGTATTTCTCATCCTTGGATATAACATAGTAATGTAATGGACCTGCCCAACAGGGTCCAAGGATTCCTGTGTCAGATCACAGAGAGACATCATGCAGTGCATATGACTCATCTGGTCTTTGGATTATGATTTTAAACACCACTTTTTTCCCCTCTGGTTTCAGGCCCACCCTATTTTTGAACGGAACCTGGATGATAGAGAGGCATCTCCACCTGTCTATTTGTTCTCATATTAAGCATTCTGTTCTGCTTGATGCCTTATCCTTTCTCAGTGATATAAGTACAAACTACACTAAGAAGACCTCATATAGGTAAGTGATTCTTAGAAGGTGAGTCAGCCAATAAAACTTCAACAAACATTTCTATTTGGACAGTTGAATGGGAAAGTTACCGAACTAAGGCAGTTAGTCTGACTCAGATCTCAGCGTCTTGGAGGAGAGCCACAGAGAAGTTACTGAATTTGTGAATTTGCTGACTTGATTTACTTATTCCAGCAAATAGGAAGCATTTGATGTATACCTTCTATAGTCTCTTTCCCTATAACAGGTACTCTTGTGAAAAGCCTTGTTAGGCCTGGTCCATTCACTCAAAGTTCCTCTTTCTTGAAAAACAAATCTGTTATTTGTTCAAAAGAAGGTGCTAATTTGCAAGGCTGCAGGTACATTATCCTAGGGAGTAAAATTGATAGCAAAACTATGCAGATTATAACATCATAAAGGCATGACATTTTTATTAAAGACCAGGGAAAAAGAAAGCAGCTCCCTTTCTGCCCAGGGAGGTGGCGGAGTCGCCATCCCTGGAGATATTTAAGAAAAGACTGGATGAGGAACTCAGTGACATGGCCTAGAAAATGGGATGATGAGATAGGGAATTAGGTTACATTAAAAAAAAAAATTGTGGTGACATGACCCTGAGATGAGCTCAGATGGATAAAGCATGGTGTTAATGGCACTGGGGTTGTGAGTTCACTCTCTGTATGGGCATTTACTTAGGAGTTGGACTCGATGATCCTTGTGGGTCACTTCCAACTCAGAATATTCTATGATTTTTTTCTCTCAAACCCACTGGTGGCTTGGAGTGCACTTTGTACTGCCTATACTTTCTGAGTGGATAGATACGCTGAATTCATACTCTTCTTTGGAAGAAGTGGTAGCAGTTCTAGGACTTCAGTGAAGAATGGGAGGGAGGTGCTATCTAACTCATGGAAACGATGTATTAGAACTATGCTAAAAGATTGAGTTTGTGTTTATAGTCTGCTCAGCATTTTGTTGCTTGCTTTATGGGTATATCAAGGGCTTATTAAGTCCTAGTCTGATGTCATACAGAGCATCTTTGTAATATATGTTTGGATTTCATGCGTTATCTCTGTGATGGATGATAAGTATTCATAATCACCTAATCATTTCTGTGTATATGATAAATCACAAGTTGGATGGTGTTAACAGTTTGAAAGAAAAAGAAAAATATATAATTTATGCAGGAGATTATGAAGAGGCATAATAAAAAGTAAAAACCTTTTTTTCATTTCTGGGTGTTATGTTTTTAATCAGTGCCTTCTACAATAACTAGATTTTCATGTTCATTCAGGGCACTGTAGTGTGTTGGTACATCAACTGCACTTACATTTATTTCCACTCTATATCAACAAGAGTGAGGGGAGACGTTTTTTGAGGAAAGTACTTGGGACCAAAGGCTCCTAAAGAACTGACAGATTTATATATGCTACCTTTGCCATCATAGACATTTTCTTTAATGCCTGGAAGTCCTAGGTGGTGTTACGCTCTGGGATGTGCTCTCGGTCTCTGTACGGGTGTTAGATGGTGAGTTGGACTAGATGATCCTTGTGGGTCCCTTCCAACTCATAATATTCTGTGATTCTGTGATTCTGTGATTCTGTGAAGTACAACTCGCTGAATGTGGGTAGACTGTTCATCCTCTGCAGAATGCTATTGCCTTCTGGAGTAATCAACTTGGGCACAGCAATATGACCCTAAAGTGACCTTCTGAGTACAGCCATAGAAATATTCCTGGCTTTATCCTATTGCTTTGGTTCTAAGTGCATGATAATGAGAATGAGAAAAGCCAGAGTAAATTAAAGCTATCTAATAAAACACATGAGCAAAATTTCCTTTTATTTAACACACTATTCTTCCACTCTATTTATCAATTCTTTTTTACTCTTCACCTCTTCCTAAACCTAAACTGAAAGATCAGAGGGGGGAAGAAAAGGGGGGGAAGAGAAGGATCAAGTAAGTTTTATCTCATTGAAACGAATAACAAAGGTCCCACTGACTTCAATAGGCCCATCTTCTTTTGTGCTTTGCTTTGATTCAGAAGTGTGCTTTTGAAGCAGAACATCAGCACTTACTGTGCTTTGGCTCGAATCCTGAAATGTTTGTAGGGACCAAACTGAGTTCCTTTTAAGTAAGACTGAATTTAAGGATGTATTCCAGATTTACACCTAATACACTTCAGCCTCAGATGAACATTCAGACTGTGGGATGAGAGAGGTTAATCTGAAGTAAAATTGCTCTCAAATGGATGTAATGGGGACATTCAGTTTTGTGCACCACTGTTAGCCATCTCCTGCTAGGCCACCTTCTTTGAGAATACAGTCAGGAACAATCCAGGATTATTCAATGTGCTGATTACTTTGAAAGACTGCTTTGGTGCCTTAATAGCTTCCTTATACTATGTTGAGTAATGTGATGGCTTACAGAAACGAGGAATGATTCAGCTCAGAATCAATATGGAATTAAAATTATGAGAAGGAAAGAAATATCTGAAATTAATTTGTGATTCATCTTCTGAGTTTAATAATATTTTGGATTATTATTTGGGGGAGTTCATGTATGGAATTGTTGTGGAGTACTGTCAATGTGTTTGAGTGGTCTAAAGGTCTAAAATGTCTTGAAGAAAGTGACATTTTTCGGGATACATATCTGCAGGGCCAACTTGTGACCATAAATTGAATACTCTGTTTAGAGTGAAATAGCTGGGCTGTATTGGCATTCTTTCTGGCACTGCAATAGTACCTTTTGAAGCTTCATTATTTACTTTTTGAGGGGGTTTCTGAATGAATTTGAAAGGAAAAATTTGGCAGCTCTGCTGTGACAGGGAACAGGAAAATATACACAGTACATGAGTTTGTGCGTTCCATTAACTTTTTCCAGCCTTACAGCATGTCTTTAATTGTGACCACTTTAAAATATATTATTAGTGATCTGAATTAATTAAAGATAATGTAAAAATCAAGGGCATAAAAAGACATGTCACATAGCATGTGTTTGCTCATTAGATATGACAGTAACTCTGCAGGGGAAATTAATATTGATAGGTATATTGAAACAGAAACACACTGGAGATGAAGAGTGGCTGAGCATTGTTCTTTGCCAGCATTAATAGTGGAAAAATAATTAATATTGACTAGAGCTTCTCATACACTAAGGATGTTCTGTTGGTTCCTTCCAGTATAATTTCATTACTCTTAGTCAAATGATGATTCCAGTAACATTGCTATGTTTCAGGAAAGGAAGACCCCACAACTGAGTTAATTTTCTGAGTTACAGCTACACTAAAATATTTTTGTAAAAATTTGGAGACTGTGCTACAACCTACACAAATATCTCAATTTAACTTTCTGTTTCTGTCTTTGGGGTTATCAAATCTGTGTCACTATGTTCTTGCTGGTAGCAAGCAAGCAGTCCTTGTGTATTTGGGGTAGGGCAGTGGGCTTTTGTGCCAAGCATATAACTTTTTGTTGTTTAATTTTTAATTGGGGGAACTTAAATCTCTATCAAGATGTATCTCTAAGTTGCATTTCAGAAGCATTTGCGAATGTTTTGATTAGCAGAAGTTTGTCTTATGTCACTGCAGTTGGCTGAAGTTCTAGTATATTTTTTTAATGTAAAAAAAATGTTCAGTATTTAGTTGTTAAATAGTTAAGAACATGAAGAATGCTGCACATCCGTGATGTGCTGCCAATCTTGCCTGGTTACTGCCTGTAAAAGTGCCTCATCTCCACTGGGATTCTGGAGTAGGACAGTATATGGGACACAATGTGCTGATATGGTTTTCTATCATTCTTCCCAGTTTCTTTGCTTTGTTCCTGCTTTGTCTTTCTGAAATAAGCATCAGATATGAGGAGCTGCCACTAGAAAGTTCCCATAGTAACATCCCTGAGGAATTCAGAACAAACTGCATGCCATCAGCAGACTCCTAGTTTAGATGCAGCTGTGCTGACTACTGCCTTTGCTGGCTCACTTTATGGTCGCTGGGAAATTCTGACCTTCTGCAGCTATACCACAAAAAAGCTCTTACACATGTGGTATCTCCAGCAGAAAGGCCTGTGGGTTTAGCTATGATACAGTCACTGTGTGGGCTTAGAACTAGATCAGTGAATGAAGTCTTGAGGACTTTAATTGTCTTGAAGTAAAAGAGACCTTTTTTCATGTGTGTGCATTTATATAAAATCTCTGAGTACTGTAGGCATCCTGGCTTCAGTGCTTTGCAGTGATGTTCCTAATGCATGCTGGTTATGTGAAAAACGTACTATTTTAGTAGTGAAGAAGAAACTTCTGACTCATGTCCAGTTAAAGGTGATGGCCCATGGCCCAAAACCTCAGGTCAGTTAGTTGGAGGCACTGTCATTGAAGCATCAGTTTCCTGGATATGAGGATCTAAACAAAGATTTGTGCACATCTTTATCAGTGTAGCTCAAAATAATTTACTGACAGGCTTTGTCTTCATTTTTGCCTTTCATGTTTGTTCCAAAGGATTGTAGAGAAAATAAATACTTTCTCTAAACATGTTCATTCTTGCATTCTTCATGCTTCTGGATTGTTGGGTTGGGTTTATTATTTTCCTTACTAAAACTAGAACCTGTATTCTTAACAGTTACTTGCAAGCAGTTATGTTAAACCTAGAAAAGGTTATTTGAATATTGACATTAAATCCTATTTGTGTTCATGAGCTATTTGAATTTGAATGTTGTGTCCGGGATGTGTTTTTCTTATGTTTAAGACAAGAAACTGGAAATCAAGTGATCAACTGAAAATGTCTATGATGCATGTGAGATAGTTTAGCAGCATAACCCACTCTGTTACCTGCATCTCTGCTAACCTCTTTCTAGCAGGTTTGAAGGGTTGTGCCTACTATTGATAACAAAACCATATGTAATGTCTACAGTTCAATTCACGGGTTTCTTATTTGTCATAACTTATGCCACAGAAATAGTAATGGACTCTTCCTTTGTGATCAAAGGGGTATAGATTGCTGAGGTGGCTCAAAATTAATTTCACAGACATAGCAGGAGTGCTTAGCATGATGAAAGCTTATGGCATTCTTGTGGGGTGGAATACTGACACTGCAATAACTGGCAAATTTGAGACTGCTCTGATAATGCAATTGAATACTGAGATTTTAATTCTTTTTAACAAGAGTTTACTATTATGGCTTATTGGTAAAATCACGTGACACTGCTCAAATTCATTAACTATGTGAAATTATCCTGTAAAATTTGAAAGGTCAGGAGGGTCCATCAAAATGCTGTTTGAGCACAGGCTGTACATTTTTTGCATTTGAAAAAAATTCCCTTTCTTTCTTCCTTTTTACAAACAGCTCTAATGACCCAATTTACATGTCTATCAATACTGTATGAACTGGAGGAGTTGAAACCTTACACAGCAGACTCCGATATCCTTTCTATGGAATGGAGGGAGCTTAAGGTAGATTTTATTGTTGCTTATACCAGTTTTCTGTTTTGAGGACTGTAATTTCTGACTCACACCCTCAGTGTTTGCAGAGGGTAAATCAGGTAGTCCTGGCATTCTCATAAGCAGCTGTGGCTTTCAGATGATGAGACAAGTTCTTGCTCAGCTGTGGAGACCTGGCTTAGGTCTGAATGGAGGAACGGGAACAGAGTCTTTTAGATGTTTGTCTCCTGTCTTTCAGCATGACAGTGATTTGTAGCTATTACTCACTGGTGATTACTATGAAGTAGCTAAAGTCTGTAAAANCTCGACCCTTCCAGGCCGGCTTCCTACAAAAAGCCATTAAAATTAGTATGTCAAAAAGGGAGCTGTAAAAGGAGAAAAGGTGTATATGTGTACATGCAAGTATAGTACAAGTGAATGTATCTACTCTAATTACCTTCAAAAATATGCTACATATGTATTGCCTGTATGCTTTGGGAACACTGCAAGGACTATTTTCATCTTGTTGATTGCAGGTGTAGAGAGCCGTGTAGCCCTGCAAAAAGTTATTTCAAGGTAAATAACGTGCTCTACTGAGGTGCTGGTGACCATTCCTTTGCTAGTTTGTCCTCTCCACATAAACCTAGAATTAACAGAATTGTAGAAAATAATTTAATGGGACAACTTCAATGCAGAAGCAAATACAAGTACTGACCTGGATGTCAAGAAAAACACTGTTTATTAGTGGTGAAAACTGGATGAAATTTCCACCCTTGTTAATGAAAGAATGAAATAAACCTTCCATGGATTAGAATGAGGTATAAATCATTTTGGACAGCACTCCTAAAACGAGCACATGAGTCTGCAATATTTTTTGGAGGTGGTAAAAATTAAGGAGGCGTTATATGTGATGCACATCAATCAATCAGTCAATCAGCATCTAGATGTAATATAATTGTGCATTTGACAACAACCTTTTCTATTATGTTGCACTGATCAAGAAACAACAGCAGAGTATATATCTATGCTGTATGAACATTTAACCAGTTATACAATTTATGCTGGAAATTTAATTGTAAAAATGTGGACTTTCAGAAAACAATGGATATGCAAATCTTTCTAACAAGGAAAGAAATTGGTTTTGCTTTCTTTGCTGAAATTTTCAGATGTTAGAAGTTGGTAAATACAAATGTATGTATCATGAATGCAGGCAAATCAAAACTGTAAGATAGCTAATGAGCAGGAGGTGGACAATAGCCAACTGATAAAGTCATGCAAAAAAAGAATCGACTACCCAGGAAATTCACAGAATCACACAGAATCACAGAATATTATGAGTTGGAAGGGACCCACAAGGATCATCTAGTCCAACTCACCATCTAA
>WEKX01013442.1:0-22908 GCA_013390025.1 Pitta sordida | reverse complement strand
CTCGCTTGTGCTGAGAGAGACAAGGCGAAGGAGCAGAGAATTGTCCACAGCCCTGTGGAGTTCCAGGGGGTGGAGCAATGGGCGTGGCCTGCATGCATATTAACAACCTGCAGTTCTTTGCGAGTTTAGTGTTTTGCAACAGACTTGGCCTGTCCCTTTCCTCGCAATGGAGGGGGTATAACTGTATTGTGAAGAACAAACAGGTGTACATGAAGGCCTTCCCAGAGTAACTGAACTGACAGAGAGAAGCTGCTATGTAATTCACACAGTGGGAGAGTGTTTTACTGCCTGACCAGGATACAAAACCAATAAACAGGAAGTTCATCAGTGATGTTACTTGATGCAGAGAACTTATAGTGGAGTTCAGACCTGTTAACCGAAGTATCCTCACTGTCACAAGCAACTCTGACCCAGAGAGAACTATTTTGAAAGCAGCAAAGTCAGATGCACGAAGTCTGACTTACAAACCTCTTTCAGCTACCAAAATCAAAACTGTACGATTAGATACCCAAAACTAAAACCAACACATGAAAACAAACAAGTTTTACATGACCTGGTGAAACAAAGCACACTCAACAAAACAGATTAATTTCTATTTGAGGTCTTGTGTGTTCACACCAGGCGTTTCTGGCCTTTCACTGGCAAAATACTAAAGTACTGAAAACTAAACACTCTTACTGTGTGAAATAACACAGAATATTTTTGGAAAAACTAGGATAGCAGAAAGCTTGCACATGCACCAATGACACGACACTAAAAATGAAGCATTTGGAAGATTGGCTAACAGATGATAAAGGCCAAAATACTTCTCTTGAATAATGTTTAGAAAGAAAAGGGTGGACAACTAACTTTATTCAAAGGTAGATTTGGACAGCAAGCCAGATCCTCTGTCCACATGAGTTTCAGTATTGTAATGGCTAACTACTGCTCTGTGCCATAAAAGTTTTGGATGAATAGCAGTAAATAAATTATAAGGACACCACTAGTTTTCATTTCTTTATATCCATATTTTCAATAGAGCACAAAGGACTTAAGCATTTATTCACTGCAAATGGATAGTCATGCAAAGGAGGACTCCCAACTCAGCATCTTAAAGATGGATCAAAGAGAGATACAGTAATGCCTTGGGGGTTTTGTTCCAGGATTCCCCTATGAAGTGTGAAAACCATGAAATGGGATTTATACATATATAAATGCGGCCTGCACTCTACCCCACCCCCTCAGCCCCAGCCTAATGCCCGCCCCAGGCACCTCAGTGGCCCTGTAGAGAGTGCTAGGATGCATTCCTCATGCCATGCTTCCATCCCAGGACTGGCAGGCTGGTTGTTGGGGTCCTATCCTAGGAGGAAACCCACTGAGGAATGATGTAGTGAAATTCAAAGTGTAAAATAGCAAGGTATTACTGTATCACAGCTCATATGGTCAAGGGAATAAACCCTTATACACCCTTTTTCTGTGGATGTCTCACATTCTGTTGTTTCAAAAGCAGGAAGATCTCGTTAAGGACATATATCGCACCATATACTGCAAAGGGTTACTTGTTAAAGAACCTATCCAACACCAAAAAAAGATAAAACTGATTTGATTCTTAAAGATCACTCAGTAGTCAAACATCAAACTTGATCAGTCTAAGACTTTCTCTCCTTGTAACACTGCACTATTGACATGATCCAAAAAGTATGGGCATTCCCACACCTCCTGATTTACACCAGCCTTCATACCAGCCTCTTAATAGTGGCCTATCAGATATGATGGGACTACCACACCAAGAGCTATACCTGGATCTTGAGTAAAGTTCAGATTCTCATCCTCATTCACTTAAAATTTTGAAAAAAGTTTTTTAACCTGGCTCAGTTAAAAGCAACACAATTGCATTTCTAGGTTAATGAATTCATAGAAGTAAGTCTCAGGTCTAAATTTACACGAGCTCTCAGATTGCTTCATGGTCACTTCAAATTTAATTTTGTAAAAGAACTCTGTAAGTTTGCAAACATCCCTGAAGAAATCAACGTTATTTTTTACCTCTATAACGTATATGTACTGGTAAGCTTCTATAGGATTAAGGAATATTTTATTGACAAAGTTTTAATTCATCTTAGTTTTTTTATTTACTGACTAAATTTCCTGTGCACAGAACTTCGAAAATAGTTAATTGCTAAATTCCATGATTGAAACAAAGTCCTATAACCTCCAGGTTTCCATTAAAAATGTAAGACCCTGGAAATCACACATCAGGAAAATATTGCCAAACGCCATTAAGCTACTAAAGAGTCATTAAAGAAAATTTTGAGCAATCTAGGCTTACCTTTTTAACTTCAAAAATTTATTTTGAAATCCTGTTGATTTGATAAGAAAGTATACTTCCTACAGCCATTTAAAAAAACAAAGACTTTTTGTCTACATATAATGCAATGATGTTCTCTAAGACTTTCAAACAAGAGGAGTTCACATGCAAATCTTTAACCCAGAGCTCATGATAAACCCATTTTACACGAATCAAGATGTTTGACTTGAATCAAGCTAAGTGAATGCTTATGTTATTTAAGACAGGTAATCAGTTACAGCACTTCATACTGTAAAATAACAACTGAGAACTCAGACTGTGTCCACTAAAAATGAACACAGGTTTCAGGGGAAGGTAGGAGACACTTTGCGACATTTTGCAGCTCTAAGAGAATTCCTTTTGTTTTTTCCCTTACAATTAGGTTGGACTAGATGATCTTCAAGGTCCTTTCCAACCTTATCTATACTATGAATACTGTGGACTTAAGAGATTTAGATCCTGTAACCTCATTAGATACTGCTCTTCTTTAGTGTCATCAAGGAAAACATTTTTTTGCCTCCCATACTTTGGAATCTCCATTTGTAAAACAGAATTATAATACAGTGAGCCCCCACATATTCCCGGCCCACTATTTGCGAGCTTCAGTATTTGTGGGTGATTTTTCTGCAAGATGTGCAACTGCAACGCGTGCGCAGATCCTACCACGACCTCAGTCTGATCGGCCCCCAGCTTCGATGCTCGCGGTGCCAGCTCCACCCCCTCCCTGCCCGCACAACCAGCCCCAGCCCTGTCCCCACTCCCTTGCACCCCACTCGCACAGCCGCCCCAATCCTGGTCGCTTGCTGTAGCATCCCGCGCCATCGCTCCACCCGCCCCGATCTCGGTCCTCGTCCCTGTTGCTTACGTTGCCACTCCCTCCCCCCCTCCGCCCCACACCGGTCCAGTCCTTGGCGGAGCACACCCAGATTGCTGAAACAAGCCCCACTCTCAGGACCCTCCTCCAGACCTTATTAGGGGAGGGGGCATGGCTACAGGCAAGGCATACATGACTACGTAGTGGGTTCACTATCTTTGTGGATTTCACAACTCGTGGGAGCCAGACCAGACCCAACAGCCCACGAGTAACAGGGGGTCACTGTATTTGCTTACAAACTGCTGAGAGCTATTGCCAGAAAAGTAGTATGGAAGAATTCAGCAATACTTTTAGGAACAAATCATTTCATGTTCTTTGTAAAGTGTAACTCACGTGCATCAGATTTCTTTTTTATACTGATTTTAAAATAGCTACCTTTCTTCTCTTAGATTTCAGTCTTGTCAGACCACAATGAAATGAGACTTGCTCCCCACTCAGCTGTGTAATTTCAGCATGTACAAGAAACACAGTCCAAAAGTAGATTTGGTTTCCTATTTAAAAAATAACTTGCCAGTTATGCTGCAAATTATAACACCACTCACATTAGAACTTCATTTCTCCTTTTGTCTTTCAGATCCCAGTAACTATGGTCTCTCTAATACTAGATGACGAGGATGACTATCTCCAGAGACACATTTCTTTCCTAGATGCCACTGAAGACATCATAGTTTTCAAATATGTATAATGAGGCTTGAATGCAAAGACACATAGGGTCAAAGAAGGCGCTTATTTCTGAATAACTGTGTTGAAGGTGGCCCTTTCACAGCAGTAAGGCTTGGACTAAGCAATGGTTAGCTTCACAACCAAGTCTACAAAGCCATGACCACATTCCTAAAGGCTCTGCTTTTCATTATCAGACATGGCGTTGGCCATTGATATCTATGAATTGCACAAAAAAACCCCTGTACAATACAGCATTTACACAGAGTTGCATTTTATATTTCTTCTATCCATAGGAAGAAACATCTGCAGACTCCAGGCAGGCTCTCACAAGGTCCTGTCTTCAGTATCAAAGAGGTGGCAACACAACAGTAAGTCTTTCCATACTGCCACATACACACACACTATTTAACAAATACACTGAACTAATAAACTTGAATAGAAACCCTTTGACTTATAGAGAAATAAAACCTAAAGACAAATAGGGACACAGGTTGCTCCATCACTCCATCCTCCTTAAATCCTGAAAGAAAATCATTATCCTGACTCACCAAAATGGTTTCATTCTTGAGAAGCATGAAACAAATTAGGATTGTATTGCAAGAGTCACTGCTCTCAGAGTCCTGACATACATGAGAAAACAGTCCTCCTCTCCAGCGAAAATTATCATTTAAAACCAGCTGACAGCCGACACAGGGGGAAAAAATAAAAGTCAAAAAATTTGAAGTCTACAAATAGACTGTGAACAGGACTTATATAAATTGCACAGTCGGTCCTGAGCTTCAAATGTACACATGCAATGTTTTGTATCACTACTCTGAACTAAGCACGCGGAGCCAAAACAAATGTTTCAAATGACAAAGTTAGAACTCTGTAGCTTAATCTCCAGATCCATACTCTCTAAGAGACTTCAAGCTGCACACTCACTCAGAAATTGTTTCATAATACATGACTTGTGCTTAAAATTTGAAACTTCTTAAGGAAATCAGCATAAAGAACTTCTGAAGTGTTTTCCAGATGTTTGCGGTAATGAACAGAAAATCCCTTAGTACCTACTGAGGAAAAAAAATTGTATGACAAGAATAATTTCATTTGTTTAAGATGAAGGGTGAGAAAACATCCAAGAAGTCTGTGTTCAAGTTTAAAATAGGTACAAATGCTATTTTTTATTGCTTTAAGAAGTTATCATCTGTATGCACATGAATTTACATATTAATAAATGCTCACCAAAATGTCAAGGGGAAAAAAAATTCCAGAAAAGCTATAAGAACAGACAGATATACTGAAGGTATTCAGTGGAGTCCATTTTAAAGTACTTTCAGAGAACAAGGAAAGAGGGCGACCTTTGAAATATTGATACTAATGTTAAGATCTCCCACATGAAATTTTAACTTCACACTCCAAAGCTTTTGTCCCAAGTACATCTGTTTGTTTTGGGGGGCTTGTTTTAAGTTAAAATGGTTGAGTAACCTTGAAACAGAGGCAAATACATTGTAATGATCAAAAGTTTTCTTGAGAAAAATTATCAAAATCAAACACACACTGACATATGATACTGCCTGGAGCCAGACAGTATATGACAACTGCAGCAGCACCCAGAGACTGCAAACACCTCAAGCTCTGTATATATTGTTTCTTGTCTTCCTCCTCTTGTGAGTCACCCTTTTGCACAAGCTATGAGGAGAACATGGGAATTAACACTACATTTCTCTATCCTGTGCCTGAAGACGACAGATCTGACTAGAGAGCTGCCTCCTTTTTCACCTAGCTAGCACTTCCCCCAGCAAGGATTCCCATTAAAACCTCAGGAGGCTTTTCAGCAATTAACACAGTGGGAATGGTAGTAATCAGCCTGCAATGGGGTCGTGCAACAGCCTATTTGCCCACAGGGACACAGTGCAATTGTAATCATTAACAGAAAGCTTTGGAAAAGCTTGAAAGTTTTCCAAATGTCTCATAATGCTGTGGTTGTGTGCAAAACCTGGCTAGGAGTCCCTGCAAAGCTGCATAGCACCTGAGCAGGCCTGTTAAAGCATCATAAGGAACAAACATGAAACATTACCCTGCAATACACTAGCTGCAAACAATTATCAAGAGACTCTTATTGCCTTTAAGAGGCCTCATGCAAACCTAAGGTTTACATGTCTGTTTTCATCTGTAACAGCATTAAAGAAGTTAGCCTCTGGCATGTATTTTATCCTCAGTCTTCATTTGAGATACTACCAGATTTTGAACAAGACTTCATCATGTGTTGAGATTTAAATTTCTTTTTTCCTTAGCATCATCCTAAGCCAAGCCCTAAGGAAATACTTGGACATGGCTTTTTTAACAGAGAGTTACTTATACTGAAAATATTTATCTGAAAGTTTTCAATACTAGAATAGTGAGAAAATAGTTGCTTTGTACCTACCAATTCAACACTTTGGAAAAGAGGAAATGTACTTTTTAACTGATTTAAGAGGGAATATAAATCACAATTGTTGCAAAAGGAGAAGAAAAAGGTTGTATTTTCCAAAGTCAGGCTTATTGATTAGACTTCTAAGTACATTATAGAGCTAAAAGCTATATCCAACAGCTTCCACACATTTGCTGACTGCAGGTCATTTTAGACAGCACTGCTTATATCTTTACCATGAAGGACCCATTTTCAAGGTTACTGAAACTATTTCTGCTGATCTTTAATACTGAATCCAGACATACTATATCCTGAATATTACACTATTGATTTACAGAAAAATGACATTTTCAGCTTGACTACATCGTGTTCACTTAAATTTATGTGATCTGCTTCGGTGCCCCTATTGGAGCTACTCAGTAAGACAAAAGTTTTGGATGACTTTTGGAAACATGTAGTTGTACAATAAAGAACAATATATGTGTATTCCAGTTGCTTTTCTGTGCCAGGTACAGAATTTCCAGAGCAAAGCTGTTTCAAGAGATCACTTCCAGGCTTGACTCTCCACTATCCCTAAGGATAAACAGGGATAGATTTTTGCCAGGTAGCACTACCCTTAAAACAGAAACAAGGCTGTTACTCTTACCTGAGGAACGTGATTTCCCAGCTCCACCACATTCTGCTTTTGAAGAGAACTGGAGCAAATCCACAGGGAACTGTAATACCTTCCTGTATCGGCAGCATTTACAGGAGCAAACAAACATCTAACCCAAACCTTTCCACAACAGAAACCTCCCTGCCACTAAATCCATTTTAAATCAAAGCACCTGCTTGTGTCTGGGCCCTGAGGGCACCTGTAGGCTGATTGCCATGAGTGGCCTCAGCTGGCACCACCAGCTGCACACCACCCACACACCACCCAGGGCTCCATTTAAATTTAAACCCAGGAGTCATATCTGTCCTGAGTGATGTTATAGGTATGCTTGTCTTGTGGACTATGTCCTCCTCATTCAGGGCTGTTGATAACCACAGTTACAGCAGCCTATTCTACCCTGCGTGTATGCACACCCCTGACTAAATTAGAGAGGGGGGGGGAGAAAAAAAAGATGAGGCTTGTATTCTAACCTTTAAAATTCAATCTAAAGTGAAGTGATACTATGCGTGTCACTGCTTCATCTAAGTGCTTAAAGACTGTTCAAATCGATTCGTTCTCTTTGATGACCCACACTGAGTGACTTTTTGAGACCTTTTACTTTAATAACTCTGCTTAGACCTTCATAAGAGGGGATATCATGGACTTCAGAAACATATGTTCCTCCCTCGAGGAGGTGAGGTAAGATTAAAAAGCTTGCGATGAGAAAGATTTTCAACAAAATTACACACAGACTTACCCTCTATTATCTGCTCCATTCCCATGAGTTAGTACAATCTCCTATGGACAGGTACGATCCATATTTTTCTTTTCAGCTCCACAGTATAAATGATGGGGCAGAAACAGGCTGTATGTTGACTTTAAAACATTAAGGTTTGTCCAGTCTACATGATCTGTACATCACTACATAGCCCTCTCCTCTCTCCCTGTTCAGTAGCTAAAAATTGCTTTTGCACATACCCTGTACAAACTTTTCCTAGGGCCTAAGATGTTTTATATCACTGGCTGATATATGATACACTGTCAAATAGCAACAATATGGCTATTTTGCCTGAAGTTGAGTTGGTTACAAAGATTGCTCTGCTTCAGAAAATTCTTGACACGCCAATTTACTATCTCATTATGTTCCTACTCTTTAGAGATAATATAGTCACATTAAATGCTCATTAACATTGAGATTAAGAAAAAAAATAATTAGCCCCTCATCCTACATTCCTCTCTGTTTCTTAAATAGCTCATGCCCTAAACAGGTTGAATTTTATCCCATGTTTTGTTTTTAAATTTGAGCTTACAGAATGAGTACATCTTCATCAAAATCATCTTAAAATTCTGAAGCAAAATATCTAGGAGAAAAAATCTGAAGGCATCAGTATCTGTGATCACGTGGAAAACAAAAATCAAATTGCCGAATTCTTGTTGCAAGAACTTCTTATTCTTGTCTTTGCCAACTTCTTTACCTCTTCTTTACTGCTTTCCAATGTGGTGGTCAATTTTTTTTAAGTACTGCTTCAAACGTTTGCATATTGCACTTTAGGTATATCAGTTTGTGAGCCTTAAAATCCTTAATTCAGCGCAAATCTGTTTCTCACTTTATATAAAAGAAGTGAAAATTAACCTTTTGTGTGATGGAGGTGTGGTAAAGAAATACAACTTGCACACTTCCTAAAAGCTTTAAGAATCAATGGGTTAATAACTAAAAAAAAAAAAAAATAGAGAAACATAACCATCAGTTTTTAAATGGAATAACATCAGGGTATTTATTATATGAACTATAACAGATTTGAAATAGTACATTGCCTTCCAGAATTTTTTTTCTACAAAATTAGTTTCCTACATAATAAATTACATACATAGCGAGGATGTAAACTGTGCAAACATAACCATCTATGCAACTCCAACACACAAAAAACTTCAACATGAAGTATTGAGCAATTCATGTTCCAAAGGCTCAGTTCTGGACATAAAGGTCCCCCATCACCAAATCAGACAGCAAGTACACTGTTATTTAAGGATGAGGTGCTGGAGTTAAGCTCTCCTGGCATTTTCTTATAAAAGCCTGGGGATAAGGAGGAGGAAATTATTAAAAACATCCCCTATGGGCTAAATAGTACGTAGAAGCATCTGCCAACGTAATAAAATTTACATTTGTAACAACAATTGTTGCTCACGATTAACACTCAGGAGCAAGTGGTCAATCAGGTTACCCTTTACAAGTACAGTATATTGAGTCTTTCCAAGAATAGTATATTTTATAGTAGGCCACAGATACAAATAAGCCAAACAGGGAGATTAGGAAGGAAGATGTCTGTTTACCATAGATTTTCATTTTTGTGAGGACCTGTGGACTAACAAGTAACAACAATTTGCCACAGTTGCTGACATCTTTTCTTCTGCAGTATATTGTCCTGGCTCAATAGCATAAGGTCAGACTGAATGCCTTTTTTCTGTCTTTCTGCTTCTCCTAGGGAACAATTGCTTAGAAAAATACCCTTTTACTTGACAGGTTTGTAACACAAACAAAAAAATCCATCCTAATTATTGTAGTTATTGTACTGACTGCTTAGGAATCAAATAGCTTAAGATTAATAGTGTCCTAGAGCCACCAACCACACCCATGTAAACTTAAATGTACATGAGTGATAGATGTCTGGGGATAGCTTGGTGCAATAAATGAATAAAACTTACTTCTTTAGGTTTTTTTAATCTAATACAGACGTTTCATTATACAATTAGCAATCAGTTCCTTCTCCATGCAGAAAGTAAGCCAGGATAATTGACTCTAAGAATTTTATGCACACACCCCTGATTGCAAAACCTCAAGTCATTCTGCAGAACAACATCTACAGTGAGTGTGATAGAAAAGGAGACAGTTGCTTGGAGATCTTAAAGCTGTTGACAAAGTACAACTCACTTTGTAGATCCTCAAGATGAGACACTTCCATGTATACAATTGAAGGGGCTGCTGGCTGACATGGTGGATGCTGGATCACATACATGCACAGTGGACGCTGGATGACACACCAAGAAGAATATAAAAAATATAAATAAGAAAGAATATCACTTTATATTAAAATAGTAACTGTAGACATAGCAATCTCTTTTAGGATACACCTGGAAACAAAAGAAAATGCATGTTCCTATTTTAAAATTAATCCACTAGATATAAAATTTTCACAAAGACCTTTCCTAATTCTCTGATCTCTTGTGCTCAAGCAAAAGGTCCAACCTACACAGCTGTCTCTTCTGTACAAGACCTCTCCCGAGCAAGCAGCTGTGCCCTCAGCATGGCTGTCAGTGTGTCTAGGCATCAGGGCTTCACAAAATATAACTCAACTATGTTCAAATAAATGAATTTTCTGAGATCTCCAGAACCCCATGCTATAATCCCACAATACATAAATTATATTTTTAATTTATATGTGCTTTACTTATACACCATCAAGTAAAAAACTCATGTGAACATTATTATAAGTATCCAATATATATTTAAGCATTGTTATTACCAGACTGACAGGGCAGGCTGTGTAGGACACCTTCAGCAGCACCTCTCCTGAAGGTCCAACTCAGCATATACTATCTTGCCCTCAAAAAAACCCCTGTAAAGTACATAATGATTTATGTGGTGTCAATGAGGAAGCCTGTCCTCACTGGAGCTTCAGTGCTTGAACTGTAGAGCTGATCTTTTGGAGGAGTTTTCCAAGGCAACCTTGCATGGTGGGATTTGTGTATGTGACAGAGCACGTTGCCCCAGCAGCATGGTACAGCTTTGACAGTCTTGTGTGGAATCTGGATAGGGTGGCTCCATTGTCCTCCCTACATGTTCTTCAAACCACAAGAAGGTCTAAGGTCATAAGGGATACTTGCTCACATATGTAGTTCCAATTGGACCTGGCCCCTTTCAGGCTCAATATAGCACATTGAGCAACGCCTGCAGGGGAGGTGCAACAGCAGCAGGACTTCAGCAGCAAGCCTTGAAGGATGAGGAAGCAGCACAGGCAAGAGACAGGGCAGGAAGGAGAATGTGGGGCACACCACGTTACCATACCACATTAGGGGACCTGCCTACAACAAGCCAGTTGGGAGCCTGTGATGAAGGTTATCTGCATAATCTATGATCCTAGATTTGCTTTTCATGAGGAAACTTGTCTTCAGTTTTAAATACTATTATATTTACAATAAATTGATATTATGAAAGGGACTTTTGTCATGTGTTCTGTCTCCTTAAGCAAGGTTCACAAAGCCTCTTATATCCTATTGTGTTTTCCAGGATAAAAATGAAGTTTATTAAAGAAAGATGAATGTTAACCTCTTTACATACATTTAAAATTGTCTCTTTGACAGAGTTTTTGCTACTGATATCCAATATCAATAACAGAATTAGGACATCAATATAAAACACTGTCTCAGCGAATACATGTCAGCTTTGCGTCTCTTCTTATTCTCTTGTATTAACGACAAACATGCTGCAGATACTGTTTCAGAGATAAAGACTGAAATGCTGTTGTTCTTCCCCATGAAAGAAAGACTATAGGTGACTTATGACTATGATGCATTTTTTTAGATAAATAGAATTGTCTATATGAAATTGACTATTTATATTTTTTATTTTAATGTCACCATAATGCTACTATTTAAAAATTATTTATAAGCTGTTTACAGAAAGTAAAGTACAAGACCATAACATAATCTAGCATTTAGCTTGGTCTCAAATTTAGAGGAAACTAATCCATGCAATCCTGTTATAGTTAACTGAAAACTGAGTGTGAAGCAATGAATACAAATCTATGTCAGAGATTTTAATAGATGTACTTATCTTTGCTAATAACTAACTAGTCAACCAATTATCACTTTACTTACATTAAATATATTTAGAGGTTTACACTGGATTTATATTGATCTCCAGTCCTCACAAAAAAGAGAAAAGTACAGGAAAATAAGGACCATATGCAGTGACAGTATACAGCTGTATATTATCTGTTCCTGCTATGAAAAGAAAAAAGAAATCTCAGAAGCTGGCCAAAATGCATGTCCATAACAAATACTCTGCTAACATGATTTCAATTATATGCTTTCAAAGGGATCAGAAGGTCCAGATTCGAAGAAAGAAAGATAAACCTGAGCAAAATACCAACAAGGGTGGCAGCTCAGTCTGTGGTTCTGAGAGGTGCCAATACTTGCACTCAGGAAGCAGCAGATGCTCAGCATAGCTCACTGCTGGGCCTTCAGTGAACAGGATTTCTTTTCCTGATATTTTTCTGGGCTTCAGAAAACAGATTTTGGATTCACCTTATTGGTTTACACAAGAACACTCATGGATATTCCTGGTCTGGGACTCTCAGTTGTGTCGCATTTGGAAATAATGTGAGACTATCTCCCACTCACTTTTGGGTGGCATTATGGCCAAGTAAAACTTGGTGGCAAATTGTTGATTAAATAGCCTTTGGATGTCCTAGGCAGCAAAATTAAAGAGAAGGGGCATTACAGCAAGGACAATTTTTTTTCCATCACCCAGTCTAAACCACGTGTAGCTGATATGCCTCAGACTCAGACCCATTTTCTACAGCATCATCATTTACAAGCTGTACTGGCATAGGCAGCATGAACTCTAGGGTCAGAATATTCACCACTGAAATCACCAAAACTGAACTGAGAGACACTCTAAGAGCTACGTTGCTCCTACAATGCTTTGCCACAACATTAATGGATTTGAAACTTAGTCCTCACAACAATCATATCTAACTAAAAAAATGGGCTCCAGCATGAGGTCTGAAAGAGGTGCACATTGATACACTGTATTCTCATTCCAAATAAAAAGTAGATATTGGCATCCCCAAATTAATCTGTCCTGAACCAGTGATCATCAGCTCCAGCTATCCAGTTCCCCTGTGTGGCATTATCAGACTGTCAATCTTACAGAGAAAGTTTATACTTATTTGTAAGCAACCCAAGTCCTTGTTAGAGTTTCTGGTTTGTTCCACTCTCTTCTCCCCTCCTCCCACTTTTTTATTTTAGATCTGCAGATGTTCTCACAGAGAGGGAAAAATTTATTCTATTCTTTCTCTAGATGACCTTCCACAATTCTAGCTTATCAGATGGTGTGCACACTTACATACCAAAAGAAGGCATGCAAATGTAGATCTTATTTTTAATACCAATTAAATGCCTTAGAATAACTCTGTAAGTTTGATGGTTTATCTTGCATAATTTTAAAGTAACTTTAAGCTGTACCTGACTACTTCTACAAGATGCCAGCATAATGTCTCTAGGTTATCATCTTCACTTACCAGCCACTGGGACACATTGGGATTGCTAGTGACAGGAAAGGACAATGGGAACTCTTTAGGACAATTAACTCCTCATTGAACAAAGCTTCCCATGATTCAAAATCTCTTTTTGTTCATATAATAGAAACAAGTTTGATTTAATCTAAGGAAATGCAATGGAGGAAAGTATCTGTAAATTAACAAGATATTCCAGCCTAATGAAAGAGAATTCAGTCTGAAAGGTTAAATTGAAATTTCTTGAGTCCACAAATTTTGATCATGCTTTTATAGTGTCAGCTCCTGTCAGTCCTTCGCAAATACATTAGCAAGAAGGACAACATCAGAATAAAAACTAAAATTAAAGAGGAGTTGAGATTTACTGTTACCATTTCAATCTTTGTCATGTTGTTTATTGGGCACTGATCTTTGTGTAGAGGTGTTGAGCAGCAAGTCTTAACAGTAAATTTTTCAGCCCAAGGATAGTGGTGGTGGCAATGGAATGGCATAAAGTGCAGTGTCCTGCTTGCAATAATTTAACTGAAGCAGGATTCTTTATTCCTATCCACAGAAAGGCTTTTCTCATGCCTCAGCTAAGTAAAACTCTCCCCATGCTCTGATTGCAAGTACGTATAACTATTAATATTACAGTTATACCCTGTCCTTGGAGAGGAAAGGGACAGGCAACGGCCCTCCCAAAACCCTAAACTCGCAAAGAAGTGCAGGTCATTAATATGCATGCAGGCCATGCCCATTGCCCCACCCCAGTGTCCAGAGGGCTCTTGGCACTTTTTTGCTTCTCCCCTCAGACTCTCTGAGCACGGGGAAGAAAAGGGAACCATTTCAGAGGCCCCTCTGACTTGAGAGACCCCTGCCACACTGAGAATCTGTGGGCCTCTCCGGGCTGCTGC
The DNA here is from genome assembly GCA_013390025.1 of Pitta sordida. NCBI lineage: Eukaryota > Metazoa > Chordata > Aves > Passeriformes > Pittidae > Pitta > Pitta sordida. The sequence continues at coordinate 8,833 of WEKX01013442.1, read as the reverse complement.
AACTGTGTGCTCACAGAGCAAACCCCCTCACTGCTTCCCCNCACAAAAGGGAAGTTAAGTCTCAGTCGCTGTAGCAGTTGTAGTAGGGCAGAAAATCATCAGTTTCCACATGCCCCTGGCTCCTGCAGAAAGAGTAGGAGGAGGGAGAGCTGGGACAACTGCAGGAAGCAGAGAAAATTATGAAATCCAGCTCTGACAAACCCAAAGCACGGCTGGTAACATTTGGTGGTAAGTAGTAAGTAACAATAAAAAGGTTGTCTTCAATGTCTTCTTGTACCAGAGTATGCTGTATGGGGATAATAACAAAAATTCATGCTCACTTTCTCCCTTTCTGTCTCCACTCTTCCATTGTCTAGTTGTTTAAGGCCAAAATAGGAGTACAACTTCACTACCATTAAGTCAGCTTCATCCCCACTTCATGAATGAACACGATTTTTGTCTAAATAATGAATTATTCTAATAAATTATAGAATATTTATTTGAATTATTTATTTTCCAGATACAAAAAGTATCTGACAGCAGTAAATACTCACTTACACAGAAAGGATTTAACAGTGAATCCAGAGCAGTTACTTATAAACCACTCAGATCACATACATTCATTTTGGAATAAAACTGAGAAGTCCATGCCTGGGATTGCCTAGAAGTCCAGTCAGAACTCTGAATTCAATCTCTCTGTTCCTCTGAATAAGCTCTATACTGTGGACATGGTTGTACAGTTGAAGTGCAGCTCAAAGAAGGCAGGAACAAGTGACAAAGCTGCTCATTCAGGAATTACCATTAACTTCTTTTTTTTTTTTGTATTCAAGATAACATTAATCTAACTACACATAACTTTCATAATAAACATTTCATCAGCTAATCCAATCCCCCTGCACTTTTTCTGTATCTTTCCAAAAGGTTCTTTTCTCATACCCAGTAGTCAACTTTGTACACTCTGTTAGATTTAGTGTCAATGGAACCTGGTTTGAGTTCTGGACAATTCTAAGTCCCCTGTGTCCATATTTGTTGGTCATCTCAGGCTATAGTGCTGTACTTTCAAATAAGAAACTGTTAGACAAAATGCACCACTCACGATCTTACAGGAGGGCAAGAAAAGGCAAGAGCAAAGGGCACCCCAGCTTTCCAAGGATACTCTGTAATTTTTGGCTGTTCTATTTTGTAAAAAGTTCCTGTGAAATAAACCTCTTATCTTATGCAAGCAGGTTCTTGCTAACTAATCTCCAGAATACTGTCCTGGAGATAAATTCAATTTAGGTCTGGGTACCTACCTGTTCTTTTGCAGAGGACAGTATGCCTCCTCATATTAATTTAATGGCATCTGGTTTAAAAAAGCATCCATGTTATGAACCAGTGACACAGAAGCAAGAGAAATTTGGGCACAGTAGATAGTGTCGTTCAGAAAAGACTCAAACCACTGACAACATGGACCACAAAAGTAGAGAAATGTTCCTGACATGCATTAGAATCAAATAGCCTTTAATTTTAACTAAAGTCCTAGGTCATATTGAATATTAATATTCATGGCTAGAAGCAGCAAGTCGGAGACAGTCACCATCTCTTCAGGCTGCTTATATTGGATTCATTAGCAATTTATCATCAATATAAAGGCAAAATTTAATTCCACCTGTGAGTTCCAGAGCATGTAAGACTTGACATACCTGATGACTTCCAGATAAGCAGGAATTGTAGCTGCCATAATAGAGGCTAAAGGCCTCTGGAAGCTGCAAGAATTTTATGGTATTATACAATTTGGATAATAGTTATATTCATCAAAGGTATAGTTTAAATAACTCGTCAGAAGAAGCAGCCACATGAATTTGGAAACATTAAATTTACAAAATTCAATTTTCACATTATCTGAGTGTTTCAGGGACTTCTACCTACTTCAGTCATAATTCATTTAGAATTTTAGACATTAAATTTGATATTATCCAGTTCATATTTCTTTCTAAACACAAAACACAATCTTTACTGCAAGTATTGGGCCAGGCTGGGATACATGAACCATGTTAAACATTGCTTAGAGCCAGAGAAACCAGCAACGCAATCAGAAAAGAAAGACAACCAGTGATATAACTAGCAGGGTAGTAGCCTGGTCCATTATAGGCAGAAGAGGAGACTCAGAGGTGACCTGATTGCTGTTTGCAACTACCTGAAGGGAGGTTGCAATCAGATGGGTGTGAATCTCAGGCTGGTGACACCAGATCAAGAGAGCATGGCCTTAAACTACGCCAAGGGAGGTTTAGACTGGATGTTAGGAAGAGATTTTTCACAGAGAGAGTGATCTCTCAGTGGAATGGTCTGCCCAGGGAGGTGGTGGAATTGCCATCCCTGGAGGTGTTTCAGAGAAGACTGGATGAGGAGCTCAGCAACATGGTATAGATGGTGGGAGGCTCGGATGGATGAAGCATGGTGCCCATGGTTCCACGCTTATGGGCCTGATGCCAGGGCGGGCGTTCGCTTGGAAGTTGGACTAGATGATCCTGAGGGTCCCTTCCAACTCAGAATAACCTGTGAACCTGTGAACTTGTGAACTGTAGGTTAAATCTTAGATATTTCTGTGCTTTACTTACACACAGAGGGGTTCAATATCACAAAGGCTATCCATTCACCATTCTCCTTTGCACAACAAACATTAAGGGACAGAGCAGTTTGTGACAAATAGCCTTCTAACAGGTTCTCCCTGTAAGATTTCAGAAAGTGGTGTGACACCACACTGTCTAGAATCAAGTAGAGGTAATGCCTATTACTAATTAATAATAGACTCTGACTTATCTGACCTTGTCTATTATTACATGCTTTGATGACTAGAATAGGCATCAAGAAATCATTTGAGTAAGGTAACAGTAGGGAATAGGAATAAATTAATCAGACATATCTGTGAAACCACATTCTAAATAGAAAATTTCCCCATAAATAGTTCTTTCTCACCCTTATGTTACAGTTTAAAACAATTAAATACAATGGACAGGCTTTGCACACAAGCATAAGCAGAAAGACAATACCACAGGAAATGCAACGGGAAAAGAAGGCCAAAATACTAACTCAAGCTCATGATCCACAGTTAAATTTGTGTGCAATAAAATGGAAATGTCATGTGCGATCATGGTTTCTCTATGTGTGTACATACACTGATTTCTGAACTTTGTAAAGGATTTGTTTGTCCTTTAAACTAAACTAGGAACTAAAGCTGAAGGTCTGTAAAGGTCACTGAAGTGTAAAGATACTTACCACTCTAGAGTTTGACCCTGTGCAAAAATTAGAAGTGAACCAAGTTCAACTGAATTATTTATAAGAAGTATACTATTTTTCTATGTGGAAATAACTATTACGTGATCAGCTACTGAATAAATACTTGATGCATAGTTTCACAAAATAATGTAAAGTGACAACACAACCTACTTTACAAATTCTGGAATAAGGAAATACAAAAATATGACAGCAAAGGAATCACAAAGTCACAAGAGTAGAAGGACCAGAAAGCACATATTATCCTATCCGCAACTTCTATCTCTCTTCCTCCCTCTTCCTCCCACCTCCCACAATGAACTTTTATCCACATATTAGCCTTCCAAATATCCTCACATGGAAGTCAGATATTAAGCAAGATAGAAATAAGTTTCATGTTTAAGTATCAGTTCCAAGAGAATATTTCAAGGTGGCACATCACATCCTACTACCAGTGTATTTCAAGTGGAAAGGAAAGATGGCTTCAAATAGAAAGGATGGACTGGCACGGAAGTTAGGAAGAAAAGTGAGTTTCATAACACAAGTGTGAATAAAAGTAAGAGAAAATTCAAAGCTGTGAGGGAACTTAGAACTAAGGATAGGGGAAAAATATTAAAGGAAAGGAAAAAAAAAAACCAACAAAAGACCACTAAATAATTCTCTTCTACCTCGACCCTTTGAGTGGCAGGGAAGAACAGTAATTTCAGTATCTGCAGTTTTGGAATTCTGAATGCAATGGAAGAGGTTAGATGAGGGGATTTGTGTTAGACTGAGTCAAAACTTCAAGCCTTTATTCTCCCATTCACAGATAATCATGTTGAATCAAAGGCATTCCTCAATCCAGCACTAATTTATCTGAATTGTATCTCAGTTATATTACTAGTGATTACTAGTGGGCCACTCTTCAAACTTTCTGTGAGTTGTAAGCAAGGAGATGCAAGAATAGTAATAATTTTAAACATAAATTAAATACAAAAGCTAGTGTAACACTTGCAAGTCATCAAAAGCTGAAGAGGGGGAAAAAAAGAAAAAAAATAATAGAAAAGATCAAGCCCATCTGGGAATTATTTAAAATTAGAAGAAGTGATTACACAAGCAGCCAGAGTGTAAGTACATGCCACTACTCCCAAAAACAAACATAAAGCAGTAATGGAGCTATAGAAGGTGTGACAGACAAAGAAAATCTGTCAAGTAATAATAGGTTTTCAGACTGTGTTATGTAAACAAAAAATGCTCTACTTTCATGTTTCTTCTTAAGAGAAATGTGCATATTTTTAAAGTAGAATCACTATACTTCCTGTGATCTGTAGTGTTCTAGTGTCCTCCAATGGATACTTTTGAAAGTACTTGCTCTGTATAAGTGTATTAGAATTAGAGCTGTGCCTCACTTAACGGTTTTTGTATGGCATTTATTGCAAGATACCAGAAAGAGGAAACAGTATAAGATCTAGAGACTCCTAGCTTTTCTTCCCATATTCGGTCATTGGCACTGCTGAATATGTCATATTCAAAAAAGAAAGGAAGTGTGACCTTCTGCCAAGTTTTAGCAGAAGACAAGTCCCTGAGTCCAGTACTGACTTTAACCATTTATTCATCTTGTGAAGACACAAAAAGATCAAGACCAATAACATAATGAAGTGCAGGCAGCCCTCAGTAGCTATGTACGGGACAAAGACCCCAAAGCAAGATCTATCAGTGTCTAGAGATGCATGGCACAGCTGACAGTGAATCTCTGGAGCCACAGCTTCTCCCTCTTCTTTCCAGCTGGTAAATTTGAATAAACATCACCAAAGAAACGGTCAATACTTCTCATATCTAAGTGAGAAAAAAAATTGAGTCAACACTCATTTACATTGACTTAGTTGATAACATACTGTTGTCATTTGGAGAAGCAGAAAAAATGGGGTAAATTTCTTTTGGTTTCTCAAAAATCTGGATAATAAAATAGCTCAATTTATAATGTGGAAGAATTATGCTCAAAAGAATTTCTCAGGCTTTTGTTCAGTCATTGTTATGGGGAGAGCCCTATTGTTCAATTGAAAAGCTTTTCTCCTTTTTACTGGAACAGACAATACGGTTCCTATATTATCTCCACTTCCCTCCCCTGCAAGGCATGTAGCCAGGGGAGGGGCTTTCTCCTTTTTACTGGACAAACAATGGAGTATTCCTTTTCTTATCTTCCCTTCCTGTCAAGGCGTGTGACTAAGGGAGGGGCCTGAAGGCTGGGGCAGGCTGAGTGAGAGCCAATGGCATGTGAAGACACACCCACAAAGTATATAACATGGGAGGGGCCCGAGGCCCTATAACTACAGCTGCCAGGCCTCACAGAAGGGGTTTTGTGGATCTCCCGGNCACTGCTGGCTCATATTAAGTTTTCTGCCAATCATTACTCCTACATCCCTCTCCATTTCACCCTTTTCCAGCCACTCATTTCCCAGTCGATAGCGATGCATGGGGTTGTTATGTCCAAAGTGGAGAACCCGGCACTTAGTCTTGTTAAATCTCATACTATTGGAGTCTGCCTATTTCTCAAGTCTGTTTGTTCCATTGTTGTTGATATTGTTATTGTTGTTGTTCAAACATATATATATATATTTGTTATATTCATTTTTTTCTTTCTCCTAGTAAGGTTCTATTTCTCTATACATATTATTCAAGTATTTCTAAATTCAATTCACACTCCATCTTAATTGACACCAGGAGAGTCATTTAAGGCTTCTTTAACTGGCAAAGTTAATGCACAGTAAGTTGGTGCTGCAAATTTCTGTCTCTAGTTCAGCTGACAGCTGCCATGAGTCATGGCCTTCCTCTGTTGTTGGTCACTAACCTTATCTTTGGCAGTGTCGTTTAGCAGCCACAGCTGTGTTATTCCTGCCTGCCCCACTCCCTAGTCCAGTCCTTGCACCAGCATCTCCTCTTGACTACACTCACTCCTTCCAAATACTCCCAAGCAACATCTTTCTTGAGATAAGATTAAAAGCCATGGATACAGGGAGTGAAATAAGTGTGCATTAGTTGCTACTAACATGGAAACAAAAAATGTTTTTGCACAATATAGATTCTCCTGTTTCTAAAGAAAATAAAGATACTGAGCACACCCAATATATGCTGTGAATATTAAATCATATAATACTTTGGGTTGAAAGAGGCCTTTAAAATTTCCTTATTCGGGTCCTCTGCCATGGGCAGCACGCCTTCCACTAGTCCAGGCTGATCAAAGCCCCATCCAACCTGAACACTTCAAGGATTGGGGCATCTACATCCTATCTGAGCAACCCATTCCAGTCTCTCTCCCTATCTTTCTTATAAGCCCTCTTATAATTACTAATTTTATATATCACTTTATATTTATATTATACATAATTATAATATTTATTATTTTATATTATTAATTATTGAAAGGCCTCAATAAAATCTCTCTTGATCCTTCTCTTCTCCAGGCCGAAAAAGACCAACTGTCTCAGACTGTCTTCACAGCGGAGGTGTTCCAGTCTTCTTATCAGCTTCATGGGGCTCCTCTGGACTTGCTTCAACAACATCCTTCTTACATTGGGAGTCCCAGAGCTGGTAGCAGTACTCTGGGTAGGGTCTTGTAAGAGCAGAGTGGAGAGGAAGAATCACCTCACCTCCCTCAGCCTGCTGGTCATGCTGCTTTTGAGTGGCATTCTGGGCTGCAAACGCACATTGACACTTTATGTCCAATGTATATTTGTGAAACCACCAATATCCCCAAGCTGTTTTCCTCAGAGCTGCTCTAAATCCATTCACCTCTAGATAGTACTGATATTGGGGATTGCCCCAGCCCATGTGCAGGACTTTGTACTTGTCTCTGTGGAACTTCTTGAGGTTCACATTGGCCTACTTCTCAAGACTGTCAATGTACCTCTGCAAGGCATCTGTTCCCTCAAACATATCAATATGTGCAAAAAAAGCCATTAGCATATAGCAGCTAGTACACTATGAAATAATAACCTAGTTTATTTATTGCCAGTTGGTACCTATGAGACACAGGCTTCGAAATCCACATTCAGACAAAGCAAGTCAAATGTCACCTCTGTTGATTCTTGTCTCCAGGGATTCGTGGTCCTCCCAGCTGAAAACTACCCTTAGTTCCCTTTAGATTATATCCTTATATGCATTCCCATGCAGGTGCTAAGTAGGGAGAAAATAGAAAAAGCTGAAGAACTTCAATGATTGTGTTTCTGGCAGTGAGCATGTGACTGAAAGTCTCTGTCAAAATTAGATAAATCTTTAAAGGCTTCAACTTATACCCTAAGGTCCTATGTTCTTTTACACCTCGCAGCTTCCTCCTAAAACATACAAATCTCTTGGATTTTTCTCTCTCTCATCTCTCCAGAAATTTTCTTGAAATATCACAAGAATATTCTTAACACTAACATCAACATTCTTAGAGTAGGCTACAGCTCAGACGTATGACCACTGCCCAGCAATCTAAAAGGCTTCTAATAGTTTAACTTGAAAACATAAATGTCATGGCAGAAAATCAAGGCTCAACTAAATACACAGATATTTTAAAGAGAAGAAATCATTTAAAGTTGGAGATCACAGCAACACACTAAACTCAGCACCTTGAACAACAATGGTTTTTTTCATCACTTTTTGCTGGATTTCAAACACAACATGATAAAGACTTTTGTATATCCCAGTGACTGATCCATTCTGTCACTGTCTTACAGACATCCTCCATAAGAACCATGTTGCTGTTATACATAAAAAGGAAGAGTTACTAGGGTCCTTTTCTGTAAATTTAGTTACTGAAGATTTTTTACTCCTTCTGATTGTGCTTTGAAGTTCACTTTCACACTAAAAGCTATACAACAAGTACAAAGTTTAGCAGTATACTTCAAAGATCTTTTGTACATAGAGATGTCTGGCACATTCCCAAATTCCCTGAAACAAAGTCCTATACTCTTGTGTCTAGCTTCTTCAAATAAAAATGTCCAACAGTTTCACATTCCATTAAAACTGGAGGTGGGGCTATAGGCTATAACATCTGCTAGTCTTACAGGAAACTTTCTGGTTTCAGAATTCTTCAAACAGTTCTTTAATACAGCTTGAATTCTCTCCTGTCTTTCATATCAACCCTTTTTTTTTTTTTTCAATCTCAGTAAAATTGACCTCTGAATTTGTGGGGTTTGGGCATTTTTTTCTTTTTTGGGGTTTTGTTGTTGAGGGTTTTTTTCAGGGGGATATGATCTGCTAGTAAACAGAAAAGAAGTCATATACAAACACTATTATAAGTTTCGATGGTTTTGGAGGTACAGTAATACCTTGCATATTTGTGCATATTGATTCACGTCTTCACAGAATATTTCTCAGTGAATATTAATTGGCTATTTGCGGAGCACACCCCCATGGGACAGGGGGACAGTGCCTCTCACTCACTGGGCACAACCACAGTTTGCTCCTTTATGAGTGTTGTTTGGCAGGGAAGGTTTATAACACACAGTGTATACTCCCATGGTGCCACCTGTGCTAGGGGTGGGGTGTCCTGCCGCTTCTGCCCCTGGGTGCCCCGGTGACAGGTGATGCCAATAGGTGTGGAGGTTGTTTAGGAGGTAGCGGTCATGAGATAATAAAA
>WEKX01013412.1:2127-12460 GCA_013390025.1 Pitta sordida | reverse complement strand
CCTTGTAATCCAGGAGGAGGTACTCAGTGACTTGCTTTTTGGCTTGGATCCTCACAAGTCCATGGGACCAGATGGGATTCATCTGAGAGTGATGAAAAAACTAGCAGATGAACTCGCTAAGCCACTCACCATTATTTACTAGCAGTCCTGCCTTATTGGTGATGTACCACAAGACTGGAAATTGACTAATATGACACCCATCCACAAGAAGGGCAGGAAAGATGATCCGAGCAATTACAGACCAGTCAGCCTGACCTCAGTCCCATGCAAAGTCATGGAATGGATGGTCTTGTGTGCTATTATGCAGCAACTGCAAAATGATCATGACATTAGAACTAGTCAGCATGGATTTTGGAGAGACAAGTCTTGTCTGACCAACCTAATCTCCTTTTATGATATGGTGACTCACCTGGTTGAGGCACGGATGTAGTGTACGANCCACATCTTGAGTACTGTGTCCAGTTCTGGTCTCCCCAGTTTAAGAAGGATATTGAGCTGCTTGAGAGGGTTCAGAGAATGGCGACAAGTGTGATGAAAGGACTGGAGGACAAACCCTATGGGGAGCACTTACAGGAACTGGGGTTGTTCAGCCTGGAGAAGAGGAGGCTCAGAGGTGACCTCATTGCTGTTTACAACTACCTGAAGGAAGGTTACAGCCAGTTGGGTGTGAATCTCTTCTCTCAAGCTGACTACACCGGAACAAGAGGACATGGCCTTAAGCTATGCCAGGGGAGGTTTAGACTGAATGTTTGGAAGAGGTTTTTCCCAGAGTGATCTCTCATTGGAATGGTCTGCCCAGGGAGGTGGTGGAGTCACCATCCCTAGAGGTGTTTAAGAGCAGACTCGATGAGGAGCTTAGTGACATGGTCTACTTGGTGGGAGGCTTGGAATGATGGAGCATGGTGCCCATGGTTCCACGCTTGTGGGCCTCATCCCTCGGTGGGAGATCACTTGGGAATTGGACTAGATGATCCTGTGGGTCCCTTCCGACTCAGAATAACCTGTGAACCTGTCAACCTGTGATTGCATCAGATCCAGGACTGTCAACAGGTTGAGGGAAGTGGTCCTTCCCCCTACTCACCACTGGTGAGTACTCCGCATAAAGTACAAAAAATTTTTTGTCCAGTTCCAGGATCTTCAGTACAAAAGAGACAATGACGTATTGGAGACAGTCCAGGAAAAGCCATGAGAATCAGCTGGGCAATCAATAAGTGTATGAAGTTTAATAAAGACCAATGCTGGATTCTATACCTTGAAAGGGGCAATCCTGGATGTACATTTGAACTGGGGAACAAGAGGATGGAAAGCAGTGAGGCTGAAAGCGACCCTGGGGGTTTTGGCCGATGGCAAGTTGAATATGAGTCAGCAGTGCCCTGGCAGCCAGGAAGGTCAACTTTGTCCTGGGGGGCATCAGGAAAAACATCAACTGCTAGAGGGAGAGGATTGTCCCACTCACTTCTGCACTGGTGACTCCTCATCTTGAATATTGTGTGCAGTTTTAGACACCACATTATAAGAAAGATATAAAGCTAGTAAAAAGCATCCAAAGAAGGGCAATGAAAATGGTGAAGGGTCTAGAGGGGAACTGTCTGAGGTAACTTGGCTTATTAAACCTAGAGAACAGGAGACTAGGGGAAGACTTCATCATGATCTGCAGCTTCCTGACAAGGAGAAGAAGAGGTGCCAGTGCTGATCTCCTCTATCTGGTCACCAGTGGCAGGACCCGAGGGAATTGCATGAAGTTGTGCCAGGAGAGATTTAGGTTAGACATTAGGAAATGATTCTTCATCTGGAGGGTGGCTGGGTACTGAAACAGGCTCCCTAGGGAAGTGGTCACAGCACCAAGACTGCTGGAGTTCAAGAAGTGTTTGGGAAATGCTCTTAGGCACAAGTTATGATTCTTGGTGTGGCCCTGTGGAGAGTCAGGAATGGAACTTAGAAGATCCTCGTGAGCCCTCCCTAGTTAGGATATTCTGTGATTCTATGATCCTATGATTCAGGATCTGTTGATCATGGAGGAGAGAAGGCTGAGGGAGAAATCTTATAAATGTTTAGAAATACCTGAAGAGAGGACACAAAGTGGACAGACACAGTGACTCTTCATTGGTGTTCAGTGACAGAAAAAGAGACAACAGGATCAAAACTGCAACACAGATGTTACATCTGAAGATATAAAAGTGTTTCTTCATTATGAGGGTGACTGAACATTGACACAGGTTGCCCAGGGAGATTGTGGAATCTCTCTCTTTGGAGACGTCTAAAGGTTATCTAGACTTAGTCCTGGGCAACAGTCCCTATGTAGCCCTACTTGAGCCAATAGCCGTTAGAGGTTATGTCCCACCTCAACTCTCCTGAGTATATGAAATCTCTGGTTCTATTTCTGTTATTTACTGATAGAGTGCAATGAGGAAATGATCATGATTATGTCTGCTATGATCTATTATGTCTGCAAGACTTTATTTATATGTTGTGTATTTAGATGGAATGGTTCTCACACCAGGTGCTGCTTCTGGGCATGCAGAACTTAGGCAGAGATTCAATTGCTGGAAGTTCTTGAGTCGGCTTTACCAGGGGATACTCTGGAGGTTCACCAGTGAATGACTTTTGACTAGGACATTGAGTGCCTTGCAAGTGCTCCTGAATGTGTACCACAGGCCAGTCAAACATAGACAAGAGGCAAATTCACATCAAAAAGGACCTCTTCCACTAATGTGTTTTTGCGGAGCACTCAGAAAGCTTCATCTGTACCCCAAATTAATGGCAGCAGTTACAATAAATTACAAATATGAGTTAAAACAGATCTGTTTGTTTCCTCATGAAAATCAAACCAAATTTGTCAACATTTCCAGTTTATTCTAATTTTATTTATTCTGATGACCCAGCAAGTCAATATATTTAAAATAGCACTAGTGTGTGAAGAGTTGGTTTTTGCTGAATGGCACCCTCTATTCTCTATAATCTTGTTAGAAACAGGAGCAAGTTACAAATTAGTAAAGATCTAAGACACTACAGTATTCCTTGAGTCTTTCTTTTATGAGCTTAACGTATCTGGACTTCCTGCCTTTGCTGCAGCTGTATCTTCCCAGCTAGGTCTAGGCTTTATTCTCTCAGGCCCTGTGTTGAACCCTACCTACAACCAGTTCCTCCACTTTTTGTGTGCATCATGTCTAGCTTTGCATTTGAAATTTTAGACCTTTTGGATTTCCAGTTACTTTCAACCTACTTGCTGCCTTTTCAGAGACAGAGTTTCTCAGACTCACTCCAAATGGTGGTCCTCTACAACCCTTGTTGACTTCCAGAGTTTAGGAAAGGAAGAAAAGACCCAAGTTCTGGGGGTCCCTAGAAGTCATGAGGAAATCCAGCTTGTGTACCATGAAGGAAAAGCAGTTCACCTGCTATCTGGGAGCCCATTTTCTCTCACAAACCCCAATATTTAGGCTGGTGGTTACTGAAACAGTCTGAATCTTTTCTTCGATAATATGTTAAAAACTTTGCCAGTGAAAAATTAACCAGAACACTGAGATAAGTGTCTTGTGACAAGGATTTGTGTGCCATTCAGTGATCTGGGTTGAATGTACAGCATCAATCACTAATGACCTTCAGAAACACTGTAAATCAGAGTCCTGTGGCAAATAATCTGGTTTGGATACTTACTTTTATCTTGCTCATGAAATACATCAAATTTCAATGGAATCCAAATTGAAAAGCCTCTCTATTACTACAGTAGAGAACTCAGTAAGATTTTCAGCTCACTAAAATCATTTCAGAGAGATGAAGATGCTCTGAAATCACAGATCTGAAAAAAGTGACATCTGTACTAGCTTGTGTACTCCCCACGTATTCTGAGCACCACGCATTCACTTATCACACAGAAGTATAGAACTTAAAAGGTAGATAGAGAGGGATGATCAAATCCTTAACTCTGAGAAAATAATCGGCAAAAAACCAAATGTAAACATTTCCAAAAGGCATATACATCTCCCAGTTTCCCTTGTCCTGCTGCATTCCTCACCCTCATCTGTAAGAAGCTGACTCGGGAAGGAAACAGAGCTAATTAGAGGAAAAATGCATCCCTTGAATTCTTGAAAAGATCCAAGTTTTGTTTTCACTGTACACAGAGAAAGCTACTCCATAACTCCTTAATTTACCCAGTATTTTCAAATGCTAGGGGTTTTGGAAGCTAAAAAATACTTCTACAAATCAGTCCCTCCTCACACTATGTAATCCATCTTATTTGTAAGACTACATATGCAGACAGCAATAGCTGTGGTTTGCTTATTCAAGGCTATAATTTTAAGTTCCACTTTCTCGGAAAAATAGCGGCACTATGTAAAAGCCAGTGAGGATCTGATCTCAAACAGTATTAGCCTAAGGTTTGAGGAAGTATCTATTGACATCTAAAACAGCTACTTATTTTTCTCCTCTCAAATTCCTGTTTTTCAGGAACCTCTTACCTAGACTTAACGTATTGAATATGTGCAGTCATAACTCTTACAACTATCCAAATAAATTTATGGGATTTTAAGCATCAGGTCACCTTCATAATGAAAGAACAGAGCCCTCACTGTGGGAGACTGATATGCCACTATCACAGAGAGAGAGAGACATCGATCACGAACACAAATCTAGAAAGACTGAGATTACTGAAGTGGATGAAGGATGACCAGTACTAGATAAATATCTTGATAGTTTACGTGCAAAGGTACAGAGATGACCCAAACTTTCAGAGAAGACCTTTCAAGACTCCACTAGGTGGAGCTAAAAAACTGGCCCTTATGTCACAGGTGCGTAGGGCTCTGCCTGCTCCTGCTCATTACAGGTGTACAGAAGTTTTTTCTTCTGAACCCATCTCAGCGACAGCAAGGTAACTTTTTGGTAACCCAGTTCTACTGCCTGAAGTTACGGCAAATCCAGCCTGGGCGTTTTTCGGAGGTCTAGGAACTGCTCAGAAAGTGCATTGATTTTTTTCTCTGGGTTTTGGTGGAGGAGAAAAACATACCTCATTTACTTACATAAATGACACAATTAACTTTTATGGCAAAATAGCAAATAATTTCTAGAGAAGATTCCCAGGCAAGCTCTACCTAAAAATTGATGAACTTAAGGGCCACTTGATTTGTTTATACTTAATGTTTTATTCTCTGTCATAGATGTAGTAATAGGTGTAGACACACTGGCACAGATTTGGAACTTACTGTACAAGTACTGTATAAGTACAGGCAGACACTGGTCACTGGATAGAATGAACATACCTTGAAAAAAATTCTATTTCTTTTCAGGTTGCAAAGTGTCAGAGTATTCTAACAGAGTAATATATTTATGAGAGACAAAAGGGGTTTAAGTAAGAAATATTTTTGGCATGGAGCACATCTGAGAATCCATTGTTATTGTATGTGTTATTGTATCATCTACTGATTGTGCTGCTACTTCAGAAAACAATACATGAAGACTGGACAAATTAGTTTTGAAATATCATCTTGGAAACAGTTTTTTCTCTCTAAAGATCCCAAGTGGCAAAAGCAATTGAAGTGAATATAATACAATTGAATAGTTATAATATAAAGGCAAATAGGCAGAAGAACTGATAGTTTTCTCTTCAAAACAGCAGGAAATGGTAAAAGATTACAGGAAAGGAAGAAAAATATGTGAAATAGAGGTGTAATTAAAAGTTCTGGATCTGGTGATATAACATGTAATTGCAAATTATAGACCTGCGGGACAAAATCAAGGATTAATTTTCCACAAACCAAGAGATGAAATGGTTTCTTCTTTCATAAATATTTTGTAATTTTACAATACTCTTTTCAAAAAGTAAAACGTAAAAAATTAAATTGAGTGATTTTTTTTCTAGTTTATAACTCATTCAGGACCATTGTTTCTTCTACAAATTACTGTGTTACCAAAATGGTTGAGAAAGTTGGAAATGCAACTATTTTTAATACTCAAGTGCATGGAACATTTCTTACATACTGTTACTTTCCTCTCATATCTTGATTTAATTTATCTCTTTTTAATTCCTTTTTTCACAGAATCACAGAATCACAGAATCAGTACTAGTATGTCCCTTTTTTCCTTCTATCAATCTTCTTTGAAGATTTTCTTTCTTTTTTCTTCATAGACTTTATTTGAATTATTTAATAAAAGAAGAAAAAATATTTCTTTTGGGAGTTCTTTTTATTTTTCACAGGTTCTTGCAGGAAAAAATGTAAAAAATGTAAATTAGATGTAAAATGCTGAATTACACATTGTGTGTCTCTTCTTTCTTACATGAGAATTGACTAGTATGCTTAATAAGGAATGAGTGGAAGTTCATTGAAAGGAGGCTCTTTGAAAAGAATAGAGGTTTTATGCATAACATGTGACAAGTATTTTTTAAAATAATATAGCTGGATACAAACTAAGAATGAGAAGTAAATTTAACAGCCAGAATGGTTCAATATTAAGTCATACTTCTGAAACATTACCATAAAAACTGTAAAATTTGATCACAAAAAGTAGTATTTCCCAAATAAATTTCCAGTTTCATCTACACTGATTCTAGCTATTACATAATTTTATAAGTGACCTGATCTGTTTTCTTTGGAATCAGTGGAAAACAAATTTTAATGGGTAACAGAATTCCTCTCAGAATTCAGATATTCTGCTAGTGCTTGACTGAAAACTTTGTTAACTGTGCAAACATCTGTTAACGATAACAAAAATTAAATCAGAAGAAAATTCACTCTAAATGAGTTTGAAAAAAATGAAATATATTGTAGGTAGCAGCTGCTTTTATTTCTTTATCTCTGGGAAAAAAGGAATAATTTACTTACATTAACAAGTACTTATTTTTAATAATGATGGTCATTTCCATTTGTAGAGGAAGTGATTATTTGGGAGTTAACTTATTTATTCCACTTTTATCCAGACCTCTGTAGCATAACAAAAATATCAGTTCATAAGCAATGAGCATGCTACCTAATTTAATTCCAAATTTCTTTTTTTCTAACTGCTCAAAGCATGTACTGTATTTTTTGGGATGATGTAACCACAGACCAATAGAACTTTCTGCTTCAAGTGACAGAGTTGCAGAGAGTTTAAGGGTAAAAAGTTTAAGAATAGCAATATAAGAACCAGCTATTTTTTATTACTGCCCTGCAACATTAGTTCTTAATCACAAGAAGTACACAGTTATAGTCAATTTTGTTAAAAGAAACTAAGAAAGAAGACAGGCTGTGAATTTAAGAATGCTGCAGACAAAGTGCTCAGCTCTGGAGAGTAATGTGACAAACACAGGGTCTGTAAAAAAATGACTTTGCCAGACACTGTGGTCACAGCTCCTGCCCAGGGAAGCTTGAAAGTAACATTGCTAACTAGGCAAGAAATTGTACTGACCTTTTCACTGTTTACAAGCATACCGATCTAACATAAGTGATTGCTACAGAAATTGATTTTGTTAGCATCACGGAAGACTCATTTTTGTTGTTCATTGTGTGTTTGTCTTTTTAACAGTTTAAACTCATCTTAGTGTTGTGTAACAATATACCTTTCCTGAAACTGATTAAACTATATTGATTAATCATGACCTTAAACCACATCCAGAAAACCAAACAAAAATAATCCCTTCTGAAAGAATGACACAATGCTCATATGCTCACTGCTATTTGCATTTTCTCACTTCAGACAATCTTACTTTCGCACCATGCTTTTCACCAACAAAATAGGAAAATGCCTCAGTGTAAAATTAATTGCAACATTCTTTTAATATGACCATGGCACAATTCTGAAAAAAAAAACCCTACAAAATAAACAAACAAGAATTATGTTCTTAAAGCATTTTCAAGGAGCTTTAAGTATAACGTTAACCTCAAATTATTCACAGAATCACAGAATCACAGAAAATTATGAGTTGGAAGGGACCCACAAGGATCATCTAGTCCAACTCACCATCTAATACCCGTACAGTGACCAAGAGCGTAATACCAACCTAGATGCCTCACAGTCTAGCAGGCCGCTCCGAGCCGGAAGGGGCCCAGGGTCATCCAGCCCTACACCCCCCAGCTAGACCATGTCACTAAGTTCCTCGTCCAGTCTTCTCTTAAACACTTCCAGGTAACTTATCATACAAGCAGCTATTGAAAGAAGCAATCTTCCTGTCCTGATAGGAATTGGGATTATGTTATATTATGTATTAATTGTATGTAGTTTTATTGCAGTACATAATGTGGTAGCCTGGTGACATACTACTTTACTCTGTATTGGTTTTTTCATAAAGATAACTAAGCAGAATCCCTTTATAATATGGTGGGGTTTTGTCTAATATAGCAAAGAAATGAAAATAATATTGAACTGTAATTCAGCACCTGATTGAATCAATGTTCACATATTTTTTGTATAACTGAATGAACTAAAAATGTGGTGGGGAAACTCCTATAAATTTTCAAACTTTAAACTCTTCTCATGATAAAATTCACTTCTCCCGATGAAAAAGATCTCTCAGACTCATTCAGAACCTCTCACTCCAGCCACCACTTCTCTGATGGATCCTCAAAAATAGAACAATTATTTTGTCTTTTTTATCTTAAAAGTGTCTACGAAAGCCTGAGGACTAAAACAAAGTTAAGTGCTATCCTTTTTTACATTATTAAGAGACAGAGTGTAACATGATATTGAATAAGTATTTCAGAGATCCTGTAGTTATTCATCTTAAACTGGTTAGTGCAACTATACCAGATTATGATGTGTTCACTTATGATGTATTCACTGCGAAGTCACCTATTATCATATATTTAATTTATGGTGCTACATTCAGGTAGAAAAATAGATCAGCTTACAAAACTGAATACTGCAACATAACAGTAGCTCAAGATAAAACTTACATATGGATTTTGCCATTAGCAGGAGAGATAAATTCTTATGCTATGAGACTGATGGGCTTAGTTTTAGTAGTATACTAAACAAATAGCGTTACGTGAAGACTAATAAAGAAACAAGACTTTTATTAAACTCCTTAAAATATACATCTGCAGTCATTGATGTAAATGAGATTAATAAACCCAGGTAGGAATTGTCAGGGTCAATGCTATATTAAATATGAAAATTAAAAGATTGTCTTTATTAATATCCATAATTTTCTAATTAGTTGTGGCTTTTTAAAAATGTTTTCCCCATTGTGGTCAGAAACACTTCATTATAAAACTCATTATAAATACATTTAAATTAATTCAAAGCAGACTTAGAAAGTCAAAGACATATGAGTACCTGAAACCTTGGACATTTGAAAATCCCCATAATTTTCTGTTTCTGGTAGACTGCTACAGTTTGTTAGAAGTAGTTTTATACATATTTGCAGGCTCTGGTCCTCATCTTGAAAAACTGAGAAAAATAACATCTTAAAATAAAATTTATTTTACAAGCCATTTAGACCAGATAAACCCAGTAGATCAATTAAGGCTCTGCAAACATTTGAATACATATTTGTGATCTCTGATGAAATTGATTCTAACTGATTAATTTAAACATTCTCCAGGAATGCACAATCACTCACCCAATAAGGCAAGACCATTCAACCTCAAGGAATTACCTGAGGTAGTGACCTGAGACAAGGAGAGGGTCTTCAACTGCAGGGCACACTTCTCCAGGAAGGACTGGCTCAACTGATCCTCCTGCAGGACTCCAATTTTAGTTCATTTGAACCCGCACTGTTGTCAAATATGGTCATTTTAGACTTCATTGGCCAAGGGTCTTACCTTCTGCCCCTAACAGTCACTATGCAAGTGTGATGGGGGTTGACCTGCACAAGGCCAATTAGCACCATATCACATCTGAACACACTCCTTCTTTGCCTCATTCTTTATGAATAAGAGTGGTTTCAGAAATCACAGGTCCCAGAGACAAGAGGAAAAGTCTAGAGCAAGAATCACAGAATCACAGAATCACAGAATATTATGAGTTGGAAGGGACCCACAAGGATCATCTAGTCCAACTCACCATCTAACACCCATACAGAGACCGAGAGCACATCCCAGAGCATAACACCAACCTAGATGCCTCACAGCCTAGCAGGCCACTTCGAGCTGGAAGGGGCCCAGGGTCATCCAGCCCTACATCCCCCAGCTAGACCATGTCACTAAGCTCCTCGTCCAGTCTTCTCTTAAACACCGCCAGGGATGGCGACTCCACCACCTCCCTGGGCAGACCATTCCAATATGCAATTACTCTCTCTGTGAAAAACGGCTTCCTAATGTTAAGATTAAACCTCCCCTGGCGTAGCTTGAGGCCGTGCCCTCTCGTTCTGGTGTCGTCAACCTGGAAAAAGAGGTCTACACCCATCTGGCTGCAACTTCCCCGCAGG
>WEKX01013411.1:0-25984 GCA_013390025.1 Pitta sordida | reverse complement strand
AATCTCACTCCAAACCTTGACAGTGGGTAAAAGCAGGAGAATCCTAATGAAGTTCTACTGAAGACTGTCCAGATCAAACAACGGTCAGGTGCAATATTTGGCCAGGTATTATAAGAAATCACCAGCCACATCCTCAGGTGCTACAATCAACGAGGCTTTGCTGAGCTCCATGGTTTGTGTTGGTTTCTTATGAGATGTGTAGTTACTGCTTTTCTGCCACATTCTACAATGACTTTTTATGCATCCAAAGGTTCTGATTCAAACCCCTAAGTAGTATGTAGGATGAAAGCTACAATGAATTTAGGAGCAGCAACACAGGAATCACAGAATCACAGAATTAGTCAGGTTGGAAAAGACCGCAGAGATCATCATGTCCAACCTATCACCTGTTACCTAACCTACTGCCATCCTGTTGCCAACACTCCATCCTATTATCTAGATCATGCCACTAAGTACATCATCCAGTCTTTCCTTAAACACATCCAGGGATGGCAACTCCACCACCTACCTGGGCAGCCCATTCCACTGTGAGATCACTCTCTCTGTGAAGAAGTTCTTCCTAATGTCCAGTCTGAACATCCCTTGATACAGTTTAAGACTGTGTCCTCTCGTTCTATCACTGGTAGCCTCAGAGAGGAGACCAACCCCCACCTGGCTACACCCGCCTTTCAGGTAGTTGTAGAGAGCGATAAGGTCTCTCCTCAGCTTCCTCTTCTCCAGGCAAAACAACCCCAGCTTGCTCAGTCGTTCCTCATAGGCCTTGTGTTCCAGACCCTTCACCATCCTCGTCGCCCTTCTCTGGACACGTTTGAGGATTTCAACATCCTTCTTAAACTGAGGAGCCCCAAACTGGACACAGTATTCAAGGTGGCCTAACCAGCACTGAGTACAGAGTTTCTGATGCAGGCTAGGATGCAATTGACTTTTCTGGCCACCTGGGCACACTGCTGGCTCATGTTAAGTTTTCTATCAACCAGCAGTCCCAGGTCCCTTTCCACCTGGTCATCTTGCAGCCACTCCATCCCCAGCCTATAGTTCTGCATGGGGTTATTGTAACCGAAATGTAGGACCCGACACTTAGACTGGTTGAACCCCATGCCACTGGATTCAGCCCATCTATCCAGCCTGTCAAGGTCTCTCTGCAGACCCCTCCTACCTTCTACCAGATCAACATTTATTCCCAGCTTGGTGTCATCCACAAACTTGCTAATGATGGATTCCATCCCTTCATCCAGATCATCGATAAATATATTAAACAGGACTTATTCCAACACTGAACCCTGGAGGTCTCCACTAGTGACCGATCTCCAACCGGACACAGCACCATTAACCACCACTCTCTGAGCTCTGTTATCCAACCAGTTCTTGATCCAGTACAGTGTAAACCTATCCAAGCCTCGAGTCACCAGTTTCATCAGGAGTTTGCTATGGGAGACAGTGTCAAAGACCTTACTAAAATCAAGGTACGCCACATCAACAGCTCTTCCATCATCAACCAAGCAAGTTACCTGATCATAAAAGGAAACGAGATTAGTTAGGCAGGACCTTCCTTTCCTGAAGCTATGCTGACTAGGTATGATCTCCTTACCCTCCTGGAGGTGCTAACTTAGCAATCAGAACTTGATAAACTGCTCGATGAGAAAGGGAACTGACATTTGAGAGTAGTAAGAGACCAACAATGGAGCTCAAAGGAAATGTTTGAGGCTCTCAGATGTTCCAGCTGATTTTTGATGCTGGAAAGATATCAGATAGTCAGAGCTAGCTGCACACTGGAGACTAGTGTGAAACATGCTGCGAAGTCTGTCTTCCAGCTGACAAAACAGTCAAGCTATTACAAGGCAATTTGGCTAGCATTGTATCTTTTATTATATTTCCATGCTCTAGGTTCTGAATTCTCCAGAGGATCATGATCCTTCAGGTCATGAGGGTTTCAACCTTTCTTTTATTGCTATAGCAACCAAATCTGTGTTTAGTGTTTAAATTAGTTAATCAATTGCAGTCCTTGATTTATGCTCATTGGCAGCAGCATCGATTATATGTAGTTTTGTTGTTTGGTTTTGCGTTCTTTTCCCCTCCCTAGAATAATCTTGATTCTAGTTTACATTCCTTTAGGAGGAGATGGGATTTCTCTTAGTTGGAAAAAACCACAGGCTCTAATTGCTTCCATAAAAAAGGAGAATGCTCCACCTTTGAACTGTGTGTAAATGAAATTATAATGCACAAATAAGTTAATCACTTCAAAGAACTCTTTTGAGTGAGGTCAAAATATATGAACTGTTTCCTGTTTAACTGGCATATCCTGATAATCTCTGATTCTTCTGAGATAATAGCATGGAATAAAGGATTAAGGGCAAGGTCATCAACTGAAATGCCCCGAAACCCAGGACTGTTCATTGTTTTACTAAATGGGTTTGGGTATATTACTCCAATCCTTTGCAACTCACTTCCCTAGATTGTAAAATGTAGCTAATACCTGCCTTGCTCATTTGGAATCAGAAAGTTTAAGTGGTTTTTCTGTTTGAAATGGCACCTTCTTGTCTGTTTATTTTGCTGTTTGATTAATGTATCTGCAGAGGTACAGGTGCTCAGTTCTGCTCCAAGCAGGTTTAACAGAGTGACAGGCTTACATAGGTAGGAATGGGACCTCTGGAGATCTCTACCCCAAGTACCTGCTCAAAGCAGTTCCTGTAAGTTGTTCAGGCTGTGTCCAGGTGAATATTGAATACCTTCAAGATTGGAGAGCCCACAGCCTTGTGGACAGCTTGTAGCTTGAGTTGACTCATCTCTTCAGAAATGTATTTCTGAAGACTGCACTCTCCCAGCAATACTTCTTTGTACTGTAACATATTTTAATAGTTTTGCACTTAAACCTGCTTTGTCTCCTTAGCCAATGAGTGAAGTCAGGCTTTGGCTGTTTTGGGCCTGCACACATCTTAAAAAATTAACAATGTGTGTTCTCTATGAAAGCTCTGTATTAAAAGTAGTTTCCAAATACTAGTCAAGCTCTGATCTGTGAATAGGGTTTTCCTTCTCTTCTAGTCATTAGGAGCAGCTTTAACAATGACAAGCGTGAAGAAAGCTCGCAATTTCGTGATGAACTACTAGAAAACAAAGATAAGATCTAGAGTCCTGGATATCAAACCCAACTATATTTGGTTGAAACAGTGTACATGTCCTTCCTGTAATACCCATCAATACATATTCATTTGTCTTCCGAAAAGGATATAGGCTCTGCATTACCAAAGCCCACATTGCTGAGTGGTGAAAAAGTGTTCTGAACCTTAGTTTTCACTAGTGCAGAGTGAAATGTGCTGTTTGCAGAGCAAAAAATAATCCCTACAGTCCAGCCTGGCTTCTGACAACATGACCTCATCATTATGCTAAGCCCATGTTCTTCCTGTCTTTACACAAATAGTCTTGCAATCCAAATGAGCACACTCTTTGTTATTTTAAAGAGTGGCTGGTACCAAAGCAAATAATTTTTCTTTTCATTAGCATTTTCAAAGGATAACCTTCTTGAATTTTCCACAGAGACTGCTGTTGCTGCCGCAAAGTGCATCTGCTTGAGTTCTAATCCTTTAGCAATTCTTGGCCTCAAAAAATGCTGTTGTTCCTGGGACTTCTTGAAAGTTGGGACATGACGGCTTGTGGAGACAATGCCTTTTTTCTGATGTGTGCTCCCTGTGTGATAGTATTCATGTTTTACATCCTCTGTTTACTGCCAAGGTAGCTGCCTTTGAGGCGAAGGGGAAACCAAGAAAGAGGCATATTTGTAATGTGCAATGGCAGTGCATCTCTGAAAGACATGGAACTGAGTGCCAGCTCAGAGAATCAATAAAATCAGAATAGTTTTTATATGCTTGCTTATGTCCTTGGACATATTTCCCCTGTAACTCCAAGAGGGCTTTAATTAGTGTAAGTATTGATGCAACTTTGATCAAGAAGTTGAGGCTTTGCCACATGTATCAGGCACTATGAAGTGAACTGACAAGCATCATGTTTGCAGTTCTCTGGACCAACACTATCCATTTGCAAAGGGATTAATTAGTTACGGAGCTCATAGAAAGGATTTCAGTACTAACTTAAGTAATTTATTCTTTAATGTAAAATAAATTAAGTGGGAGAGGGTATGGAGATTAGGATGCAGCTTGCTGTTCTATAATGTTTCAGCTGATTGCAGGTATTCATAATAGTTCAAATATCACTTTGGCACCAGTCCTGAGCCTTTGAATCTGATCTTCATGAAAATCCACTTTAGTACAGTGGTGAGTGTTCCGGCCTCTCATGCAGGAGACCAGGGTTCGATTCCTGCCAGGGAGGCAGTGGTGCTGTTTAAGAGTTGGACTCGATGATCCTTGTGGGTCCCTTCCAACTCAGAATAATCTGTGAATCTTATTTTCTGATGTGACTCCGCAGCCAAGGGACCCAGGCCCTTTGTGAAATTAGAAAGACAAGGCAAATGGTGCTGGTACTGTGCCACACCGCATGGTCAACAGCTAACAGTGATCCTCGCTGTCGCAATCCACGCTGGGAGCAGTGGTGGTGTGTTTTGATTGGAGTTAGGATCTCTCAGGGCTGCTGGACACTGTTTAAAAAACTAACTATAAAAGCAAGAGGCTGTGTTGATCTCTCCATTAAGAAAAGAAGAGTAAGAATACAAGGTTGTGGCATCTCAGAGGAGGTTTGTGTTGAACTCCTTCTTGGTATTTTGGTCTGACATGGGCTGCATCTCCTTTGAGGTAACACCAGAGCACCACTAGTGTGTGTGGGATAATATATTCAGACCTTGGTTGTGTAGGAAACCTTTTAAATCAGTAGGCAGCAGCATTCCTTGTGAGAGTGAAAGTTGTGTGTGAAAATTGCCTAACAAGGAAAGGAGGGTGAGAGGAACCCTGCAAGTAAAAAGTAGGATTTAGTTTTTTCTCATTTCCAATAACTGGTAGCAAAGCATTAGGATGTTATCTGAAGAGTCAAGCTGAGGAAGAGAAAATGAATGGAAGAATCTCTGTTAACAAGCATATGCAAACTGTAAAAAACAGAGTTTGCCTTTAATGTCCATGTTATCTGGTAATTGTGTGCAGCTAAGGAGCAAATGTCTTACATTGATTTCAAGTTGCAGTCCCTTTCATTCTCCACCCTACTTTGCTCTCAGTTTATTTTTTTTTTTTAGCTTTCTCTACTTTCCCTCTAGTTGTTCTTAATTTAAAAACAACTGCAGATACTTCCTATTTCTGTCTTACCATCTGCTCTGACTCTACAGTGGCTTTTCTGCTACATCACTGCTACCGGAATGGCATAGCAGGTATAAACCATTTCAGAGACAAAAAAAATTCCAGAAGCAGCTGTTAAAACTTGAAATTTTCAAGTTTTACTTGAAAATGAAGTTTTGAACTCAATTAGGGTGATAGTTGTTTTGGACTCAAGGTAGTTAAAAGTAAGGCACAGTAACACAAATACCTTTTTTGGTTTTGGGGGGGAGGTATTTTAAAAGGAGAGGAATCTATTCATTATAGCTATTGTACCCTCTTCATTTTAAGTTCCAGAATTTTATCATATTGTTTTATCCTTCTTTTTTCTTTTTTTTTTTGCATAGTTCTGCTTTTCCCTATAGACTACTTTCACTTCCCTTCATGACAGAGTATTCATCACTGTATATCCCAGTGTCTTCCTCCATAATCACTGTCATGTGTTACAATTTTCAGCCTCTCCCTGAGAGCAGTCAGATGTTCAGTGACATCATCTTGGAAGTAGTAGCAAGACGTTCTGTTTGGGTTGTGGTTTCTTTCTTTTTTTTCTTATCCTGGTTTTTGGTTGTCTCTTCCCCCTCTTTTAGTTAGTGCATGGGGGCTTTAATTTTTCTCTTTCTTTTTCAATTTTCTCTAATATCCTTCAACATCTTCAGCCATTCTCTGTGCATCTCCACCTCACAAATAAACCGGGATCTGAGATGATTAATAATGGCATAGCAGTTTGTTTTCTCTAAGGTTTACATAGCTGGGTAAGATTTAATGGGCTTCAAAGGACAAACTCAGAGAAACAGCAGGACATTTCAATTATCTTTTTGGAGAGCCAGAGGAATTGTCAGGAAAGCAATAATAGTGACATAGATAGATATTACAGTGAGGGGAGAGGATTTAGTTGTAAAAGACATTAGCAGGGGACTCCCCTGCTGTCTGACACCTGACAACATCGGTTACTGCTGAAAGCCTGTTTTTTAAGACTTGCTCTTGCCATGCTGTTCTCTTCATGCAGGATTATTTCTAAGCAAGTGAAAGCTTATAACAGATTGACTTTTCCAAATTAGCTGAAGACAGTGTTTTCTGTTGATTAATGGAATCCCAGCAGCCAAAGAAGCAGATGTTGACAAAATTGGACTTGTAAAGCACTCACTCCAGTTTGTGCAAGCTTCTGCACTGAACAACATCCCTCCTACCCCTTCCCCCTGCCGAGTAGATGCTGCGCTGAAAAGCATGATTTTTAGTCATCTTTAAAGTATTTGGGAGCTTGCCTTGAGATTGCTGGAAATGTTTTCAGGATGAGGGGTCACCAAGGGGGTTAGTGAGAGCTCAAGCCACTTTCTGCCCTCGCTGCCAGAGTGGGGGTGCAAGCCTTTATCCCTTGGGAAAGCTAAACTGCCCCCTGGAGGGCTAGTTTCTGTCCTGCTTGTGCAAGCTGTTTTATTAAAGTACTTAGATAGTTGTGGCATTGAGATGGAAAAATAGGAGTTCCCCTTCCTAAGCACACTACAGGCTCTTTCATCCTTTGTCTCACTGAATAGTTATTTCTTCCATGCAGCAGGAAGCAAATCCAAGCCCTGGGACTCAGCTGGGCTGACCTCAACATGGAGTGTGGTGGCCAGGAGGGAACAAAATCTGCTGAGATGCCCTGGTTGAATGTATGAACTGGTGGGCTATTGGCCCTGGCCTTGTGTGAATGTGCCCAAAAATGAGCTTTTCTTGGCCTTTGCTGTTTTTCAAAATGCTGACACAGAACTAAATCCAGAATTTTTTGTTTCATTGACAAATACGAAAGAAACTCAATCAAACAACCAAAAAACTCTCCCCCCCACCAAAGAAAAAACAAACAACCCTCCTTTTTTTTGGCTGTATCAGATTTATTTTTTTTTTACAAGTCAGTGCTGTTTTCATGATTTAATTTTTGATTCAGGGGCCAATCATGGCATAACCCTCCTAGAAATAATCTAGCCAATTACTCAATAATTGTTTCTCTCTGCATTTTCATTGTTGAACTGTGTCAGTTTCATCTCTGGTGCTTTATTCACCTGACAAGCAGCCTTAATTTTATACCTTAATGCTGTTAAACAATACTATTATCTGCTTTTTCATTTTGTAACACCATTTAGCACTAATGATTCTTGTAGATAATGTATACACTGTGTAACAGAAAATAAATATCACGAGTCTTGCTGGAAGAAAGGTAATACAATATTTGAGATCTTTGTTCCCTGGAGAAGGGGAAATGCTAATTGTTTCCAGCATGCACTTGCCTGATGACATTTGAATTTCAGAGCCTGTGGGATTGAGCTGCTTTCCGCTGCCTTCCCACAGGAGGCTGAGTCCAGCCCCGAGGAAGGTCTGCGACACAACCCTATGTCTCCAGTGGGGAAGGAGGAGTGCACCTCAGCCCTGGAGCTGCTGACCAGAGATGGGCTGTGAGATTATAGGTTGGTGGTGGCAGCTCCCTAGGTTTCTCTTTGGGGCAGCAACAATGCCTTATATGTATCTCTGCAGCAATACATGCAGAGCTGTGGCTGTCAGGGGTTTGGGATTACATCTTCCTGGCTTTCCTCCACTCCAGCCTCATTTCCCTAGTCCCTTCTCTTCTACTTTGAATATTAATACCTGCTGGAGTTTGGTGTATTTGACTCAACAACACATTGTAGCCACAAGAATACACTCTATCCATCAAATAGCTCGAGAATCACAGAATATTATGAGTTGGAAGGGACCCACAAGGATCATCTAGTCCAACTCACCATCTAACACCCGTACAGAGACCGAAAGCACATCCCAGAGTGGTAGCACAAACCTAGTTCCCTCACAGTCTAGCAGGCCACTCCGAGCCGGAAGGGACCCAGGATCATCCAGCCCTACACCCCCTAGCTAGACCATGTGTGATTCTGTGAGGGTGAATCCCTGGTTTTCTGGGGCATGCTGTCTTAATCTCCACAATTTGCGATGGTTTTGGTAAAGGAAGCTCACCACAAATCACAGTCACAGGTGTTCTTTCTGAAATCCAGAGGTCATAAGTCATAGCCAATAATTTCCAAAGTAAGCAGCGATTATGTTACTCACTGCTGCGGGGGGTCTTTTTACCAAAGGCTGAATTTCAGAAGCTAAACACTTAAAGCCAGGCATAGACTCAGCTGAAGTGTGTTAAGTCCCCCACATTTCATCAGCAATGCCTGCTGCAACGCACATTGCTGGATGCACTCTGGGGGAACAGTTCTGCTTGTTGCCGATTAGTTATAGGAACAGAAATCAGGCTGTCATTTCACATTCATTATTTCTGGGTCTTTGCACTGGAAAATGACCTCGCTGTACCAGAGAAATCCAGGACAGGCAGTAAGAAATAGTCACATTCCTGTTGAATTTGCCAAAGTGTACGCTGAGTTTTATTCTGGCTGTTGGGTGACAGAGGACATGTGGTCCAGCCTGAAATTGCTTTAGGTCCTTTGAAACAAAGTATTGCTTTCAAAATTTTTGTCAAATTTGAATAGCTGTAGTGAATTTTTACCTATTACTTTATATTGTGTGACTATTGCCATTTTTGCTCTGATACAAGGCACCTTAAAACTCAATAAAAATATTGTGAACCCATGCCCACATGTAATCCCACACAGTACTTCAAATTCTGAATATGCAAGTAGCATCCTGTAACCACAATTCATGCTCTTTGTTGAAAATTCCCTCTTGCTCTCCTCTCTCCCAGCTTCATGTTTTTGTCATTTGCTAAACAGATTGAGGCTTCAGACAAATAGCTTTCCAACAATAACTTGGTAGCAGCCATGTCAAGGATGTAATAAAATCCTGCTGTCTGTGCTGGTTTTTTAATCTTGACAACACAGCCAAGGGAACCAAGCACTAAACAGAAGGGATGTAAAATGTCCTAATTCAGTATCATGACAGGTAGCATGCTTTGTCCTTTTGCAGATCTTTATGAATGTTTAAAATTAGGGTTAGGCTTGGATTAAGTAGCATTTCAACCAAAATATTGCACTTGGGTCTTTCAGACATGGAGTCATTTGAAAGATGGGGGAACATTTAATCTAACGCCCACACAGATATCTCCGTTTCCAAAACACGATCTCTCCTGATGTTTAATGACTCTCCAGCCTGTGTTGAAACTGAATATAGCAAGGAAAATACATCTGTCAGCAATGGAATGCTAAAGCTCTCTCTGTTCTTGTTCAAATGTTGTCAGCATCCCTGGCTTTTGGGGGTTTATGCATGCTAAATATTCTGGCCAATACTCTTTATAGTCTCAAAAATATTTTTATGCACAATTTTTCATATAACAACTCCTATTTTTTTTGTGAATCTGACATAAGTTTTTAACTTGCCAGTTCTTTACTGACCAGAGTTCTTTACTAACCTCTGATTCTCCAGGACTTGGTTCTCAGCCTGGCCTGGGTTACTGATTTCCTTCATGTCTGATAGCTTTTGATAAGTCATTTGTGCCTCTTGAACTTTACTCAGACCAGCTGGAAAACAAAATGAAAAATGGAAACTCTGGAAACTGCTCACTGTGTCTCATTTGAGCTCTCTCTCTTAGATGCTGTTCATCTTCGTCATATGTGACATATCAGGTGGTTCTAGCCTCTTTCATGTTTTAATGGCAAGCTTCTCTCAAGTAGATTTTTCATGGTTTATGAAGATTTTGTGTCAATGCTGTAGTTGCACTTAGTCACTATTAGGACAGAGAGTTGTCAGCGAAGTAAAGGAAAGGTTTTAGATGAACTTTAATGGTAAGTGATTTTGACCCTGCTTAAGTATGTCACTTCTGGACCAGACTTGGCGATGTCTGAAGATGTCAGTAGCCCTCATGAGGATCAGAATATCCTCAGCAGCATTTGACAATGCTGGGATTAAAATTTCCTGAAACTGTCCCTGAATAATCAGCTCATTTTCACGTAGCAGTAGACAAGGAAGCCAAAAGCTACAAAGAAGGCCTAATTTCAGCAGGCAGCCATCAGCCAGAAAGTTCATATGATGTTATTTTACCTTCTGTTATATTGTGTATGTGCCTAAGAGCATGGGGATATTCAAGGGAAAAAACAAAGTTCAGGACTTAGAGGCAGCAGCTGCATGGGCTTGAGGTGTCTGCTCTGGAGTCCTACTTGAATATCCACCAGCAGAATGAATCACAGAATCACAGAATATTCTGAGTTGGAAGCAACCTTACAAAAATTTTAAATGTTTATTTGCCTACCCTGGCAACCCTGACAGTGAAATGACATTTGTGGATTTTAAAAGCCTTGGGGTGAATGAAGCTGCAGAGGCTATAACCCAATCCTGAAGAATTACCACTAAATCCATCCCTTCGAGAGCCCTAAAAGCCCATTCATACACCTGCAGGGTGCCTCAGCTGAGGCCGTTCTTCTGCTGCAAGCCTCCCTCCAGGTATCTTACTGTCACTGGGGAGGGTAACACAACTGTTACTGCCAAATGAAATAACACAGTGACTCTCTTCTTTCCTCTAGCCATTATTTGTGTCTCACCAAGTCCTGTCAGGATGAGTGTAACTTTTCCTATGAGGAGACCTGAGACCCAGCAGCAGATAGTTTTTTCCAGCAGTTTGATCTCACCTATTTTTTTCTGAAAAGGGACCTTTTCTCACTATTTTCTTTATATTAGTTTTCATCATGTGTTTTTTCCTTTTGTTTGTGAAAACATAAGAGACAATAATAATTTAGAGCAGAGAGTGAAGTGACAAATGTGATTATTTTCACTAGCTGCAAGTCACTTTAAAATGTGTTTTTTACCATTGACAGCGTCTCTGTGTGTAGAAGACCACTGAATGGTTTTATCCTTTCAGTTCTTTGGCACTGACCCACTGAAGTTCCATTCAAACCCACTTTTTTTAAAGACAGGAGGCCTTCTTGGGAGAATGGCCTTTGGTGGTATAGACATGGACATCTGTGTTATACTGGGTCATTATGATCCTGGTAAGAATAATCCTCAGGCTCTGCAGAGGATCACTCCAGGTGTCATTTATTGGTTCCAACACTATAAAGAGAAAGGCAAGAACATAAATAATCTTGTCTGTTTTGAGATGCCTGTGACCCTGAGTTCTGCAGTGCTGGTGGGAGCGCCAGTCTGGATGCACTACTCTCTGTCTCTGCAGTGCTCACCTATTTCAGTCATTTGAGCACTTACAAAGTTTCCTTACAAGAAAACAACTCCATTTATCATTTCTAATGCCAAACAGAGTGGATGTTCACATGAGAACTTGTTGCTGCACTGTGCGATAAGGGCAAGGCCACACAGGTGTGTAATTGTTGGTGTGGAATGGGAGCAGCCTGGGGGATTCTCCATTATCATCACTTAGCTGAGTCTGTCCTGCACCAAGGGAGAGCTGTGGTGCATCATAGGTCTGAAATAAGTCTGCAATCCTCATGCATGGCTTTGTCAAAAAGCTGTCATTCAAAATAGTTGCCTTAACTTTATTTCAGTGGAAGCATCACTTTCTGCACTATCATGTGTTAGCTAATTCCTGTGGTGGATTAGCTATAGTTTCATCTGTTCCTTGGAAAGGGTATATCTTGGTCAATTTGTTTAGTCCTTCTTTAAAATTAAACCATTTAATATGCAAAAGATAATATTTATCATTTAGCTATTGAAACAAAAGCAGGGATGAAAAATACTGAGATAAAACAATCCAGAATTTCAGACTTTTTAAACCTATAAAACTTCAATACATTNAAAGAAGGGAAAGAAGGGAAGGTTTTATGTGTTTTATCCATAGAGTATTCCAGTTTCCCTTGCTGGCATTCAGATTAAGAAAATGACAGAATTGCCATGCTGAAGCTGAAGACACATCTTTTTGACTTTAA
Source organism: Pitta sordida (assembly GCA_013390025.1). Taxonomy (NCBI): domain Eukaryota; kingdom Metazoa; phylum Chordata; class Aves; order Passeriformes; family Pittidae; genus Pitta; species Pitta sordida. The sequence continues at coordinate 13,908 of WEKX01013411.1, read as the reverse complement.
TCATCTTCAACACATTATGTCTGTAACTGCTTGTCCCTGCTGCTCAGTAGTTGTTCGAATCTGAACTTTACGTCTGGCTTTCCTTCTAAAGTTTGTCAGAAACGATGAAATTCAGAATTGCAAGTATAAAAATGTGTTTACTTAAACACCAGTTAAAAAGACTGGTCCAGTTTCTGAGTTACAATGCAAAATGTGTTCACTTCTTTGTGAATGTTGATGATATCAGAGTCCAAACTTTGGTTTAAAGCACAAAATGTTAAATATTCAAAAATCAAGGATAAGTTCTCCTTTATACGTCTTTTTATAAGCTCATATAATCTCTTGACTTCTCTTCCCTTTTTTTTTTTTTTTGGATAAGATTAGTTTTGATCTCTTAAAGAAGAAATAAAATGATCTGTAATTGGTATTTCTTGTACCTGGACCATCCTTCATGAGATACAAGCAAAAATGGTTTGTCTCTTCTGAAAATTACTGTCTACAATAGAAACCTAATTGTGTCAGGTTCATAGCAGGAGCTTTGCAAAGCTCTGTGTAATTAGTGGAGACTAACAGTGTTTGAAGTAAGGTTAATTCTTTCCTAAAGTTATCCTTTCTTGTGCTTTCATATTCTGAATTATAGAAATTTTTTGGGGGGGTGGTGGAGAGGCAGGGCATCTGAAAGCCTTCTTCACTTTTAAAAGATTAAGGCATCCTCCACCTGCACTGCTCCTTATGATGCCAGTGGAGTTCTTAAAGAAGATTCAAAGATACTGCTGTGGCCCAAAGACTTGGAAGTATTAGAAAAATATAGACTCCTCACTTACTCATTAAGCATTTTCTTATCTTCAAATATATGCACATAAGATGCTAATTAAGTGGATCCATCTGTTGTATTGACAGTGTCATAAATATAGATCTTTTGCTTAAAGCTTCATAGACGCTTAGTATATGTCATGGGGAGAGGCCTTTTGTTCTATTGTAAAACTTTTCTCCTTTTTACTGGAACAGACAATAGGTGTCTCTTCTTATCTCCCTTTCCTTCCCCTGAAAGGAATGTGGCCAGGGGAGGGGCTTTCTCCTTTTCACTTGACAAACAATGGAGGATCCTGTATCTTATCTCCCCTTCCTGGCAAGGCATATGGCAGAGGAGGGGCCTTCTCCTTTCTAAGGACAAACAATGGAGGATTCCTTTTCTTATCTTACCCTCCCGGCAAGGCATGTGACCAGGGGAAGGGCCTGNTAATAGATTCAAATTCTGCTGAATCAGTAACAGAAACTATTGAACTTGCTATTGATATAGTTTTACATGGTAGTTTCTTTTATTCAGCTCCTCCTTTTGTACAATTTCTTAGGAAAAGATTTTTGAGATAGGAGGGAGAACAAGAGAGGAGGAGAGAGGAAGTCAGGTGGGGTGGGAGAGAGAGGGATAAAGAGAGAAAAGGAAGGAAGGAAGGAAGGAAGGAAGGAAGGAAGGAAGGAAGGAAGGAAGNGGGCATCTGAAAGCCTTCTTCACTTTTAAAAGATTAAGGCATCCTCCACCTGCACTGCTCCTTATGATGCCAGTGGAGTTCTTAAAGAAGATTCAAAGATACTGCTGTGGCCCAAAGACTTGGAAGTATTAGAAAAATATAGACTCCTCACTTACTCATTAAGCATTTTCTTATCTTCAAATATATGCACATAAGATGCTAATTAAGTGGATCCATCTGTTGTATTGACAGTGTCATAAATATAGATCTTTTGCTTAAAGCTTCATAGACGCTTAGTATATGTCATGGGGAGAGGCCTTTTGTTCTATTGTAAAACTTTTCTCCTTTTTACTGGAACAGACAATAGGTGTCTCTTCTTATCTCCCTTTCCTTCCCCTGAAAGGAATGTGGCCAGGGGAGGGGCTTTCTCCTTTTCACTTGACAAACAATGGAGGATCCTGTATCTTATCTCCCCTTCCTGGCAAGGCATATGGCAGAGGAGGGGCCTTCTCCTTTCTAAGGACAAACAATGGAGGATTCCTTTTCTTATCTTACCCTCCCGGCAAGGCATGTGACCAGGGGAAGGGCCTGAGGGCCAGGGCAGGCTGAGTGACTGCCAATGGCATGTGAAGACATGCCCACAAGGCATGTGATGTGAGCTGCTGGGCTCACAGGGGGAGGTTCATGGACTTTCCAGACTGAGGGTGCCTTGTTTTCACCTCTGCCATTTCGCCCAGGTCCATGTGGACCTTTGACTTCTCATCTCAGCACAGCTTTTCCCCTGATGACCATTGGATCACCCTGCAGCCCCTTGGGCATTTCAGGAAAGGATAACTGACTGTTACTCCACTGGTTTGCCTACCCTGAACCGTATTCCTCTGCCCCTGGAGTCCTGGAGGTGCCCTGGTTTTCCCTTGAACTAGGCACCCCCCATGTTCTTGTTTATTTTGCCACTTGTTTACAGTTGTCATTGTTCCAGCGTGGGGTTTTTTTATACTGTTATTGTTGTTGTTCAAACATATATATATATATTTGTTATGTTATTTTTTTTTCCTTTCTCCCAGTAAAGTTCTTATTTCTCTCCATATATATATTATTCAGGTATTTCTAAATTTAATTCATACTTCATCTTAATTGACCCAGGACAGTATATTTCAAATCCTTAATTTTAGAGTATGATTTTCTTCAGAGTTCTATTTACATCTGGAACACAGTTTAGGAGTCTGGGAAAGTGTGCAGGTTGCCTGTCAGATCATTGTGACTGTATTTTCCTTCTCTTTTGGGAACGTTCATGACAAAGCATCTTACTCAGTCTGGCCACAGCTCCTAACATTTTTGTAACATCTACTCCCAGCACATGGACTATGCATTTGTTAACACCATGGGGTAGAAGTGCTACTTTCTTCAGTACTAGCCTGTAAACCTGCTAGAGAAGATCTTTTAGCTGTGCATTTCTACAAATGTGTTTGCCATGTCCTATTTGTGCGTCCTTTGTGACATTTTCTGGCACAAGTAAAGCCTTGGAAAGGGAAGAAAACCAGAAACCTCCTTAGTATTGAAGTGTCCAGTGGTCAGATGCTAAAACCATGAGCTCTTTTGATGACGCAGCTGGATTATAAGAAATATAGACTTTTCTTTCAGATTTTATGGCGGAATTAAAATACAATGAATCAAGGAGAGATCCAGGTGATGCACTGCTACATGATTGGGGAAGTCATGGGTTCACAGGTTATTCTGAGTTGGAAGGGACCCACAGGATCATCTAGTCCAACTCCCAAGCGAATGCCCACTCAGGGATCAGGCCCACAAGCGTGGAACCATGGGCACCACGCTCCATACATCCAAGCCTCCCACCAACTAGACCATGTCACTGAGCTCCTCATCCAGTCTTCTCTTAAAACACCTCCAGGGATGGCAACTCCAATACCTCCCTGGGCAGACCATTCCAATGAGAGATCACTCTCTCTGTGAAAAACCTCTTCCTGACATCCAGTCTAAACCTACCATGGCATAGTTTAAGAATATGTCCTCTTGTTCTTGTGTCGTGAGCCTGAGAGAAGAGATTCACATGCACCTGACTGCAACCTCGCCTCAGGTAGTTGTAAACAGCAATGAGGTCACCTCTGAGTCTCCTCTTCCCCAGACTGAACAACGCCAGCTCCCNCTCCACTAGTGACTGGCTGCCAGCTGGATGTGGCAGCATTCACCAACACTCTCTGAGCTCGTCCATCCAACAAATTCCTAACCCAACATAAAATGCTTCTATCCAGTCCATGTTCTAAGAGTTTCTCCTGTACCTTACCATGGGAAACCGTGTCAAAGGATTTGCGAAGGTCCAAGTACACAGCATCCACGGCCTTTTTTTCATCAACCAGGCAAGTCACCAGATCATAAACGGAGATCAGGTTGGTCAGACAAGACCTACCTCTCCGAAATCCATGCTGACTAGTTCTAATGTCATGGTCATTTTGCAGTTGCTGTGTAATAGCACACGGGTCTATCTGCTCCGTGACTTTACCCGGCACTGAGGTCAGGCTGACAGGTCTGTAATTGCTTGGGTCATCTTTCCTGCCCTTCTTGTGGATGGGTGTCACATTAGCCAATTTCCAGTCTTGTGGTACATCACCAGTAAGCCGGGACTGTTGGTAAATTCCATTTCAAAGCAAACCCGTATTAACACATGGCTTGCTTAAGGAACACAACTAAGCGTTCGCATTTGTTTCTTGAAAACGCACTTGCAATTGGGTATTGCTTGTGGGTCAGCTCTGATGAGGAGACCCCTGAGGTAGACCAGTGGATTTTCCATGCTCCTTGCTCCACCTCCAAGAACAGGTCCAGACCCTGACAAGCTTCTTGTCTTCACTATCCCTCTTAGAGTCATCCTTGGAGAACAGAAGAAGACAGGACTATTTACAGATCAGTATTTTCCCCTTGTGGTCCAGCAACGTGTGCTGCTTTATGGAGATGCCAAATGCATTACAGACATTTTAAGAAGCTCCATTAGATGATATTAGAAAACACTAGGCATCCTTCAAAGAAGGGAAGCAGCCATTTTTCAAGCAAGGTGAACCAACAATAAATAAGGACAAGATAAATAAATCTATGCTTCAGTCAGGATGGGTACCTTCAGTCATGAAAACCAGAATAGAAGTACTGGACATTGCAACAAAGCAAACCTGTGCCATCCTGTTCATTAATTGCTATCTCTTGGGGACGTCTAGTATGAGATTAAGAGGCTACAAACCAGCAGTGAACTGGTTTGCATATAATCACTCAGAACAGGACAAGGCCCTTCACTGTAGATGCTGAAGGGGTCTCTGCATGGCTCTGGTCTCAGTTTTACTGCAGTTTTACCGACCTGACTCTGCAGGTCAGCTGACTTGACCTGTGTCATATGTCAAGACTGACATAAGTAATTCTGACTTAACTTCTACTACTTTAGAGAGATGTTTTCTTAAAAACACCATGAAATATTCCGTAGCTTTTAAAGGAAAAATTGTTAAGAGCAATATCCTTGTACCTCGTATGGGTTACATATATGACTATTAGCCAGAAAGCTTGCTGAGGGTGTCTTAGAATTGCATACAAATGTAGAATTTGGCAAGATTTAGTTGTGACACCAATGCAACATTCCTTTTATTTTTCTCAGTCCGTTTGTAATTACTGTTTGCATTGATTTTTACTACTTCTCTACCTTTTTCCTGAAAATATTTAGACACCAAAGCAACTCCCAACACACCACAGCTCACATCCCACAAGGAAAATGCTGAATTAAAGCTTAGTTCAGATTTAGGATGTGAGACCCTTGAATGTTTGTGATACACAAACTTCAAAAAGAACGCAAACACGAGAGGGCACGGCCTCAAGCTACTCCAGGGGAGGTTTAATCTTAATGTTAGGAAGCGGTTTTTCACAGAGAGAGTAATTGCATATTGGAATGGGCTGCCCATGGACGTGGTGGAGTCACCGTCCCTGGAGGTGTTTAAGAGAAGGCTCGATGAGGAGCTTAGTGACATGGTCTAGTTAGGGGGTGCAAGGCTGGATGTTTATATACTGGATGTTTTTATACTGGGTTACAAACTGGTTAGAAGGGCGAGCTCAGAGGGTGGTGGTGAATGGTGCAACATCGGACTGGCGGCCAGTCACCAGCAGAGTCCCACAGGGGTCAGTGTTGGGCCCAGTNAGGGGACCTCATTGCTGTTTACAACTACCTGCGGGGAGGTTGCAGCCAGATGGGTGTAGACCTCTTCTTCCAGGCTGACGACACCAGAACGAGAGGGCACAGCCTCAAGCTACGCCAGGGGAGGTTCAATCTTAACATTAGGAAGCGGTTTTTCACAGAGAGAGTAATTGCATATTGGAATGGGCTGCCCAGGGAGGTGGTGGAGTCACCGTCCCTGGAGGTGTTTAAGAGAAGACTGGACGAGGAGCTTAGTGACATGGTCTAGCCGGGGGGTGTAGGGCTGGATGACGCTGGCCCCTTCCGGCTCGGAGTGGCCTGCTAGACTGTGAGGGATCTAGGTTGGTGTTATGCTCTGCGATGTGCTCTCGGTCTCTTTACGGGTGTTAGATGGTGAGTTGGACTAGATGATCCTTGTGGGTCCCTTCCAACTCATAATATTCTGTGTGTGATTCTGTGTGAAACAGTGGGTTGTCAGATGTGAGAGAGGTCTAAGTAGCATCCTGGGAATCTTTCATTATACTCAGTTGTTGACACTGCATTGAGTAGTACATACCTTCATAGACAGATTAAGAAAGATTTGACAGAAGGTAGGTGATGCCTATTGATAGCAAGTCCTTCTACATCATCCAAGCATTACCAGGGATATATAACCAAATCTGAACAGCTTATTCTGGCAAGCAACAGCTATTAAAGCTACAAAGAAATGTAATTGATTTATTTTTCGCATATTGACTGCGGCACTTTCCAAGCTACACCTTTCTATATTGATGCTGTCACAGTCCATATGCCAACAGCAATAACACCCTCAGACTCCATTCTTATGCATGGAGCAACAAAAGGCTAGCTAATACAATGTTATACCCAGGCTGAGACACTCCACAATCTGCTCTAAAAACTGGCACACATCTTTAGAAAAGGTTTAACTGAGGTTCTCCCCCCTTTCCCTATCTGGGTGGGTTATATAAAAGACTTTTTAATATTGAAAGATTTCCTTTTTTCTATGTGGTCTTTAAAATAAAGCCTCTGGGGCTGTTAATATCTCTGATGTTATTTCTTTGAAGACTGCATAAAATGATTTTCAAGGAGAAGCTTTTAAAGGACTCATCCATTTCTAACTTGGCAATCAATCTACTTTGTAGCTCTAGATGTAAGTGGAAACTTTGATATAGCACAAGTTAAAGGCAAAGGATTTTACATGACAGTTTAAAAAGATACGTATTTCTAAGTGCTGAACTTTCATTTGTTAGGATTTCATTTAGTGAAGGATACTCTGTGAAACTGCAACTGTCTCACTGCATTTGACTGCAAATTGTTAAGTGTAAAAGATATTCTTTCTTTTATGTAGCTAATTCAATACAAGAAAAATGAGCCAATTCTCCCTAATAGCAAGGAATCCACCACACTTTTAGCACATTAGCCCCTGTGTCAGTCTGGAAGGAAGAACTAGGCACATTAAGCAGTATCTTTTTTAGACAGTCTAGAAAGAAATGTCTGATAAAAATGTAAAAGGTGTTTAAATTGGAGTCAGTCTGTTGGGAGTTATGTGTTGCTGTGTAGAAGATTTTAGAGGAAGAAGAGTCTTGTTTTGCAACATGGTTTTCTCATTTCCATTTCTAAGAATTCAAAATATTCTCATACTTTGAATGCTAAGATTTTGTCAAGATTTGGCAAAAACAAAAGGACCATGGGTTAAATGAAAGATGAACATTGTGTAGTGGTTTGACACTTTTCTATTGTAGATGGGAGAGATCAATTGATGCAAAAATGAGAGGAAACAGTAAGGTAAGATTTTCTAATCTGACTGAAGGGGGACTCATCTCTGGGAAAGAAAATTTAATCTTTTATTATGAGATCCTGGAATTCTCCTGTTCTATGAAATATAGATTTTGGGGCATGACCTTGCGGAGGAAAACCTTTCACTCTCTTTTTAGGGCAGTGATTCCGTCTTCACAGAATCACACAGAATATTTGGGGTTGAAAGGAACACAAAAGGGTCATTGAGTTCAGCTCTTAATTGAACGGCCTGTACAGGGATTGAACCTGCAACCATTGATATTTATTAGCACCATGCTCTAACCAAATGAGCTAATCGCAGAGTTATTAGTCTTAGGAACATTTTGGAATGGAAACATTTTAAAATGAAAGGGGGAAAAAGGTTATTCTTTGACAATGACAGTTTCCAGCATAAACTAATTTAATTCAATTTTATTTGATCATCTATAATTACATTCCATGTTTCAGTTGCTCCAAGGTTATTGCAGCAGCAAGAGTACCAGCACCACAGAAAGACTGGATGACTGATTTCTTATTTCCAGATGAATTTGGGTCTTATGATATTGTTAAACTAAACTCAGTTTTTTTTCTTCAAACATCTTTTTTGTCTTTCCCTATCACTTTTTCAAATTTTCCTTATTTTCTTTTCACGAAGAGACATTGGGGACATTTTTTGGGGTGTTTCACTTTCATTATTCTAAAGAAAGAAATATGACATAAGTTGGCTGCATCTTTCCAAGTGGAAAGGATATTATGTAATATGAATTTCATATTTTTATACCTACATAGCTGTATAGCTATCGCTTATGTTTCTTATGTCCCATGTTCTCTTATTATGTCTGAAATTATTTTTTTTGTTTGTAATACTACAGCTGTTTAGATTACTTATTTCCTTCCATGTCTTTGAATAATTTCCTCCATTTACATTATTCCGTAGAATCTTTCTTTTAAGTTTACAAAACACTCTTTTTTCATATGTTTTTGTAACATCATGTAAAAGTAAGGCCATATACTTTGGAATGTGACAATTGATGCATTACAAATATTGACTAAACACGTTTTCTTTCACACCAGAAGTATATGGTAAGAAAGACAAACTTTTTAGCAGGGACAAGGGAAATGGTTTTAAACTAAAACAGGATAGATTTAGACTAGATATAAGGAAGGAAGAAATTATTTACTGTGAGGGTCTTGAGGCATTGGAACAGATTGTCCAGAAAGAGTAAGTGCTCCATTCCTGGAAACATTTCAAGACCAGGTCAGATGGGACTCTGAGCAACCTGATCTAGTTGAAGGTGTCCCTGCTCATTGAAGGCAGATTGGACCGTATGACCTTTAAAGGTTACTTTCAAACCAAACTGTTCTCTGATTCTATAATTCCGATTCTGTAATTCTGATTCTAGCTTTGTATTGAGCCGTTATTCAATTCTTTCACAACTAGATTTCAAGGAAGAAATGATAATATGGGTGATGCTGTAACCAACTTTTTATAAAGACAAGCAGTAAAAATGCAATATATTGTAATTATTGCATCTGTTTGTATTTGATCTTTTTATACTTCACTGATTTATATTTGTGTAATATTGAATGACAAAACCTCTGTTATGCAACCATTGCCAAAGAAGCAACCCAAATCAGGTGTAGTGAGAGCAGCTGAAAAGCATGTATTTCTCAGCTGAATTTAGAATCCCTGGTCCAAGTTTACATCTGGTCTAATTTCGTGATTTAAAACAATGTCTATTTTGAAGTGCCTCTGAGGAGGGAGTTGAGTTCTTGCCTTTCCCCAGACTCATGCTTGTATGTATGTGTGAATGTGGTTTCGAAAATCTGAGAAAACAATAAAGGCCAGTGAAATAATAAAATTCTCCCTTTCCCCTGTCTCAGTTCTTTGTGATTAGGCTTTTTGATGAACAGACCATCACTGTTTCCAATGCATTGTGGAGTCCTGATCTAGCCCTCCGTTCATGAGTCCCTGGTTTAAGCCAGAGAATGGTCATACCCATCCTTGTCCCAGCATATAGTCAGGACACAACAAAAGTCGCAGAGAGGATAAAAGCTGCAAGGTCCTTGCAGTCCTTTAATCAAAGTGTGGGTCTGCAGACATATGTGAAGGGAGGTTTGGAGTTTGTTCAGCTAGGGATGGACATGTGTCCCAGGACAAAAGGCAGGTGTCTTGACAGCTTTAATTTACTGAAACTGCTGAGCACCGATATAGTATCTCTTACAGTGTGAAGACCAAAGAAGAGAGCTGAGACAAATTAGCAGGGCAGAGTAGTAAAGATTGCTGTCACGTTAGAGGCATTGAAATAATGTTTTTATAGCTCAATGGCCTTATAACTCTTGCACTGAATGAGCACAACAAAGCAGGCAAGGGGCGTTCCTCCTGTACTTCCGTCCCCTTGCCCACAGGAGCCAGCTGCTGTCTGGTGGCAGCCCTTGAGGTGTTGATTTGATTCATAGCATCCAACATGTCACCCAGGATTTATGCTGCATCAAGGGGACTGTAATCCTCTGTTTAAAGTGCCTGTGAAGAAAGGCTTCATCTATGTCAGGCACTCTGTTGCATTAGGGAATGTTTATTGCTATTCTGATAGAGTACTTTCAGGTATCATAACTTTTTTTTGGACCTGAGCTCTGAACAGGGAGACATAAACATCCAGAAGGCTGCTCATGCTGCACACACTGTCTTAAGCAGGATTTGGCAGCATATATGCATAGCATTGGTGAGCATCCTCTCACTCAGGATTTCTGGGGTGATATAAGGATACAGAAAGATTTGGCAACACAAGTGTTCCTCTCAGAACACCATTTGGAAAGATGCAGGAAGGAAAAGGAGGAATATCGAGAAGACTGCCCAATTATAGAGGAAGCTTTAGGAGGAGGGAGATGTTTATCTAACCTTGTGTTGTTACTCTTGGCAGTTTTTCCAGCTGATCCAGGTTTTGACCATTCACCTAGAAAAGTCCAGTTTACAATCAAACTGAGGAAGTCATGCTTCAGAGATTAAGAAAGGCCTTTTTTCCTCACCTCTGCATGTAGTAAAGTCATGTGAGACTGAAAAAGTAGTAGAAATAGAAAATATAACATGCCCCTCAGCACTGAATAATTTGCATGATTTATTTAGCATCTTCATTGCCAAGTTAGAGAATAACACATTATTACTCTTTTTTCTCCGAAATACTGTTGCTTGCCTTGCTATCTCAGAGTAGCCATTCAGTGTGCACCAAATACAACAAGAACTATTCTACCAGATGTTTTCAGCTTAACATGAAACAGAGACTGGTTCTTTGTTTTCCTAATGTGTTGGCATACACTCTGGTCTCCAAGGGGAATGGACTTGGAGCTAGGTTAGTCACTCACTGTAGATGGAGCAGGGTTAATGTTCAGATGAAAACAAAAATAATTATGGTTTGAGTAGATCAAATTTGTCAGGGTATAAAATAATATACTGGGAAAAAGCTATAACACACATGGCACAGTCCCCCACTAATGACATTTCTAGGTTGTTTCTGAGTGATTTCAAGACACTGTGCCATAAAATCTTAATACCTTCTATGAGAATAAGCACATTTTATATGTAATGATCAGCAAGCTCCAGGGCATGAATGGAGCAGTAAGGGACTTTCTTAGAGCATTATTTTGTATGATTTATTGTGCCTTATAATTATTTTCTAGAACAGACATTTGTGAATGATAACTACTTTTTCTGCCTGGTGGTGTGGCTGGAAACAAGCCCACACTGAAAATAATGTAATTCTGTAGTGTACAAATGCAGCTTATACTCTATTACAAGAAAAAAGCATTCTCAGAATTTTTTGTATATGTGACAATATGCAACTACTCAATACACTAGGCGATCTTGCTCAAAGGGAGTCCTGTGATGAAGGTTTTGATTATTCTTAGATAAACATAAAGCCTTACAGATTTCATAATGACTCATAACAAGATGATTCATATTAACTAAGCTGTTGGGGTCTTTGAAGAAGCTCAGGGCTTGAATTTTTAAGTGCATTAGAAATATTCCCCTCCATTTTGGTGGAATGAAAGAGCACTGAGTTAGGCATTATGTGACTTCTATTATCAGTTAAAAGCACTTCTGAACCAACAGAGTTTCAAGGAGTTGTTGGGCAGGCTTCTGGACATTTGGTTCCCCCCAGGACTGTACAGATTTTGTGCTAAAGGGAGCAACATGGCCCAGATTGAAAGGTTTAAAGCTTCAAAGTGAACACTGAAAATGTAGTGCCCCTGCATCCTGATGTGGGGTTTATTAAACAGCACAATTAGACCTGTGAATACATCTATGGGACAACTGCATTTTATTTATTCTTCAGAGAAAAAAAAATCCCCATAATTTGCTTTTTTTTTTTTTTTTAACTCTAAATTAATCTACTGAATAGACACTTTGTGCTCACCTCTTGTTCCCACTCCCCACTGGAAATTCTCCTTTTTCTCACTCCATGTCCTTGCTGGCTCACACCAGTTACCTCAAATCCTGTTGCTATTCGGCTCACAAAAGCTACCTTTCCTGGTTTATAAGCATTCTTATTTCATTCATCCTTTAGCTCTTGTCCTCATCAGTCCTTCTCTAACTATATCTGGGTTTTGTGTCTTTTCATACATTTGGTTAAGGTTATTCTGAAGAACAGCTTTCTTCTTAAAATTGTTTAGCAAACCCACCTAGCTCTGAACTGGCCTGAGTGACTGGTCTTAGCAGCCCGCAACCTTCAGGAAATGGAAAAAATAATATTAAGCTTATTGCACCCCAGCTGTGTTAACTAATGATAACTTAGGCCCGGACCCAGGGCAAGCAGATCTGATTTAGGACTGGATCACTCTGGTGATGTTCAAGTGTGTTTTCCTCTCGCCCATCTCAAAACAACTAGCTCTTACTCCAGCTAAATTATTTTATTCAGTGCTTTTGAGTGCTGAAAATGTAAAACATGAGTGTTTCCCTACATAAGGTGATCACACTGGATCCGGGCCATATAGTAATAATTATTATTATTATTACCCGGTAAACTTGATATTGAATGGGAATATCAGCTCTCTACCAAAATGAACATCCTCCAGGACTTCAATAAAGATGGATTTCTGTAATCCATGTGCTGGTCATTGTGGAATATAATGATCTAATTAAGATGTGCTTTACACTTTTCTACTCTTTTGTGCCCATCTCTCACCAAGATCCAGATTAATTTGACTGTTTACATGCTATAAATCCCACAGTGGATTTTGCTTTTGTGGGACTTCGATGTTAATGCAAAGGAGCCAATATGGAGCCAATATGTCCTGAAGAGCCAAGGCTGTTTAATTTTGTTGAGATACAGCAACACTGAGGTTTTGGTGGTTTAATCAGTAATTTTATTTGAAAAACTTAGGAAAACTTGCTGCTATGACATGATAGCTCAAATACATACTCTTGTTTTAATTGGAGGCATGCAGATGTCTGTTATTCAAAAAATGAGAAAAACATCAGTGTCTGAACAAATGCAAACTGATACCAGCTTCTACTCCTTTTATTATGCAATTTCCTCTTACTCCATCTGTCATTCATATTATAAGAAGGAGATGTGTTGATAAATTAGAGGATTTACACGCTTCCTGGAAATAAAACCTCTATAACCAATCACTGGCATCTGGTTTCCACAACCATAGATAAGAAGCGTTGTGATCTCTTTCTTAGTGCAGGCATGATCCAAAGCACGCTAAAATATGATAAAAGTTTCTCCCTTCTTGTAGTCCAGCTCATTGCTGCTGATCCCTTGAAGCCACTGAAGTGTAAAAACTGACCCCACAGTATGTTTCCCCTTACAACTCTAATTAAATGCATTGTGATCCTTCTGACCTGTATCTGAAAATGGTCCTGCAAATTAGACTTCTCAGATGCATTAGTAGTATAATTGAGTTGCATAGCAGGAACTCCTTACAGCATTTTTCACATCTAGAAAAGGAAATTGTGGTGCAATTTTTTAATGTTCTTAAGAAGTTCAAAGGGAAAAAACAAAGTTTATTAATGAGACGGTTCAGTGTTGCCAAGGCTTCTTCTGCTTCTTCCCACATTTTTGTTGCCAGTGTATTATTGAGAGTGGGCTGCATATGATGGGGAGAAAGTCTAGAAATGAAAGAACATCAATTAAACTTGTTCTTCCTTCTGGTAGTGCTTTAAATTATCTCTTACTATCTCAATAGCTGCAAATCCTCAGCCCATTTCTGTGCTAGACAGGCCTAAAACATGTCCAGACACAGGCACAGGACAGCCCTTGGTCCTGATCCTTCTGGTGGGATGGAGGGTAGATGTTTTCACCTATTTCTGGACTGGAAAATGGTCCATGAGGGTGCATGAGGCTGCTGGAAAGGGTTATAGTTCACCAACGGTCTGAGTGATAACAAAGACTTGATTCTCTGCTGTTCCGAAGTTCAAGACAGGAAAGGGGCAGGGCAGGGAAAGAAAAGAGAGTGAGTTGTTAGGAACATCTCATTCACAGAATATCACAGAATCACAGA
>WEKX01013407.1:42747-61343 GCA_013390025.1 Pitta sordida | reverse complement strand
TGTCAATCAACACTCCTATATCCCTCTGCATTTCACCACTCTCAATTCACTCATCTCCCAGTTGATAGTAATGCATAAGGCTGCCACAGCCATAGATACAGCAACTGAGAGCTGTTGGCCAGAAAGAAGAAATTTTTGCAGTAGGCTATAGGGCTACAAAATGCTAGGGCAATCCTTTACAATTCTGCTCTTTATGAACATATACATATAGTCAGTCCCCAGGTTTCTTGGGTCCATGGGTCCAGACTGGTACCATAGAATCACAGAATATTCTGAGTTGGAAGGGACCCACAAGGATCATCGAGTCCAACTCTTAACACTGTCTCCCTGGTGGGAATTGAACCCAGGTCTCCCACACGCCAGGTGGGGACACTAACCACTGTACTAAAGTGGATTCACAAAAAACCACAGTTGGAGAATGCGGGCACCATGAAGGCTGCAATTTGGGAAGACAGGAGACTCATAAGTATGCAAAAAGCCCTGCTCATTGCCCCACCCCTTCAGCTCTGAGCCAGCCCAGGAGACCTGAGGGAATTGCTCTGCCCAATCCGGTCTAGGGAGTCCCAGGAGTCCTGCCTTTTGCCGCCATACCAAGTTGGGGCTTATTGTGGTGTGTGTCTTTAATGTCAACTGAACTGAATAAACCCCGGGGCAGCGACCATGGCAGAGAGGTAGTGGGCAGCCCATCCCAGGGCCAGTGGTCATGGCTTGGTGAGCTAGGGCACCCCAGGATGGGATGGCACCGGGATGAGCCAAGACGTGCTGGCACCTGCCCATCCCTGCTGCTGCCAGCGTGTCCCAGGACTGGTAACCATGGTAATCCTTCCCCACCTGAGTCATGGCTTATTTATATATCCATGAGCTTATTTACAGAGAGCTTGCTGGGCACGTGTCGTTCCCTGTTTGGTTGCTTGTTTGGTTGTTTGACTGCCTTGTTTGTGCGGGAGGTGTTTTGTTTCGGGCTGTTTTTTTCCAGGAATGCAACAACACCATGTGAAGGCTTTTCCCCTGTTTTGATTTCTTTTTAATAAATTTTCATTATTAATTTGTAGCAGGGACAGCAGTACAGGCAGAGCTGAGCCAGAGTGCGGAGTCAGAGCAAATGCAGAGGTTTCACTCCTGGTTCACCGCCTAGGAACACACACAGAGCCATGTTTGCAGATGCAAAGGCTACACTGACCTTCACTACACATGCACAAACAGTGTTGATTGCCCCCCTGGTATTGCTAGTGGCTCTGACCTCCCTTTTTCCATAACTGCACTCATTTTCCCCAAAGTGCACAAGGTTAGCTACTTCACCACTTGCCCCTGCCATGATGTTGGGTGAGGCTTCCATTCCACCAACCTTGAAATGGAGGGCAGAAGGGGAAACCTCTGCCATGCCAAGACTGAACTGTCTGGCCTCGCGCCACTTCCATGAGCAAGTGAGCTTGTATACCGCCTTCATTTGCAAAAGCAAGGCAGCAGCTCCAAAGGGAAGGAGCTGGAAGGGCTGAATGCCCTCCCACCAATCACAGCCCTGCCACCCACTCCCCCACCTATGGCCAGTGTGGTGGCCCTGACGAACTGCCGTAGTGCACAGCACCAACAGCACCAGTCCCGACTTGGTCATACTGCAGCTGTGCTCTGCCACTATGTCCTAGCACAACTGCCACGGGCCGTGCCAGCCCAAGCTTGGTCCCAGTGGCGGTGCACAGTTTGGCACAGTCCTGTGAAAGTCTCGGGCTGACTGCAGGAGGGAGGGAGGGGGGTTAGGGTTGCAGATGCAATGGTGTTACTTGTCCCATGCTGTAGCCGCTACATACAGAGCCGTGCTGCTGTGCCCATGCTGGTTTCGGCCGTCTGGGCTGAGAGGGGCAATGCGACAGGCAGAGGCTCATTTATATATTCATAAGTTCATTTGCATATTCTTAGTGGCGTTATCTGCGCATACACAGACCTCACTTTTTCACTGAAAAATAAATCGCAAAGAATTGAAACCATGATGATGTGAACCACAAAAAACTGGAGGGTTAGAGTGTTCATATTTATGTACAATACTTAGATTTACCCCTGCCTAGCATGATATTCTTCTCATCAAATACAGAAGTCTCATGTATATTAAAACAAAACATAAAGAGATCAAATGTGGCTTGCTTTTGCACACAGCACAAAAAACCCTGGATAATAATCAGTGCTTATTTTCCCTGATATTGCACAGAAGAAACCAAAAGGGAAAAAGAAATGGAAGTAATTTTCCTCCGTGTTTTCAGGTGTGAGGCATTGCACATCTGAATGCTAGTTACACCACGTGTAAAATTGAGTGGTCATAAGTAAAACAAAGCATTTGACCTTCACCCCCTGCACTTAATAATGATCTGCATTTCATTTTTATTAAGAGGGAAGATGAGCTTTCTGGGGAAAATAATTCTTTGTATCTCAATGCTAAAAAACCTGAAAAACTCTATTGGAAATTCATGAACTTACAGAAAAATGAAATCTGTAACTTTTGTTTCATCTTAAGAGCTCTTTCTATGCTGTAGCTGAATTCAGATTGCTTATTATCTTGCCACATTTAAAAGCTAAGTAATAATATGTTCTTTTGTGTAGCCATCTGATGAGCTTACTTTCATGACTTTTTCCAATAAACTAGCATAATTTTTATGAAGAAAGAGAGAGTCACATGTAAATCTCATTGTACTATTACAAAAGGCATATGCTTCTCTACCTCCCCACACTGTTCACTTGTAAGATTCAGCTCTCATTGAATTGCAGGGTTATCTTTCTGTTGACTTCCTCATGACGATGAGGCTCATAAAACCTCTGGCCTGGCTTATAATTGCACTTTAACTGTTACTCTGTTTTTCAGTATTGCTTTGAAATACTTCTATCCTGGCAGAGATTTTTCTAACTTCCTGTCTGGTACTCAAGCTAGCTTTTGCAGTTATATTAAAAATATTACTTTTGAAAAATGAATTGAGGTTAAGAAGTGCTGCAAGTATTTAATAAATGTTTTCTCAGTGCCATAAAGCACTGGTTTTTTTCAAGCTGTCAACCAGAGAAACAGTTATTACTATGAATAATAGATAGAGTTTTGAGATAATTTATATTTTAAAAAAATCCTTTATCTGTAACATTATTCTTGCAGAGAATGTCAAAATCAAATTAATTTAGTAGCATTCTGGACCTTAAAATAGCAGCTATTTGAAGAATATTGTTTAAATTATTTACTTGCCATGTTCTGTATTTTTTCCCTTCCAAAATGCTTTAAAAATTCCAGCATTTTTATCTCTGTCTACATTCTCAAAATATTAAATTTTCCTCAGTGTTAGAGACCACTATGTCTATTTAAATGTCTGGAGCAATCAAAATAAATATGTTACTTGTGTTACAGAGAAATATTAAAGATTATTACAAGAAACTCAAATAGGCAAATAAAATGTTACAGTTTAGTTAAAGAACATTGAATTTGACACACAGACAGACCACTATACATAATGAGGTGAGGATAGAAGTTTTGTAGTTGTGTTCACACTGCATACATTAACTCCCTGCTTAAAAAGAAGTGACGACTACCTGATCATCTTTTGACTTCAGTGAGGCCATTACCATTTACCTCACCTAAGGTCTTACCCTTCAAATTTCTTTGGTTATATGGTTCTTTTGGACATGGAAGTTGGCATTAATCCTTTTTTGAGGTGAAAGTGTATTGTAGAGAATCTTAGGAAAACTTCCTTAAGTAAAGACTTTTCTTTTAAAACTCTGCTTCTAAAGAAAAATCTTCTCAGACAAAGCAAATAATGAGAAACCATTGATGAGCTTTTTGTTGAAAGTGGATGCAAAATCTCCATATACAATCAACATGAGTAACACAAAATCATGTGAAAACATTATATCACTTACAACAAGCTACCATTTGTTACAAAGGCATTTAATGCATGACTGAAGAGATGTTATGAAAAACAACAGAAGACTTCAAATGTACAAAGGATTTGGAATAGGTTGCCCACAGAGGTGGTTGAGTCGCCAGCCCTGGATGTGTTCAAGGGGAGGCTGGATGATGTGCTCAGTGATACGATCTAGATGATCTAGATGTAGATGCTAGGTTTAGTTGGACTATAGGCTGGACTGGATGATCTTTGAGGTCCTTTCCAGCCTTATCTATTCTGTGAATACTGAGAATACTGTGAAAGTAAAATTACTTTCCTTTCTGAGTCCAAATATTCAGACATAGAAGTAAAGATAATTGTTGAAGAAATGAATACTAACCTGGAAGGAAACAAGGAGATAATAACATTGACAAGTCATAGATACCAGAAAACAGCATAGGTAAGTTGTCATGGTTTAAGCCTAGCTGGAAATTAAGCACCACACAGACACTGTTACAACATCCTTCTCCATGCTGCAGTTCAGTGAAATGGGGAGAAGAATCAAAGCAAAATTTGTAGGCTGAGATAAGAATGTTTAATAATTGAAATTAAAAAAATTAATAATTGAAAATAAAGTAAAACTACAGTAATAATGGTAAATTATATTAACAATTATGATAATAAAGGAAAAAAGAAGTGATGCATCATGCAATTTCTGACCACTCACAGACTGATGCCAGACCCCCCTTCCCAAAGCCAGACTTCTATGCTTCCGAGTTTCTTTCCCATACTCCTTCACTGATAGAGCATAAGTCCTCGACTTTGCATAAACAAGTCAGATATCCAAGAAGGTATCAGTGTGTTATCAACATCTTTCTCATTCCAAATCCAAAAAACCAGCATTACTATAATATTTACTGAGAAGAAATTAACTTAATCCTAGCTGAAATCACAACAAAACTGAAGGCTGAGCACAACACAAAATACTTCACAGGAGACAATTTTGCTCGAAATCCTCAGAATTGAATATATGCATGCAGTTATTTTTAATTTCCTGAGTATGGAAAGTTTCAACGATGTGGCAGAAATTCTTAAGAATGACCAGGTAAGGCTCCTTTCTTACATATATTTTCACATATTCTTAATTCAAAACCAGTTTCTTTGATGCTCTACTCTGCTCTGGTGCAGTCTCACCTTGAATATTGCGTGCAGTTTTGGTCAGTGCAATATAAGAAAGATGTTATTAGAGAGTGTCCAAGGGAGGGCAAGGAAGTTGGTGAAGGGCCTTGAGGGGAAGCTATATAAGGAGCAGCTGAGGTCACTTGGTCTGTTTAGCCTGGAGAAGAGGAGACTGAGGGGATATAAGACCCCAGTGCCACAAACCAAAAAGGGGAGTATTACTTTTAAAAATATACAAGGCTATAAAAAAATTCAACTGCTTAATGTTCTAAAGAGTCCTCAGTTCTGTAATACCTGAGGCCGCATAAGGAGAAGACATAGCATACATTTTCTCAGGAGATATTTTTACTGATAATTTTAAAATATGGGAGAAAATAAGAAATCTTGGCAAAAGTTCAAAAAGATAACATAATCTCAAGATAGAGCATTCTGAAAAGCTATGATTTAGCACACACTAACCCACACAACTTAGCAAAATTCAACCTACTCTGTTTAAAGTTTCCCAAACTATTAAGAAAAGACTAAAGAAGAAGATTAAAGTAAAAGACTAAATAAAGAGATTAAGGAAAAAATAGCTACTCCCAAGAGAGTTCTGTGTAAGTCCAGCTACAAATGGTAGAGGAAGGTTCCAGGAGAAAAAGAGAGAGGCTGTTTTCATGTGCTTTATCACATTCTGTTTTCATGTGCTCTGGCCACTGTGGCTATTCTTCCTACGAGGGATTTCCATCTCACTGGCTACTCTGTGGCTCTGGGCTGGAGTGATGGACGGTGTAGCCCATCAGAGCCTGGATTGGAATGGGAGCATACTCTCATGCTATCCTTCAAATTGACAGGTGCCCTGGGACTGCCCCATGAGTTTGAAGAGGTTTCCATTTGGGCTCCATGGGCCCTTCCCCTACACTCCCACTTGAGTTGGTTCCCACTCAATAATTAGATCCAACGCCTCACAGGGGAGACCTCATTGCAGTCTACAATTTCCTTGTGAAGGGAAAAGAAAAGGAGGGCAGACACCAATCTCTTCTCTGTAGTGACCAGTGATAGGCTCTGAGGGAGTGTACTGCAGTTGTGTCAAGGGAAGTTTAGATTGGACATTAGGAAAAGATTTTCCACCCAGAGGGTGGTTGGGCACTGGGACATGTTCCCCAGAGAAGTGGTCACAGCATCCATCTTGAAAGAGTTCAAGAAGGGGTTTGGACAATACTCTCAGGCACATGGTATGACTGTTGAGGATGGTCCTGTGCAAGGTTAAAATTTAGATTTGATAATCCTTGTGGGTCCCTTACAACTCCACATATTCTGTGATCCTGTGTTTGTGTGACTTCAGACATTTTTGAGTGAGTCAAAACAAGACAGATCTTATATGAAGTCAAAGAACTGCAGAAACTTGCATGGAACTGAGATCTATTTGAGTATATGAAAATAATTTTTTTTTAAAATCTCCAGAAGACTGGTAGAGATGTCATCAACCAACTTCTCAAAATAATACTAAGCAGTAATGAACAAAATTTTTCCAGCAATCAAAAAAATAAAGACATAATAACTTGTATTTATATTTACACTATAAAAATTAGTAACATTAAATAATTAGTAGCATAAAATGCATGCTCTTAAAGGTCTTTTTCAACTCAATTTTATGATTTATACATATATAATACAGTTGGCCCTCTTTTTTCATGGCACTGCAGGTCTGGTCCTCCCCCTGCAAAGCCCTCCATCTGCATACATAGGCAGCTCATTAATATGAAAATTTACCCTGTGGCCCCACCCCCTCCAGAGCAGCTGTGGGGCATTCCCAGAAGCTCCTCTCACAACATGAGTGGTCGGGGGAGTGAAGAGGGTCTCCTCTGCCCTATCCACACCCGGGGAGTCCCCAGGAACTCGGAGGAAGGGGTCCCTGACCCCATAGCACTGCAGCTGCATGTCCTGGACTTCGGCTGCCACAGGCACAGGAGGAACCACAGGGCTGTATGTACTTCTGAGCCCTCTCCAATGTGTTCCCTCCTATGGGACACACATGGCACAGCACAGTGGTGGCTGTGATCGGCGGTGCAGAGCTCTGCCAGCCAGCTGGCATGTTTCAATGCTGACCGCCTCCAAATAAAAAGAAATTGGTTCAAACCTGGGAATCCTGATCCTCTTTTTTTTAATCTGGAGCTGCACACTGGTTCCATGCTAGGGCTGGGCTGTCCATGTACTTTTCAGCCCTTCCCAACATGTTCCTGTCCACAGGAAACGCGCAGTGTATCAGGGGCTGCGGCCAGCAGTACAGAGATCTGCCGGCATTTAAACAAGCAAGTGTGGCAGCACTGGTGGTTGCCTTGTCACCATGGTAACAGTGCTGCCAATGGCACATTGACAGAGCAGACTCCTGCTGCTGGGGGAGAGATGCTGAGGGAACCCTGCATTCTCCAGGAATTTTGCAGGCTCCAGGATACACCACTGGTCAAGGGCAGTTACCCTCTCAAGGACCCACACCTCTGCATCCCTTTGCATGCCCCAATGGGAACCCCTCCCTGCTGTTTTTGCCGAGGCTGGGAGATGTGGCCACCATGAAGGGGCCAGACTCGCACTGGTTGTAGAGTTTAAACCTATGTTTGACTTCATCACTAAACTTAATTAGGTAGAGTCAAGGCTCAAGTGAAAAAACTTTTCCCAGAAATTGAACTTAAAAACCAAACTTCAAACTCCTGCTTTCAAAAAAGCCAAGCAAACAAACGGAAAAAAACAAAACCTCTCCTATAAAACAAAAGTTTTGTAGAAAATCCCAGGTGACAAAATAGGCAATTAATCTGGAATGCATGAGAGCCACTGGTCCAGGAGGGGTGGGGAACCCCTGGCAACTTCGGAAGGGAAGGACAGCTGCAGCTCTTTGGGAGGGTCCTGGCTGCACCTTCTCTGCCCTGGCGGTTCATCCCAGAGACTGAGAAGGGTGGCAGAGCCTGGCTCCCAGGGACCCCGAGGCAGTCCAGGCTGGGGAAGCAGGGAGACAACTACAACTCCTGGAGAATGTCCAGCTGCCACAGCTCCAGGGTTGTCCCCATGTTTCCTGGGAGTGTCTCCTGCCCACAATCCTTTCTGCAGCATAAAGCCTCTCCCCCAGCACCAGGAGCAGGACGCTGCTCCACCACTGCACCATCAGCAGCATTGTTACTATAGTGACAAGGTAGTTACTGCTGATGCCCCGTTGTTATGTTTAAATGCCAAATGGCATGCTCGGCACTCACTGCCTGGCCCCAGATAAAAAAAATAGTGTTCAAACCCAGGAACCACTGGGGGTCAGGCTCTGGTCCTAGCACCGGCACAGCTGTGTCCATTCCCATGCTTGTCGGACACGGTGAGGTGGGCGCCCAATCCCAGGAGAGAACATGGCAAGGAAAGGTAAGAAGTACATGTAATGCCCTGGCAGGAACTCAGCAGGGTGGCAACGTGTGCACCTGCTGCGTTCTGTACCATGGCCGGCGTACACACAGTAGTGCTCTGGCGGTCCATGTGACATGGCACGTGGGGCTAATTTGAATATTCATGAATGTCAGTTCGTGCAAGTGTGAATGCCTCATGAAACAGACCTCCTCAATCACAGAAAAATCATACCTCAAAGAAGTGAATCCATGAATAAGAAACTGCGAAGTAGAGAGGGTTGACTGTATTTTTAAGTATCTATTGGGATATGCATATTCCTGAGGTTTTTTTATTTCACTTCTGTCTGAAGATTCAAAATAAATACAATAACTTGAATCAAATGTTTTTCACTTTTGGTAATGTCATCGGAACTGTTTTGATATAACTATATGTATGACTAAATTTTACATCTAAATGGTAGGCTGAGAATAATATTATAAAAATGTATGTCTGTTATGATTTCACTTTTAATGCCTTATGAAAGGTGAAAAAGTGTATACATTTTAAACCAGTGTTTTAGTATCTTGGGGGTAGCATTACGTCTTTCGGTCCACTGCAAAATTCTTCATAAAGATCCCTCTCAGAACGCAAGGATTAAAAAATAATAAAAACTGTTTGATTGCTAAGAACTCATTTGCTGACACACAAATGTAATTACTAAAAGCATTGCATAACATGCTTTTATATTTTAGGATTTCATATTAGATCAGAGCAGCAAGTTTGATGGAATGTTTTTCTTTTCATTAATTGTTATGGCTAGAGTATACTCAAAGGAGCAAGAGATCTTTGTTGTGGTTTACAGCTTCCTCACTAGAGGAAGAGGGTAGGCAGGCATGTCTTCTGTCTTCTGTCTGGTGACCAGTAATTAAACTTCAGGGAAGAGTATAAAGCTGTGTTAGGGGAAGCTTGGGTTAGGTATAGGAGAAGGTTCTTCACCCAGAAGGTGTTTGGGTGCTAGAAGAGGCTCCCCTGGGAAATGGTCATGGCACCAAGCCTGAAAGAGATCAAGAAGTGTTTGTACAATACTCTCAGGCACATGGTGTGGTTCTTAGGGCTGTTCTGTGCAGGGCCAGGAGGTGGACTTTGATGGTATTGATGGATCCCTTCCAACTCAGGTAATTCTGATTCTATGATTCTATGACTCTCTCAAGAAACTAAAATTGAGATTTTAAAAGAAAATTATTTCCTTATTTGTGTAATAATTATTAATTATTTTTCTGTTTAGCTTTGCTGGAGGCTTTTTTCCAATAGCAGTAATGCTAGTCAACTAACATTGCTTCTAGCATCTCTAGTAGCAACTACTTTGGCTTCAGTTGCACATGTTTTTCTTCTTTTTATAAAATTAATACATTTAGTAAACATTTGAACTGTTAAAATAGTGTCATTTTATATCTAAAATGTTTTGGGTTTTCTTATCATTTTTTCAAGTTCATTTGAAGTCCATTTGGAAAACGAAATGTCTTTTGCTGAAGTGCAAGTGGAGTTAACAAACAAAGAAAGGGAAACTCTCAGCACAAAGGCCTGTAAGATTCCTTAATTCAAATATAATTCCCAATCTTCCTCATTGTATCTCAGACTCTTACCTCTAATTATAAATAGAACAATAGTTTTGCAAAGCCCTTGTGTGCAGCTGTCAGCCACAGTGCTTGGAAGATGCCAATTAAAAAAATATTGTTTAAAAAAATGCTTGAAAGAAAATACATGAAATCTGTAACAAAGTTTTACTACTGTCAATAAACTCCTATCTCCAGCACACACAGTTGTTAAAACTACATGGAACAAATTACCACTGGGCAATTGAGCTAGAAAAACAAAAGAGATGTGGCATGAAATGAAAAATGTTAAGAAATTCAAATTCACATTTAACACTTCAGCATTCCATTCCTACAGAAAACATATCTGCTAACTTGCCTTAAATGGAGTTTAGAAATTATCATAACTGCAGTTAATCTAAATTCTTCAACAGAGCTGTTGAAGCAATAGTCTCTGTTTTTGTTTGGTATAACTAAATACTATAGAAAGGAGGTGGTTTAAGCAAGTAATTTACAAGAGAAATAGAAATTTTAGTNGAGCCCCTTCCCTGCCGTGGAGGCAGGGCGAGCATGCGCGGGCTGGCGCGGGTCCCCTGGAGTCGGCGTGAGCACCCGGGCCAGGCCAGGCTGGGGGGGAGCAGCGCGAGGTTTGGGCTGCGGTCTCAGCAGCCGTTCAGAAACGCTTCCCTTTGCTCCCCTGTGCCAAGACAGACTACGGGAATGAGCAAAGAATTGTCTGCAGCGCTTTGGAGTTCCGGGGGGGTGGAGAAATGGGCATGCCCTGCATGAATTTAGCGACCTGCCGTTCTTTGTGAGAATAATATTTCGCGAGGGCTGTCGCCTGTCCCTTTCCTCGTGATGGAGGAGGTATAACTGTACTCACAATTCTTGCATAATCATGCAAAGCAAACTGAAGAGAAGACTAGGGATGAAATCAAGTAAAAGCTGACAATAGGAGAGATCTTACAAATACTATAAGATCATTTATATATATCCATATGCAAGCATACAGGGGTTCTTTGGAAAAGTAAAAATCTATAAGTAAAAATATTGATTGTGCTAGCAAAAATTCCATCCAAACCAGATGTTCACAGAATCAGAATCACAGAATCACAGAATCAGTAAGGTTCGAAAAGACCATAGAGATCATCAAGTCCAACCTATCACCTATTACCTAACCTAGCCAAACCTGTTACCTAATAATTTCTTATTAAAAAAAGCATCCTCTTTTGAAAAAATATTGTCAGATAATGTTTGATGCAAATGGGAGGAATTAAAAGCTTTTGGATTATACTCCTAACGTATTCCTCTTTTGAATCTGCAGAGAGTTGAGGATTGTGGGCATTAGCTTGGGAGTTGGACTCAATGATCCTTGTGGGTCCCTTCCAACTCAGAATATTCTGTGATTCTGTGAAAAAAGTAAAAGGGAGACTTGGATTGATACTAATATCTCTATTCCAGAAGTGTAAAGAATTAGGATTCTAAGGTGCAGCATGTGGTTCCATCAGTGGGAACAGCACATCTCTCACTGAAATGTCAGTATGGATCCAGAAGACTTGGACAGATTTTATATCTCTTTCTTGAGAATTAACCAAAACAAATTGCTTCCTCTGCAGAATGCCTGAGCTAGTTAGGTAATTCCCTCCCTGTGACGGCAATACAATATTTATTCACGTGCAGAATAGTCTCTACCAAGTGCAAGAGAGATGAGAAAAATTGTCACATAAGTCCCATGTGGAATGAGACAGGGTCCAAAGGTATTTAAAACATACTGACAAGTTCAGAAATGTAGAAAAATGAACTCAAAGTTACTTTTTGGATACAGAACCCAGAATGCCTCCCTCCCTTCTGAGAACATCCATCTGGATGGATACAGACAACTGCTTGTTGTTAGCCAAATAAGTCGTTTGTCTGACCACATTTTTACAATACTGCTTATACACTAAAAAAATGAGGGAGTATATAGTATATAGTAGTTTAGTTGTCAAAGCAGTGATTCTCAGTTTTGTAACTGATAATTTAGATTTTTGAGGGGGAAAAAATTTACTAACATGATTCACAGTATTTTTCCTTTTGCTACCAAAGTAGGATGAAATTTTAAGGGGTTTTTACTATTAATATGTTTTATTTGCTTGCCGGCTTTCAAAGATGTGCATTTTTATTCATTGTTTTAAAACTTTATTTATCTCTTTACGGTGATTTTGCATTTTAGTCTCTGATTTGTTACAGCACACTACTAGCTTTTTACAAGAAGTTAGTAAAAAGTAGGGGTTAAAATACTTAGAAATAAGAAAATTGCATTTATTGTCTTCTTTTTAACAGATTCATGCTCATCTCCTAAAGTACACAGTTAACAGCTCAGCATCATATAGGATGGACAACTGCAAAGACTGCTTACATATTTTACATTGAACAATAATTTATTAAAAGAATTCTAAGTTCAAAATTCAAGACTACTCATAGCCTATTAAGCAGCTTAAGCTTATCTGTTCAATACAGTCTTGTCAGATGACTGTGAACCGCTCTTCTCTGCATAGCATTCTGGCATATTGCTGTTCTTAATGTAACAAAAGTTCTTCAAAAATGAGGGGATTTTGCCTTCAGAGCACAGTTCAGTCACCGTCCTTACTAAGAAGACACCATGTACATGGACGTACTTGTTTTCAGTTCTTTGTCACATTAACTCCATTTTGCAGTAGAATACCAACATTTATTGTGTCTTATCTTCCCTGTACAATTTGTTTCTTATATTTCTTTCCCATTTATTTATCTATCTAGGGCACTCTCCTCTCAATATTCATAGACAGCATGGTATACAATCCTACATCTCAATTCCTATTTTGAAGTGTAATATGCATTTCTATCATTCTTGAGATTCGATTCATGAATTAAAGAGCAACAACAAGATCACAGATATCCATTGCAAAAAAACATGAAAAAGAGTCAGGAAATGTGAAAGTTAATTTCAACATAGCTGGAAGAGTCATCCTTAAATGAATTTGAACACTCCTTTAGTAGTGATAGGCTCTCTGGTTACTAGTAAGGGATTGAGTAAATTACTTGACTAATATTTTTTAACCACATCATTAAATGGGTTGTAAAATGACAAAGATTATACATCAAATAATGCAACTGACTCAGATAAGCTGTTAAATGAAATCATTAAAATTCTGTAGGAAAGAGTGTATCTTGTTCAAATGAACATTTTCCAGTTTGTAGGAAGATGGAAAAGGAGATATGAATTAAGACAAATTCATATTATTTTCAACAGATTGAATCTTAAGGGAAAAAATCTGTCATCATTGCTCCTCACTGTTCTAGTAACAGGTTATTATGAATTGCCATCAGCAACTGAATGAAACTTCAAAATACACTAAAATATCTTCAGTGCTTATCTGAGAAAAACACTTATATTCTAGGGCAAAAAACCACCAGACTACTTTGTTTTGTATAGTGCACTAGACTCTACAAAACGAGAGAACAAGTCAGGTCCCCATATTTATTACCCTCCTAAAGATACTGTAAGAATTTATAAAGCGCTGCAGGAGTCAGCAGTAAACACTGAGGGAGCTTAACATTGCCAGGACTATCACAGAAAACCAGTCAGCTGGATTCTGATCTCAGTTTCTTTGGAAAAAGTCCAGTGGAAGACAATGGAGTTATATTGGACATATAGTGCAATAATATAGATCTGAATCTCTCTTACAGAATTTAAGGATGTCTGTTTAAATGAAGTTTCAGCCGTTTCTATAGTACTGACTATACAGCTGAAAATGCAAAATAGTTTAACTGCAACAAGTGTTAATATTTATTTCAGAATCTGATATATATTTGAAACTTTGGCACACAACTGCATTTACTCAATGACAGCCTATATTTTACAGGGTACTTTAATTAGTTATGGACGTGCATAATCTAAACTTGACCATCTAATATAATGACAGTATTAAAAAAACCCCGCATTATTGGAACATTCTTTAATGTTAGTCTGCCAGAAGAAATTTCTGTCGTGGAAATTTTTCTCTAAATAAATTAAAAGTTCATATGAATTAAAAGCCATATTTTGTGAAATTAGATAATTAAATGAGCATGGAAATGGAAAATTGGAAGGTGACATTCAAACCAATTTTTCAACCATGCTTATTTTTACTCTGATTATATCCAATAGGACTAATTCTATTTATGTACTTTCTGTTCTACAAAACTGCTACTCTTTTTAAACAAATCCATACATGGGTTGAATGCAAATCTATTTGTCACATGTATAAAACAGAAAATGTCTATACTATTTCTTAAAAAGTGTCATTATATATTTACTGAAACTTAACAATGAACAGCTTGAGCTTCATCTACTTCTTAAAAACAATTTGGAAATTAAGTCAGCATGATTTGACAACAGTATTATCTATGCATTTGAAATGAAATAGGCAACAGTGAACAAATTCAGTCAACAAATTCTAGCAGTTTTAATCAGTTAAATGCACAAAAGTGTAAAATAACCTTATTAATTCAATATATTGTGGCAAACGTTACTTTCATTCTTATTCTAGATGAAACTCAGTTGAAATTAGCAGTCATCACAGGAATTTTGTACATTAGGATCACAAAACCTTCAGCAATTTCGGAACAAAATAACACTTGGGCACCACAATGGTTACAGTTAAGATCAACATACAGTAGTTCAACATGTAAGAAGAGAGCAAAGTTCTCTTTGGAAAATGTTTGGCATAATCTGACTGGTATTTCTAGGCCCTAATAAAAGCTACAATAAAACTTAATTGGAACTGAATTGAGAGACAAAACATGAAAAGATAGTAATGTAGGATGTACTTGGATTTATCCCTGTGGGTTCTTTCAAAACTATGCCAAATTTTATGGACACCCGATTTTAAGAAAAGCGTATTGCAAATGTGCTCTAAAATCAGAGACTCTAGGATCTCAAGAATCAATAATGTGACCCATTTGGTCATGTGAATGCCTAATGTTTCTCTTTCAAATTTGTTTATATTTTTATTCTCAACAAAACTATTTTTAAGCTCTTCTTTGTACAAATATTTTCATGGATACCCTTTTTTATGCAGTGGTTTTAATGTGTGACTCCAAATTCTATTTCTGAATTGCTTTTTCAACTTTGTGTATTCTTAGATAGATAGACCCCTTTCTATGTAAGGTAAGCTTTAATTTATATTCTCATGCCAGAATATGAGAGAATAAGTAATGTCTCCACTCTTAAAATAAAATTGTATTTCTCATTTAGATAGTTTCCATCCTTTGTTTCTTCATTATTTTAGCCTAGGTTTTAGCTTCAAATTTTATCCTGTGTGAAATGAACACAAAGCAAAAGTTTCTGAAGAGTTGACTTTCAAAACTTAGCTGTGGTTCTATGTATCGTATTTTCAATAGGTCCAGCAGCTAGAAGTATAACCATTCCCACCAGCAGAAGTGGTGGTGTGAGTTAGACACTGATGTGACTAAAGTATCTGCTTGTAAAAGACAAGCTACTGAGTTTCTGCTGCGTAACAAGGTAAAGTTTGCCCTATCCATTATGGACTCCTTCTCCCTCCTGTAAGAAATTGTCAGACAGACTACATGTCCTAATTAGGAGTAAGAGACTTAGGCAGCAAGAGTAATTTTGAAACAGAGTATTGTTATTTGTGATGGAAAAAGGTAGGAAAGACTATTTTCCTCCAAAATCCTAACAAGGCTCCAAACCTTATTGAGTTTTCTTAAATGGAGACTAGAATCACAAAGGAAATAAACTTTTAAGTATTAATGCAGTTAAACTATCTTTAAGCTCTGTTGTAAATCATCTGCAAAACAAACCTCCCTCTCAATCACATATACATGTATATCCAAGAAAAGTCTTGGAAGGTTCACTACCTAAGAACATGCACATTGAGCAAACAGATGGAGAACACTTCTAGGACATAAAATACACTGTAAAAAGACTATCCCCTGAGTGCCTGCCAATCTAACTAGTTTCCTATATATACTTCAATGTCCCTTACTTCCCATCCAGCAGTTCAGGGGAAACTCAAGACTTTTCTGCATTTGTAGCCTTCGGGTTGGCAAAGCATTTATAAACACAGTCAGAACTTTGGACTTGCTAAGAAGAACCAGCAAGAAACCAGCATATTAGCCTTAGACACTAGTTTTGTTTAAAAGTGGAGTAATTCAGTAAATACATCAATTTTTAGTCACTCTTATCTAATATTATTAAAATTATTCATAATTAATAACTGCGAGGGAGTTTATAACCTTTACCTAACTATAACATTTTTTTGCCTTTTTTGTAACAAAGTTAGGGAAAAGAAACCTACACAAGCAGTCATGTAATCTGGAAAATATCTAGTTTCTCTCCTCTAGTCTTTCTAGTAATAAATTCAAACAAAATATTTTAGTCTGGCCTTCTCAGAGAGATATTTGCCTTTTTATTCTTTACTAAAATTTTCTGTTTTCCACATATGTTGCCCTATTTGGCCTGAACATTTCAATTTCTGTAGATCTTAAATGCCTCTTGGTAAACAGAAATAGTGGTTTTATTTAGTCTGTATTCAATTTCTCCTTAGTCATGAACTCTTTAACTCACTTTAACTCTAATTAATATCTTCATGTTAGTCATGTAACTGCATTTTAAGTGAGGAAAAAAATTATTCAAACATTTAAGAAGCTATTAGTCTATTATTCTTATCGTTATATTTATAAGTCATTAGCTTTTTAATAATGCCTTTCAGAATATTCTGTGTCAACTCTCATTCCCATTTCAGAAAGCTGTAATACTAACATAATTTTGTTGTTCTTTATTGATTCAGGCCTGAGCTGTTAGAGCCCAGTTGATTTTTCTGTTTGTCTTTAATCGAGCATTTGGTGGTCAATAGAGTCCTGCGATTTGTTTTGTTAATATTTGAACTGTTTGAAATATTAACTTCATGTTCACTAAATTCAGACAATGATTTGGTCATGCATTCTGAGTTAAACCCGTAAATACTTCTGATGACCAAGACTTCTATCAGTTCATCTAAAAAACCAACAACAGCAACAACAAAATCTTGGAATAAATATGAAAGAAAAGTGAACTCTGAATGCTATTATCAGTCTGTGGTTGCTGCAAAGTAAATTCCATTACTTTGGCACAAATTAAATATTCATAGATATAAATGTGGAATTATCCAAACTTTCATATTCATCTTCTTGCTTTACTGATATGTTAAATGGATAGACTCCTAAAAGTTTTCATTTCTATTGCTTCATGCTCTGACCAGTAAATGCTGTAAAATATAATTAAATGTTTCCTAAAAGATGAATATTAATTTCCTTCCTTTACTGTTGATGTTACCATAATTTTGTGTAAACTGCCACACCAGGAGTTTAAATGACAGGTATGTTTTTTTTAATAGTAATTTAATATTTTATTAAACTTTCTGTTGCCCTGTACTTTAGCTAAATAAAAAGAAATACACTAAAATTAACTAAAATTTTCGGTTTAACTTTTTCACACTGCACCACATCTTTCTGGACAATGTTTATCCTGAAAACTACAGACATCCAATGGAGAATGTTATATTCTAATTACTTGATAAATGGTTGCAATTTAAATATAAGAAATGGTTTATTCTAACAATCATGTCAAATATAGTGGTGTCCAAAAATAAAATCCATATTTGGAGTCAGTTTGTCTGGTACAAATATGATTTTAACTTTCTAACAGTGATGGCTTCCATATGATGCTAGAGATGATCAAACTAAGAGAAATGGGGAAATAATTGGCTGGAAAAGACGTTTTCCTTTCTTCTTGATAGAAAATGTTTTAACAGATGTCTATTCAAAAGAAACTCTTCCAACACTCTGGAACTGTAACATATAAAACTCACTATTTTAGCTGCAAGAGATAAACACTGAAAAAGAAAAAGGTTTTGTTTTGACCAGTATTAGAGGACAGAGCTGTAAATCCTCACTGCAAGCTACTTCCCTGAAAGTTAGAAGTATATCTAGAGGAAAAATAATATTATTTTTGCTATTATTTGAAAGTGTAGAAATTTGGGGTTGCCCTGTTGTTGGCTGCATAATTTCTAGGAGCATAAAAACTCAGAAACCCTTTTTTGTGAAATGGAAAGCACAGTTCTTCAATGGAACATGGGGATCACATTTAAGTTGACAGTTTCCTTGGCATGATGTCATAGCTATTAGCATTGAGTCAGAAGACTGTGGCCAGTGGAAAATAGAAAAGACTCTTCTCATTGAGTTGAACAGGAGTCTTGATCATATAAAACCAAAATAATAGTGCGTATGGCTTTTTGGTATCTAGAGAGTGAATATTCTTCCAATTATTTGGTGTACTTATGTAAGGAGTAATTCACAGCTCTAAATGAACAGTAATTTTTATGAGAATTTATCATTCAGCATCACTAGACTGAGTCATTTAACTCATTCTTATGTCAAAGATGGAAAATTGTTCTGAGATAGTTCAATATGACTTTTTTTTCAGATCTGGTTACTTCCTGCCATATCATAGATATGTAATGTATCACAGATCACAGAATCACAGAATCACAGAAAATTATGAGTTGGAAGGGACCCACAAGGATCATCTAGTCCAACTCACCATCTAATACCCGTACAGAGTCCGAGAGCACATCCC
>WEKX01013400.1:4253-19762 GCA_013390025.1 Pitta sordida | reverse complement strand
TTGCTGCCAGAGGAAAAAAACCCAACACCCAAACAAGGACAGTAAGCAAAATGATAATGTGGTCGCAAAGTGGTATGTCCATTTCAAAAGGCTATTAGTGGAGCAGTAAGTATATATCCAGTTTGGAGAGAAGGACTTTGTCCTTTCTCTTCAGATGTTGTTAATTTTCTGTTTTCTTTCTCTACTGTATTGCTATTTTTGTTCCTATTTTTCCTTTTTAGTTTCTTCTCTTTCCAATTTAAGCACAGTTACACACACATGGGTAAGGTGCATGTAGTAAAGTTAGATCAGTCCTAACTCTATTCAGAATGCATATACAATACAATGTATTAGTTTGCAACAATTAAATTTAATTTCAGACATTGACTTAATTTTAAGACTACTTAATTTCAGTCATTAAAAAAAAAAACATTTTCGGGCTTTTTTATAGCCTTTACCTTTTCTGTGAGGAGGATCATCTCTGTTAGTACCTTATTAATATGCTCTGAGAGTCATATTCTCTCCTATTAACATGGAAATGATACTGGATTCTTGGATGGCTACTACAGTCTACTTTGAGTAGTAGTGAAAATAGCAAAAATAATAATCAGAAGAGCTACACAAGTTCTTATGTCTGAGGACTGTAAACTTGCCAAAATCAAAAAGGGCAATGCTCTTCTGTGGCTTTTGGTTGGAGTTGTAACTTATTTGGGGCTAAAAGCATGGTTGGCTGTAGCAGCTCTTTTGTTGGTCAGTTCTAGCAAGTGATTGTCAACCCATAAAATGTCACTGAATGGTATGATGGTGTGGAATGGTCAGAAATTTGCCTTCAGATTCCTCAGTTTGTTCTCTGTATTTTCTCTTTCCTGTGTTGCCTTAAACCAGAAGCTGGTTTATTCCTAGATGGAAAGCAAAATAATACTAAATGCAACTGCTCTTCCTTTGTACTTAAATGGGTTTTCAGCTATAATGATAAACAAAATAGGGTTTACTTCTTTATATATCTGCTGCCATGATGCAAAAAAAAAAAAGGAAGGGTAGTGGGTAATATGCCTTTTTGGCTTGGCTGTTATGTCCTGAATTTGTACTACAGAGGATAATCTGGGCAACATGGCTGTCTCAGCAGAAAGATGGAGGAGTTGAATACTAATGTTCCTAACCCATCCCACTTCATGATTTATGAAAAGCAGCCTAGCTTCATGTCCTGGGTCAATTTAAGATGAAGCAGGAATTAAATTTAGAAATACTTGAATTATATATAAAGAGAGAGAAATAAGAACTTTACTGGGAGAAAGAAAAAAAAATTAATAAAACAAATATATATATATATGTTTGAAGAATAACAGAATATTAAAAGAAAAAAACAAACCCCACACTGGAACAATGACAACTGTAAACAAGTGGCAAAATAAACAAGAACAACAGGGTGCCTAGTTCAAGGGAAAAGCCAGGGCACCTCCAGGACTCCTGAGGCAGGAGGAATAGGGTTCAGGGTAGGCAAACCAGTGGAGTAAACAGCCAGTGGTCCTTTCCCAAAATGTCCAAGGGTCTGCAGGGAGATCCAATAACCAGCAGGAGAGAAGCTGTGCTGAGACGAGAAGTCAAAGGTCCACATGGTCCTGGGTGAAATGGTGGAGGTGAAAAACCAATGCGTCCTCAGTTCCCGAAGGTCCAAAATGAACCTCCTTCCTGTGAGCCCAGCAGCTGTAGTTATAGGGCCTCGGGCCCCTCCCATGT
Organism: Pitta sordida; assembly: GCA_013390025.1. Lineage (NCBI taxonomy): Eukaryota > Metazoa > Chordata > Aves > Passeriformes > Pittidae > Pitta > Pitta sordida. Next base: position 18,046 of record WEKX01013400.1, on the reverse strand, counting down.
CACATGCCTTGTGGGCATATCTTCACGTGCCATTGACAGTCACTCAGTCTGCCCTGGCCCTGAGGCCCTTCCCCTAGTGACATGCCTTGCTGGGAGGGGAAGATAAGACAGGAATCCTCTATTGTTTGTCTGGTAGAAAGGAGAGAAAGCCCTCCCCATGCCACATGCCTTGCCAGGAAGGGGAGATAAGATACAGGATCTTCCATGCCACATTCCTTTCAGGGGAGGGAAAGGGAGATAAGAAGAGATATCTGTTGTCTGTTCCAGTAAAAAGGAGAAAACTTTTACAATAGAGCAAAAGGTCTCTCCCCATGACACTTCGCATCTTAAGCCCGGAGCCTGCATCTGTGTATCCCACTTCAGTGCAACATCTGTAGGATAAGGAACTGCCTTTGTTACCTCTCCTACTGGCACTGCTACAGAAGGAAAAAAATCGAACTCATTTTTAATCACCTAATGTGTCCCTTTTGGATACAGAATTCATTGAAAGTCATAAATACAGTGCATGGCCTTTATTAAAGAGTCAATCTAAATTTTAAACCACACCTATAGTTCATGTTGCTTGGACTGACTGTGTGCACAGCCTAACATTTCCCCTTGTCACCCCTCTTATTAATTTCTGCCGTTTTTCCTTTTAACTTCTGTTAGCACAAAGGCAGAGTTAGAGCCACTCAGTTGACAACACCCTTCTCAGACATCAGGCAACTGCCACAACCGGTTTTTTCACCATCTCAAGTTTTCTTCTTATGCAGAGTAGATAGTAACACCACAGGGATTCAAGTGCTGTCTATGGCAACTAGCTTTGGCCCTGGTGAAGCTGAAGGGCTGCAAGGCAAGGAAGGGATTTTTTAAAAAGTTTTCACTAATCCCTGGATTTGGAGGAATGGTGGAATATACTGCAAACATTTTGCTTCAGGCCCTGAAGCAGATGGTTTTTCTAATAAATAATATTGTTTTGAGTGTTATTGAGCTCATTCATATTAATTGTGGAATTTTTTATTCTTAAAAAACATACTGATTTCTTGGTACCTTAATGGTGCAACTTTTGGATGGGTGGGTGCTTGTGCTCCTCCTCCCATTTATTATATCAGTGTGTCTTTTACTACATGTCCAAGAACAGCTTTTATTTTTCTCACTTTTAGCTTCACTTTCTAGTTTTCACAGTTAAGTGCATTTTTTGTGTTGTAGGTCACCTGTCACATTTCACTAGGGCAATATCTGCACACTGGAAGTAATTCAGCTTCTCTCTGTTTAATTTCATGCTAATGTCTGGAAGACGTTATCTAGGTTAGCCAGGCTGAGGAACATAGTGTCCTTTCCTAACTTTATTTAGCTAAGAAGCTTTTGGCTAACTCACTGTCCCTTGGCGTACTATATTGGTCTGGATTTTGCAGATATTTATCTGAAGTATGAAATGGCCAGATGAATTGTTGCCCATTGTAAAGTGTTCAGTTTAAATTTCTGTGCTACATTGAATACTGATTAAAATGTTAGATCTTTAAAGAGGACTCACTGCTATTTCATGCTTCAGGTGCTGTAAATGGGGCAATGAGTAATTGTTTCACATCACTGGTGAAAGTCCTGCCCAATTATTTGTTCTTTCCCAAATTACTCTTAAGCCAAATTCTCCAGATATGTAACATAATGGATTTCCTTTGCTGCAGTATCTATGTCATATTTTACTACCTTGTATTTGATTTTTTATAATGTGCGCGCTAGACTTAGGAGAAGGAGTTTGGAAGCATGGTGTGTTCATACCTATCCAATAATGTATTTCTCAGTGTATATCACATGTTAATGGAAAAAGGGAAGCACAGCACAATGTGTATGTTGTGGGTGTCTCCTGCAGATGTTGAATCTGTCCATAAGAAGAGGTTACTAAAGAAGTTTTATTAATGAATGTTGCATCATTACTTTTTTATAGTTGCAGCTGCTGAGGGTGAAGAAAGCTCCCAAATCTCTCATACACTTGTTGAAATACATTGTGATTTGTTGCTGTATATAAATTTATGCTATTTATTTCTCATTTGACTTCATTTTATTTTATGCCATTGTCCTCTGGAGTAATGTGAAACAAAACTAAAAGGCTTGTTCTGATGTAATGGTTGAGTAAAATGTAGAAGGATAGTAAGCCGAATTAGATCCTCTTGCTGCTCACTGCCAGGAATAGTTGGTTCATTAAATCAAAGCATAAAAGAAGTGATGAGCAAACGTGCTTGCTTAATGGATCCCCGCCTTGAGAAGGTGGTGGTGTTGCCTAGATCCTTAAGGTCATCTGCTGCTGCTTACACCAGCATCCTCTCAGGGTAAGTCTTAATGTTGTATTACCTATCTGTGATCCATCTGCTTTGGGAAATAATTTCTTTCTCTGATGCCACATTGGTTTGGCGTTACTAAGGAAAGGAAGAATCAGGAGATTGCTCCATGGAGAGGACAAAAGACAAATAATTTCTACATAAAATACAGAATGAGGTGTACTGATTTTGGACTAAACTACAGCCATAATACCAACCTCTTTTTCTCCTGTAGGCCAGGGTATGTATGGTAGGTTTCTGTAGGAGGTCAGCTACCTATGAATCCCAAGTCGTGTCTTTCTGGGTACTGGTTTAAATAAAAATTGTCACTTTATATATTACTCCAATTTTATTAATTAGCAGTACTTTGAAGCATGAAGGAAAAGTAGACTACAAGTAAAAAAAAAAAATAGACTACTCTGAGGTAAACGTACTTGTTTCGGGTAACATTCAGCTCTGTCAATGAATTTTCTAATATGAAGCCCTGTACAAGACGAATAATGGAGTGAACTATGAAGAGAGAATAATTTCTATAAACCATGTATTCCCTCCTTTTGAGAAGTGTTTCTGTAGGGAAATTCCACCAATTTTGTATGCCTGTTTCAGGATGTGGTGCATCCAAGGTGTGGAAAATGGAGACTTGGTCAAAGTAAATCTCTTNCCATTGGTCCTCTTAGCCACCTGGGCACACTGCTGGCTCATATTAAGTTTCCTGTCAATCATTACTCCTAAATCCCTCTCCATTTCACCACTTTCCAGCCACTCATTCTCCAGCCGATACCCTTGCATGGGTTTGTTATGTCCAAAGTGAAGAACCCGGCACTTAGTCTTGTTAAATCTCATACTGTTGGACTCTGCCCATTCCTCTAGCCTGTTTCCTACTGTTGATCTTATTTCTATTTATATCTCTTGTTGTGACTCTGACCTGTGTGAGTGTTTTGAAGAGAACGTGACTGAGTTTTTTTTAAGAAAGTGTTTCAAAAAGCCTGGTGTTCATTTTCTTTGGTAAATGATTGTAAAAGGCCAATGAAATAAAGAGACTGTTTTGATAGATATTAACTTTTAATGAGCTTGTGGAATAGACCCTTTTTTAATTGGAATTCCTTAGCTCTACATAGATAGTGAAAATATGAATGTAGTGAAGTTGCTGTATCTATTAACAGATGATTTCCAAATGCTTAAACCCAATGGATTTAAGATTTATTATGCTGAAAAATTGCTTGGAACATAAATATCTTGGATAGTAACTATATATTGTAATAACTAGACATCATCTGGTCAGGTTGAAACATAAAGACTCAATTTCGGTCTTGCTGAAAGCAGTGGCGCAAAAGTACTGTTGGCTTTGCTAAATGCAGACCTGGGGCAATGGGAACTATCCTAGAGCTAGGAGGCAAAAAGATCTGCACTGAGGGGAAAACAAAGTCATGTCAGAGGTTGCTTACAGCAGTATTTTAAGAATTGTAAAGAACCTCCAACAGGTTAGGTAGAGATGATGGAGTAGGTTACTGTTTAAGACATAGAAAAGATTAAATGAAGGATGTGTAGGGAACTAAAGATGTGTTGAGGTAAGGAACAAGAGTAGGACACCTATCCTGTGCAGGATGAGTGCTTTGAATGGGAGTTATATTCTGGAGGGAAAATAAGAGTGGCATTACCTTGATAATTAACTTAAAAAGAGATGGGGAATGAGAATCAGGAAAAGAGGTTGGAATTTGGGTAAATGGATGGAGAGAAGTAAACGGCCCAACTTCCTTCTTCGTTTCCTGACATGTATATATATTTATTGCTCACTCACTAAAGACTTTGCACTTTTTGAGGGAAATAATTGCTATGCTGGAATATCAATTTCCAGAATACAGTCTTCCGGGGAGCAACACTATAATCCAAAACCTTTCTAATATCCCGGGACTGAATTATGCTCCACGAATTGAACTTTTTTTGAAGAATGGTATTCTCAGTCCTTATCCCAGAGTACAGCTCGTCTAGCTTTAAGTTAAATGGTGAGTAGGTTAAGTGATTGTTTTACCAGGACTCCAATTTAATATTTCATAGATATGCTGAACAGTTTGAATGAAGTGTCTTTTCACTTTTCCTTTGTTGAAAATTCATTATAGCAGATATTAAAAATGTATATGAACTTGGTTCTTTATTCCCAAACAACTGCTCTTCTAGGGGTTGCTAGTTTGGAAGGAGGAGAAGGGGGTACCCACTGCTTTCTTAGAAATTATAAGTAACTTAAATCAGAGAAGATGAGTAAAGCAATGAAACTGTGGTATTATAAAGGTCTGCTCCTTCTTCCCAGGCAGAGCTTATTTGTTGAGTTAAACACGTGCTTCTACACCTTCAGTATGCTGAGGAATAAAGGATAAGAATGTTAATCATGAGGCTGAGGAAAAAATTATTGAACAGACTGAGCTCTGAGACAGACTGGAGATGTGAACCTCTTCTAGATTTCCTTGAGGCTCTTTTCCCTGAATCTCCTGTTTGGAGTACAGTCACATTACTGCATAGCCATCAAGACTAAGACTTCTGTTGGGTGACCTGTCTCATCTGTCTGCGTAGACTGTGAAGGAAGCCCTAGACTTGCACTTTACAAAGCTTCAAGTCTGGGGGAAGAAAACCCTATCTATATTTATCTAAATCTTGACCTTTGCTTGAGTTTGGAAAGGAAAGAGGAATAAGCCTTGCTTATTATTTTACTGTCAACCTTTTTCTGTTATTTTTCCTTGAATATCTTGGAGAAAGGCCAATGTTTTGGCTCTGCCTTTACACTCTGGTTTCATGATGTGTGTAAGACAGTGCATGACCTTTTCCTTAGGGGAGTGAAAGATAGCTTCTGCGTACCATACCATATTTCCACTAGTACAAGGAGTCTCATCAGCACCATCATCTGCTCTTTTGTCTAAGTTTAATGAGGAAACTTTTCCAGTTGCACATAGTCCATCTGAAAACAATAAAGGCAGAACTGCTATGAACTAAACTATGTATTAAAAAATTAAAATCCTCCTCATTTCACTTGTGAAAAAAACAAGGGAAGGGGTAGACATATGGCCACCCACTTGGTTGTGCAAATTGTAAGAAGTGAAAATAACTTATGACAGAATTGCCTGAAGGTTTTGTTTAGCCTGTCACACATGGGCTCAATAACACTGTGAAATAGTTTCTTTTACCCCCTCCAACCTCCTCAACCCCTTCTGCTATGGAATCTGCAAGGCATTTTTCAAATTAAGTGTGCACTGTTTTCCTTTTTAAGTTTCAGGAGCAAGTGGCTGAGAAAGACATGCTGAGATTGGAAACAATCTGCATCAGCAACAAAGGGAGATGCCTGCTGCTTTGCAAGCAACACAGAAAATATGCCAGCCATGCAGTGAGCAGTGATTCCAGGGCTGGCTGATGTTTGTTTGTCCTGTGCACTAGTCTTTCTTAGACTGCTATGGGGAGGAAACTGGTTTTAAGAGCCCTTGGAAAACTGCTGCCGTCCAGGTTATGTTTTATTAGTATGTTGCCTGGGATTTGGAGCTAATGTTTGCCTTTTGAGCCTAGATAATGAGTTTTTTGGAAGTGTTGTGCCTAAATTCCCTGTGCAAGAGTAGCTGAATAGGTATGTGTTTGGTACTGGAGATCTGACTGCTCAACACACCATTATCAAAGCTGTCATTCTGTCATACTGGAAGATGTGTAGGTTCTGCCTGATGAAGAACTGATTGCACCAGAAATAACCTTGTTAGCCATTTTGATTGAGGATAGAGGAGCCACTTTTTCATATGCATGGATCACTTAACTAAGTAAAGGAGTCAGCTGGTAAAACTGTCTTACAATGAATACAAATCATCATAGAAACAGTAGGGTTGTCATAACTGAAACATTAAAGAAGGTAATGCACAAGCTTTGTAGAAGAATGAGGTTTGCTTGCCTTGTGGAGACAGTCTTTGAAGAAAGATGGTTCAGCACATGCCTATAGTCTAGATGGATAGGAAGGCACAGGGGAAAGTCCAGTAGTTGCTTCTGTTTTACTGCCGCATAAATACTTTTTTTTTTCAAGTATGGATTGGTATAAATGTACTTAGGCTTGGAAGACTGAGTACAGCTTGTATGTTTATGGATGAGCTGCTTGCTGATCCGTGCACAGGTTCAGTAATGCTCTGCATGCACCAATATCTCTCTGCAGGGTTTACCTATACTAAGTTTGAGACAACTGGGGAGCCGGTGTAGGTGTCAGTGAGGGAGGAGCCAGACCTGTGCCAGCAGCCCCCTGACCATGTGCTTTTTCTGGTTGCCTCACAACACGGGGAAGCAGCGGGAACTGCTGTACTGGCTGCTGCAGTGCTGCGTTGTCATCAGCCTGCAGGTTGGGGAATGAGGGGGCTTGTTCCTTCCAGCCTCCCTGTTCTGTTGTTCAGTGTTCCCCAGGTCAACGATTTTGTGTTTGGTGAGTTAATGAGCAGGTAGCGGTGTAGGACTGTAGTCTATTAATAATTTGAGGGTGAGCTATAAAGTCTTCCATCCTGGAAGAGATTAAGCATGTGAGTGGTATGACCTGATTTGAAACAAGGGCAATAGTCCAGAAGATATTCAAGCCTTGCCATTCCTTTCTAGCCTTGATTTTGTATTTCTTAACATTAATTAGCAACAAAGTAGTGAGAGAAAGGATGACGTTTCTGGACAGGTGTCAAAGAGTAGTGTGATGGCCTAGGTCTTTGCACTACCATTTAACTGCTCTACTATGAAATAGTTGAGGTTTATATAGTCATAAATAAGTTATAACTATTGACTTTTACCATTGGAATCACAGTTTTGTCACCTAGATGATAATGTGTGTGGCTTTATGGGTGGATGAAAGGCTTCCAGACATCTGTGGTGATGAAAGTTAATTTGCTGTGTAGCTTTGCAAGTGATAGAGACTAATACTGAAAATAAAATATACTGCCCTTCAGATTTTCTGTGCCCATCTGTTAAATAAAAATCCAGCTACTTTGAATTGTGCACAATTTGATAATTGATTCAAATAGAAGATAAGGTGGCACAGTGGAGATGCAGGAATTAATGTACAAATACAATTTTGAAAAATAGCTGAGGCTGGTTATTGCTCTCATTTTTCTTGTCCCAGAAACTTTCCTTCTTATCAGCTCCCTGTGTTGAATACAGAGAAGATTTAAAAAAAAACCCCAAAGCAATACAAAGAACAAATTTCATAAAACCTGAGGAAGTCAACTTCGTAGCTGGCTGATGTAACATCAGAAATCAACATAGACTTAAAATACACAAAGTTTGTAGTGATTTAAATAGGTTTATTTACTCACTGATTTGAAAAGACCTTGCAAGACAGTCAATATGATAGAATTTTACACCAAATCTTTTTGTAAGTTTTTGGTTGATGCAGCTCAGAATTGTCAATCTTATAGAGTATTTAATAAATAAATGAAAAAGTTTTGTCCTGGGAATCAGAGAACTGGCTTAAACTGTGTTAAAAGTAGATTATTTTTCTTACTAATCTGTCTCCCTTGTCTTCCCTAGGATGATTTAAAACTCCTAGTTGCCAGTTGCATTATAGTTTTAAGGTTTTGTCTCCCATTAAGATGGTTGAATTATTAATGAGTATTTTTAATAGTAAGAAGAGAAATTGACATCAGGGATGGATATTAGAAAGATAAGGGGAAAAAATGAAGCAAAGAAGTATAGCAATTTGAGGTTGTCATCTTGAAACTTGGAACCTGTATGAGGAAACACTGCACCTCTATCTAATTAAAAATAGGTCTCAAAATAATGGAAAGTAAATATAATTACTTTAAATATCTGAAAGTCTCTAAGATTTTCTGTCATATGTCTTGGTCTGTCTACTCAAAATATTTCTTGACAGAACGTGCCAGCTGGAAAACTTTTGCCACTACAGTCATAACTTATTGCATTGCGACCCCTCCATTTTGACCTTGCTGGTCTGTGAGAAATTTTCCTCTCAAATCTGCCTCAGTGATGTGCGGAGCTTCCCGGCTGACGCGTGTCCCGTGCCTCTGCTATGCTGAGGGGTGGCACCAGCTCTCCCTGTGGGGCAGGACTGGTGTGGGGAGGGCACGTGGTACCTATCTCTCCTCTGGTGTTTATGGTCCCATGGTGCCATGCCCTGGTCCCTGCTTCGCTCCTGTGTGTCTCCATGCCCAGTCCCTACAGTGGAAGGCTTACACTGGGGGATGTCCCAGGTGGCCACTGAGACCCATCACAGCACCGCCACAAGTCATGCTGTCCCTGAGCCCAGCCTGGGGACTAACCCCTGCCAGGCGTGTGTTACTGTTTCCATGGCTACAGGCAGGGAAGGCAAAGCAGTCTGTGCCCGGGGACTGCATGCCCAGCGCACCTGGTGATGACATAGCCCCAGGGAAAGTGGGCTGGCTGCGGTGGCAGTGGGGCAAGCACTTTGTGCTGGGACAGGGCTGTGGCGGGACATGCCCATGAGTTAAGGTTTCCCAGGCTCCAAGAACACTGACCTGAGCCCAGGGACACCACTTCCCCTCCACGAACCCAGAGTTTCACCACTGCGGAAGCAGTGCAAACATGTGTGCTGGCAGCAGCCTGGTGGTGGCTGTGGAAGTGGCAGCTTGGATGAAGAGAAGCCAAGGGATTCTTGAGGGGTCTCCCCAGTCAGAGAGGGCTCAGAAATGCTTCCCTTTGCTCCCCTGTGCTGTAAGAGCCCATGGGGAGGAGCAGAAAACACTCCCCAGCACTTCTGATTGGCTGTGGGTGGAGCGATAGGTGTGGCCTGTATGTGTATTAATGACTCATGTGTGTTTGTGAATTAGATGCCTCATGAGAACCTGAACTTCCTAAAGTTGAAGGTATGACTGTAATACACTGATAATGGATGCAAAATGCTTCTCGTTTACAGGGAGATCCTGTTTTTTGCATCTGACACAGAATTTCCCCTGGGAATAGGTGGCTCCTAAAAACAAGAAGTAGTACTATAAGAAGAAGTAACTATACATTTTTCTCTTTCTTCAGGGAAGTTTACATAATGCTTGCTTCTATATGTCAGGAAGCCAAATCTTGTTGAAAAAGATTCAACTATCCCCAACAGAGAAAGCTACTCCATTTACCCCTGATCTCAAATTATTTTAGATTAGGTCAATCATGTGCACAACTCATGAAGAAGAGAAGTATCTGGAACTGGAAACTGAGAAACAGAATGAATTGAAAGAAATTTTTCTTCTCCTGTTCTATTGTCTAGGTAAAACCCCTGAACTGAATTGAGTTCCAACTGACCTCCAACCCTACTCATTCTTTGTCTTTTTGTTGTTCATAACACACCCAGTCAACCCTAACTACTTCACAGTTCCTCTCTTACACCTCTCTTACACTTCTTCATGGTCTGTTTTCTCTGTAAAAATGGAAATCTGTTTCATGGTGCATTTGTGCCTGCATTGAACTGAGTTATGAATGTGCAAATTAACCCCGCCCACGGCGCTACCCCACTCAGCCGGCCCTCCGCCTCCCTCCTGTGCTCAGAAATGGTGAGTGCCAGCCTCACTGCTGGCCCGGGGCCACAAGTGGTGGCTGCTGGCCCCCCACCACATCCCTGTACTCCAGTCCCACTGCTTGCACCAGCTCCTCAGGCGCAGGGGACACCCACTGCCACCCTGTCAAGTGCCATGGGGAAAGCTGAGAATCCTTGTGCCCTGGTCCCTGCTAAAAGGAACCCCGTGGATTCCCTGGGCATGGGGGGAGGTCAGAAGATGTTGCCTTGGCTTTCCTGACCTTTCAGAAGGTGTGGGGAGGTGCTGAGACCGTCCCTCAGGGCTCTGGGACTGAAGGAAGTGGTGCAGTGGGCAGGGTAAATGTGCATATTAATGAGCTTCCTATCATTGTGAAGTGAGGGCTTTGTAGGGGGAAGAGGGAGACCCAAGGCCCTGCAATAGTCAAGGAACTACTGTAGTTCAAAATTTACCCATAATCTCAGCACACCAATTTTTTCTGGTATGGGGATCATGTTTAGGACATTCTGAAAGTTCTGTTGCCCCCAGAGTATTGACTGGTATGGTTTGTGAGCAGCAATGGTGAGGTAGGATCACAGCTGTGCTAACTGTCCTGGCTTCATTGAGGTGTAACAACAAAGCTAGGTGGGTCAGCACATCGATTTTTAGGGATTAGTTTCTTTGCCAGCTGTCTTGCAGGAATATAAAGTACAGTTTTAGTAGAAAGGGGTTAGCGGGAAGCAGGATTCTCTGGGCCAAGAGTCAGATAAACTTGGCTCCCTTCTTGCACTTTACGTTTGCAGTTCTTGTGCTACTGATGTTTATTCTGGACTTCTAATCTTTCAGAGCACTCTTTTATTATAAACTAGCGCCAACTTTGATTACAAAGACTTTAAAACTTTTTAATTCTAAAATCAGAATGTTACAATTGTACACATGCTCACACTTAGAGCAGAAGTATTTCTTTTAGGCAGGTTACATTTTTTAAACTTTTCAGACCTTTAAATAAAAAGTGTAGACATTTTAATACTTTGTTCATTTTCTCTTTTTCCTTCTGGGAAAATTACTTTGTAATTCCTCAAAACTGAGAAATAAAAACAAAAATTATAGAACTATAAAAAGAAAAAAAGGAAAACAGAGAACCGTGGCATGAGGAGAGAGTGGGAGTTATTTCTTCTTGTTATGCTTAGTAACAGAACAGCGAGGATAAATGTGTTTAGAATTTTTAATATTAATGAGAAGTACAAAACTTTGATGAAACTTAATTTTGAAGGCAGATCATTTTCAAATAAAATTTCCCTCAGCTCTAGCTTTAACAGCTTTTGCATTTACCTATACAAGAAGAGGAGACTTTAAAGGCTGTGGTAGAGTCCAATTGGCAGGACTTTAGAAGCATGTGACTCCAAATATTTTCAAGTAGTCTTTTCAAGATCAACTTAATTGATGTCCTATAGGACTGTTGATGTAGTCAAAGTAAAGTACCTGATTAACTGCTTTGTTGGAACCAAGCCAGAACACTTAACACCCTGCAGAACAGCTTCTTATTCTGAATATGTGCAATATGCAGTCATGAGGAGTTGTCTTTTTTTTAAGAAAAGAGAAATTTTCCTTTCCCAAACCCACTGCTCTTCCTCGTGCTTTAGATGTACTCTCTCGAAGTTCCCCTCTCCTTGAACTCCCCTTCTAAACATAAAAATACCAAAACACATAAACCCTTTTTTGGGTTGTGCACAGTTTAATGTTTTCTTCTCTCCAGCTGTGTGGAAATCAAATGTCAGCTCAACAATGATATTTTTTTATTTCTTAATTGATATTAAAAAGTGGCTTTTCCATAGCATTCTTTGTTAAAAGTGAATATCTGGAAAAATAAATAATGAAAACTCAGAGACTCATGCTTTTTCTATTATGATTTTTTTTTTCACAGTAGACTGTAGAATACGTGTTTTTTTCCTGTGACACTGATAGTTTGTTTAAGTGTTTAGAATGTGATAATGCTGGTTTGCATTTACAAGGAGTAATAACAGAGATCCAGGAATAGATAAACATGACAAGGGATTTCCATTGCCTCAGCCAGCTATTCAAAAAGTTGTAGAACTAAAAATTGCTTACAGTGTGTTCTAAAAATTAAAAAATCCTGGACAACTGGACTTCAGCTCTGCTTGTTCTGCAAATGATTTTGGATAGGAAAAATTCAAACGGCTTTTGCACTCTCATGAGATGGGATCCTGGGATCAAATATTATTTAGTAATCAAGGTGGATCTTTTATTTCATAGGAATGTTATGAGAGGAAAGCTACTATATCATTGTATTGTTTTAAAAATTGAGAGTTTTTGTTTAGATGACTCCATTATAAATGTTTTGCTCATTCTCTGCAGGTTAGATAGTCTCTGATTTCAGCAAAAGTTGCCTGTGTTCCTTACTCTGGTCCTTTACCACTTCCTTTGAGAAGGTGTAACCACAAATCATTATTTTGTAGTTACCTGATTGTGTGATAAAGTTAGCTGACACGCAGCATGGAAACAATAAACCTAAAGCTTTTCAATGTAAATGCCTTTTGCTTTTACTAACCGTTGTTAGTTAAAACTGCCATGTTTCAGAGGTAGCAGAGACTTTCACCTCCTGCAACTCCTCTCTTATAAGGGCTAAGCTATATATATTTTCTAGTATAAGGAAAAGCATCCTCAACTCTGGTTGCAGTACTTAAAAGAGAGCAGATTTTGAAGAAAAACTGTGATACCCTTATTTGCACTGGAGGAAATTTTGATGTGTGACTAGTGCTAACACAGTCTACCAGAGCCCAGCCTTTCCTCCAACTGCAAACCTGATACTCTTGATGGATTCACGTCTGGATTTGAAGAAAAAAGTCCCTATGCATTTTGCTGCTTTAAGGAACATCTATGTCTTTTTCTTGACCATCTGGAGCCGGTATACTCATTATCTCCTCAGTATCCCTTTGCTGCATTTATTTAGATTACTCACTTTTGAGTAATCCTGATGATGTGGAGTTTTCAAATTTAGTGCAAACTTGTTTGTACTGTAAAGGTTCCTCATCACTGTGTCGCAGTGGTAAGGAATTACGTGTAGTAGGGGAGCTCAAGGTAAGGTGATGCTGGAAGAAGCAGGGACTCATGAGTGTTGATACAACTTTTATTTGTACTTTTGCATTATTTTCTCTTAAATAATAAGTGTGTTCTGTGCAGAAGTTTATTTCCCTGTGCAACCCTTCTATTTCCTGATGAAGTGATGTGGAAGGTGTGTGGATCCCAAGTGGCAGACTGGGAAAAAGTTATCTTAAGGACACAGGTGAAAAATTTTCATTTTTGCAATAGATGTGGACTTGTTAATTTTTTAAAGTAATTCTGCATCAGCCTTATCTTGAAGGTGTTTCTATAACAGGAAGTATATATCCATGTACATTTTTATTTGGCCCTTCTCTTTCTCTGTGACAGTGATGTGCGGATATACGTATTACCCATTTTACTGAGGCCTCTGCTCAGTGTGGGATTCTCAGAATAATACACCTAACTCTTTCTTAAGATTGAGATTACTCTGATATGAATACGGAAGATTTTCTGATTTGTTGCTTGCATTCCAGGGATCTCCTCAGTGTTTGCAAATGTAGCTTGCTTTTTCCTGAATTGCTTTGCTGTCCCCTTCCAGTAATCTTTTCCTGTTGCTAAGAGGTACGTAACATTCACTTCAGAGCAATAGGTCTGTATTTGGGATGGTTACATATTATACCTTTTCAACTTCTTTTTATCTGACGCAGCTACTTTTAATGGCATTCCTGGCTCTTTATCTACTCATCTTCTACTGATTGTTAATACTCTTGGAGAGGTAAGAGCGTTTTTTCTACTATCATGTTAGCTTTTAAACTTGTTTTTAATATAAAAAGGGAAAATGGCTTGTAGTGTTCTCTGATAGTTCGTTAATCTTTCTCGAAGATGCTTTCCTCTCTGAACGAGTTTTTGCGGATAACGATGCATATTAGCAGGGTTGTAAACTCACACACACACACACACACACACACACACA
>WEKX01013391.1:6718-19353 GCA_013390025.1 Pitta sordida | reverse complement strand
GCCGCCCTGCCCCCATCTTGGAAGAAAATGGAAAAAATTCATAAAAACCAGGTCCACGTCCATGTGGGTTAACCCATGACAATGATTATTAAAGATGTTAAATGCTTTCAGGAGAAGGCCAAGTCTGAGAACAGAGACAGACTTGGAGAAGGAGATGATACTATCCCACCTGAGTAACAGAAACTTCTGGAATCGGGTGAACAGGTGAGGAGAAGCTCTATTTGTTTTTATTTTCTATTTGTTTTATTTCCTCCTTGGAATTCGAAGATGATTAAGTCAGTGTCTCTACTGTATTTATGTATTAGGGTTAAACGTGGAAATATCCTGTACTGAGAGTAGCTCTATTCTTGCATGCATTTAGGTGTTTTTTAAAAAAAAAGTTTTAGTTTAGTGTTTGTTTGTTTTTTGAATTGGGCAACCTGAACGAATAAATCTCTTTGAACTGCCCAGCAACAACCAGTGTCCTGGAGCTCCTGCAGTGAAGATTCCAGTTACACTGGCTCTTTGGTTGAGGAGCTCTAGAAAATGAGGTGAAAAAAATGGAGTGACTCTCCTTCAGCAGCTTGGTTCTATTGTCTGCTTTTAAGCAGGAGATGCAGCCTGCAGGCAGTGATCCTTATTGATGCCAAACAGTTTTGTTCCTGGTTTGGGGGGCAAAGTGTATGTACAGGTATTGGTGTGGTGGTGTAGGTAAAGCCCTGTGAAGCTGCCAGTGGCTGCTCTGCCACTGATTTAATCTTTTGTGGGTCAGAAGACTGTTTCTCCAGTAGACTGAAAGGATGGGAAGATGACATACCAGACATAATCAGTGACAGTCCATGAAGACAGAGCGTGAACTGAACTGGCTGTAAAGACATGGCGTGAGAAATAAAGAAACCTGTTTGGAACCGTGCAGCTTTCTTGATAATGCGTGAGCCTCCAGTGCTGTATGTAAATACCTGTGTCTTCGGACTGATCTGAGCAATTCAGACTGAGGATCTACCCTTTATTCTTGCCAAGAGTAAACCGGCAAAGCCGAGATGACGTGAGGAACAAAGGATGATGTGAAACACAAAGGGCCAAAGGTAGGGTTTATGATGATGGGTTTTATTTCTGATGGGTTTTATTCAGGGGGGGGTTTTATATATTCATGATACTTCATATATACTTTATATATTCATGATACTGTGGGATGTGGGGTTTTTTTCCCACAGTAGTGTCATTGTAGGCTTAAGGTGTGATTCATTGCAAATGGTCATAAGTGCAGGGACTTTATGGTCAGGAATGCAGTTGGTAATACAGTTATACATTGCAATTCATATCCTCCAGCTCACTGGTTTTTACACAACACTGTTCTTTGTACTCTGTTTCTTTCTAGGATTATTGGCTTTGTTACTTCCTTGTCTGGAAACACAAGCTTTTCACCCTTTAGGTAGTACCTATATTCAAATTAACACTGATAGTTCTTTCTGAAGTCTGCTAGGTGGAGTAATGAGCTAACCTTTGCTAGTGAAGCAAGATACACCCAGAGAAAGTGCCCTTATAGTTTCCAAGGCTCAGGTACTGATACACAGAACTAGGTTTTCCAAACACCTCACCTGCTCCTTTTAGACTTTTGCTGCTGTCAGCTTTACTGTGCAATGAATGTGGAAAGTGATGCAAAATAATGTCATGATTTGTCTTCATTTCTCCTCTTCTCTCTTACATTCTTCATCAGAGGGGGTGAATTGTGACGGACAGATATTAGTCATATCACTTAGCGTCTAATGAAAGACATGGGGAGGTATTCATTTGCCTAATTTGATTTCCTGTGAAAAGGGCAGATGGGCCTGAGCTGGGCACACACATTCTCCTTACAGGCACTGGAGAGCCAGCTATCCGCTTTAACTGAGGATTGATTGCAGTTTATTTCATTCTAAAGTAGAAGTTCACATAGGACAAGAAAAACTCCTTCCAAAGTTTATCGTCCAGATCCCTATTGAGCCAGATTAGCTCAGACATAGGTACTTTAGGACTAGAAAATTCCCACCTACAGGTTCCATGGGAAGGAAGTGATGTTGGAACCTGTCTGGAGATCAGTAGCCAAAGTCAGAGAGGTTTCTCTGGACTGAGCAAGGAGATTTCCCCCCCAGAATATGACTCCAAGCAGGATCCTCATTGATGTCATTGCTTGGGATTATCCACTGAAGAGGAATGTTCATTGACTCTACAGGGAGTCAAAGAGGGTGGGCTAAGGTAAACATTGGCAAATAGGTATCTAAATGCATCTTAAACTGCATGCTGACATTTCAATGGCATTTTACTTTCTTCAGATAACTAGAGCCATTACTTCAGGCTCAGGACAAAACCCTTTTTCTAAGAGGTCCCAGCCTAACTCTTTCTCTGTTACCTTTGGAAGACCCTCTAGTGTTGTCACAGTGCTCTGGTGCACCCCACCACACATGGATTAGTCATTTCTGTCTCCCCACAACTTGTGGTAGTAGTTCAGTGGCCCTTGGGGTGGGCATCTGCAGAATGCCTTTCTAATTAGAAATAGAATAGTTTTTAAAGGAATTAGATACCTGTAATAGTTCTGTGCTGAGTTTAGTGGTAAGCATGTGTCTTCTGCTTTTCCTGCAAAAATTTTTTTTCTTAGTTTTTATTTTCCAGAAACACCTTAAAGAGAAAATAGAAACATAGTAAATCTCTAGACCTAAAATAAAATTTTCAGTTGAAAATGCCAGAGATATTTTCAAGCTAAACTTGAACAAAACGGGTTATATTCAACATTCTAGTTAGAGCTACCGTCAAGGAAACAGTAGATGAATCTCTTCAGTCTGGAGGATGATCAGCTGAGATGAGATATCAGAGGAGTGATCACTGAGGTGGGGAATAGGAATGATTGTTTACTATAAGAAAAAAAAACCAGGAGATGTCAGGTAAAAGGAACACCAAGTAGGCTCAAAACAAACAACAGGACCTATTTTATCCCTGTATAGGTAGATAATCAGTAAACGTGATTAGAGTCAGGAGGTTTCTCATCAGCAATAACTTTCATTTTCTCTTTGAAACAAACAGAAATCTTTTAAACCTCTGCTTGTGTTTCCTGCTTTTGCATCCTCAGTGGAACAGCAGGTTTTCTTTTGATACCAACAGTTTTTTTATTCCTATCACAGTTCTTTGTTCCTCAGACCCAATTGCCAGGAATTAGGTATATTGCTCTTACTGGCCTTGCAAAACTGTAAAATCAGCTTTCCAAGAAGAACTCAATAAAATTAATGACCTGGAGCAATGGATTCAGCTGAGGTTAAGGGGAGTCAGATGGCACCATTCATACACATGCATGCTTGGATTTATATCTGAAAAACAGTCTAAAAAGGGAAGATTACTACACAACCTGTTGTCAAAACCATGATTACTTGTATAAATAAATCCAGACCCATAAAAGCTGTTGTTCCTCATGTTTCAAAACAAAGCGAGTTGTATGTGAAATGTAAGTTGCGTCTATAAAAAAGACATAAATCCAATGACTAGATCTGAAAGGATAAAGTATAAAAATCGTACACTAACATCACAGTTCCATGTTATCATGAAGCATTATGTCTGCACTATTTAAATATTTAAATCCACTTTGTTTTCCCAACTCATCGCTTCCTGTCCATACTCTCATCAAAATTCCTGAGACCCCTGAAAGCAACGGAGCCCAGCTGAACTCTGTGTGGGGAGAACCTGTCATTTAAGGATTGTCCCAACTAGAAATTATTTCTGATTTAATATTTGGTTTATTCAGTCAGTCGTTTCTCCAATGGAATTTCTTTAACTGATCTCAGTGTGCGGGAGGTGACAGGGGCTGAGGGGACAGGGCGGCAATGAGGGCACTGGGCAGTGGCAGGAGGTGACAGGGGCTGAGGGGAATGGCAGGGCTGGGGGCAGTGGTAGCACTGGGGGTCTGAAGGTGGTGGTGGCTCCAGTGTTGAGGTCGATGGGGGTGATGGGGGTTGAGGGCAATGAAAGCCCTGGCAGTTCTTGAGGGTCTGAGGGTAGCTCTGGGACCTGAGAGCGATGGTGGCACTGAGGGTCTGAGGGCAGTGGGGGCACTGGTGGCTCCTGAGGGTGGCACTGGGGAGGCCAAGGGCAATGGTGCCTCTGGGGACTGTACTCGATAGCAACGCTGGGGCCTGAACTGGGAGCTTTTCCACGTTGTTGCATCCCTGAGAAGTAAAGGCTTCTTTAGTTAAGCTTTTAATGGATAGTGAAGTATTTACTCAGTGAAGCAAGATTTTAAAAAGAAGAGGGAATCAAAACTATGCTACATTAATGAGCATGAGAGATGTTAGCCTGTGCTGGCCAGGTTTGGGCACTCATTTTCATGGGAAAAATACATAGTGCAGGTGTATTTGTGGTGATGAAGCACATCACCTTTTATGTTATAACACAACCAAATCCAGGCTCTACTACTTTTGGTTTGGAGCACAAAGGAAAAGCAAGAGCTGGACTGCACCTGTTGCTGCTGTGTGACCTGCCTTACCTGTAGGTGCTCAAAAGGTCACATTTTGTGTATGTGCCTGTGTTAAGATGGTAACTAACCTTTCCTATGCTTCTTTTTCACTTAATTCTTAGCTTTTTTACAACTGTCTTTTCCTTCTCTATACCTTAGAGAATTAAATTTTAAATTAATTTTAAATTTAAATTAATTTAAATTGATAAATTACTGTATTGTTAATAAGGTAATTTATCAATTTAAAACTCAACACTTGATCTCAGTTGATTCTTAATTTGCTTCTGGGAAATAATCCATCTTATATTTACAGGTTCTAGCAGTGCTGGAGCTGCAGGTTTGTTGTCCTCTGGGTATCTCAATGCCTTCAGGAAAGTTTCTAGCTGGGAAACTGGCCAGTATTGCTTTCAGTGTTGCAAAGATCCGTCACCTTTCTCTTGGGTATCTCCCTAGAGAGAGATGTGTACTCCCATCCTGCAAAGCTCCACCGTGGACAACTGTGTTGAAGCTCTCAGAACTGTGCCATTGCTGAGAAGGCAGATGTTGATGGACACGAAGTGGCTAAAGTGGATTTGTTCCATGTTGAAGAGAAATTCAGGTACTATTAGGCCTTCTGTTGGAGAGATTCCCTCTTATGATTAGAAATCCCCTTTCTCTTACCTCTTGCCTCTTCCCAGGCTTCCCTGGAGGGTTCAGTTCCTGTAGTGGCACAGGCCCTTTGGCATATTATTATTATAAACCTTTGCCCAAGAATGCCCCTGTATTTCTATTTACATGCAGTCCCACTGCCTGCTGTGTGTCTGTCACTGAGGAAGAGCAGACTCAAGGTGGCGAGTGGCATTTTTCGCAACTACCTGTGTCATATTCCCAAGTGTGATTCTCTTCTGTCTCCTTGAAAAGCACAAAAACATTTTTTTCCTTTCCTGACACAAATGCAGTGTTGCAGGCTTCATGTTTCACTCAATAGGCCGCTTTCAAAGGGCTGGAGTTTCAGTTTGGCAACCTTAAACCTGAGGTTAAAACACTTGTCATGTAAATGATCTGGGCAATGTTCACCTGGTGTTACTTGTCCTTTTGCATTGGAGAGGGACAGTTGTCCTTGTGTCCCTAAAGTGATTAAAAGAAAACACTGAGTGATCGTTGATTTTTATTTCCTTTTCTTTCTCTTTGTTTTTCTTTTAAGGAGAACAGGAGTGCTCTGTCCGAGCCTTCAGGAATGGAGGCTGAGAACAAAGCTGCAGCAGAGGGAGCTCCGCCTGACACCGTGAGCTGTGGGAACAGCTCCGTGGAGCCAGAGGAGCCTGGTAAGAAAAGTCCAGTTTTCAGACATGTCTGAGACAGCTGCTCTGAGCCTGACTGTTACAGAAAGGAGAAATCACAGCAGTTCAGTTCTTGCCTGCACTGTCAGTGCTTCCTTGTGCCTTCAGTTAAAATATTCTGCTTGTACAACCTACACACTTCTCCTGATGTGCTTACACTAAGTGCTCCTGTGTGGAAAAGGTTATGACCTACATCAGTGAATAAAACATGACATTCTGGGGTTTGTGTCACCAACACCAATGTCACAATCTTGAGCAGACACCCGCTGTAATTCTGCTGGAGGGTGACAGCACAACACAACAGAGGCAACACTGAGGAAGGAGGGGACTCTTGGGACAACAGGGGGAAAAAAACCCCACCAGACTGATGAAGTCAGTGCAGCAGTCCAAACTTTTTTGTCTCAAACCACTCACTGAATTTAGAACCAGCCAGCTGATATCTGTGCTGAGACATATGAGAAAAGCAAGCAACAGAACATCTGAGGGCAAACAATTCACAAATCCAGTGACTAAAGGAAAAACCCAAACGTCCACAGATTAGTGAGACCTAAGAGCACTTTGGAACCGTTCCAGAGAAAAGCTGGTGCAGCCTGCAGGTATTGTAGGGAGCTCTACTGTAGAGCTGACGGTAAAGCTGGGGCAGCTGTTGCTCTCTTCAGAGAACACTTTCCAGATCCCAGGCAATGGTGCAAGTCGATAACGCAGCTCCCATTGCCCCACCTCAGTGAGGACTGAGGTCCCTCTGTCAGCACAGGGAAAGACAAAGGCTGGGCTTCTCTCTGTGAGGTGGGACTGTCTCTGCAGTGCAAGTGCTGAGACTTCACTGGGTGCCTCAGACCTTTACAGCTGTGAAAACCTGGCAGGATTCCTGTTCTTTAGAGAGCAGGGCCCAGACTCCCAGGGCAGAGCCTCTGCCTTTCAGGCCGGGTTTTACAGTCCCTGACACAAGTGCAGCTGCTCAGGGGGTCCCACACTGACGCAGCATTCCCTTCACTTCCCAGCCATGCACCTGCTGTACCTGGCCAGGAGGGCTGCCCTGCGCGGGAGGACGTGGCCGCCACCCCAGCCCGGCCCAGCCCTGCCAGGCGACAATGGCAGCAGCTCTGCAGGGCCAGGGCAGCTCTCCCAGAGGCCCGAGCCCCCCGTGGCTGCCAAGAGACTGAAGAAGGCCAAGAAGGAGGACCTGGCAGTGCCCGACTGCCCTCCCAGCCACTCCCTGGACACCGCAGGACGTGGATCTGTCACGGCCCTCGTCCAGCAGGGACGGTGAGAGCTGGGGGCCACGCTGGGGGGGGGTCTGAAATCACAGACTCCCTGTGACACAATGGGTGCAGGGAGAGCTGGAGCATCCCACCACCTGTGTGCAGAGGGGGAAAAGACCTGGCAGGGAGGGGTCTGGGAGCTGCCCCCTGCCAAAGAATTGCAAGTGGAGGGGTTTGTCACCAGGATTGGCTGGGTAGCTGAGAGCTAAACAAGCTGGTCATTTGTTGCTGCCAAGCCTGGGAAACATGGAGGTTTTCTTCTCCTCTCTGTGCCTGCTTGAGAGGATCTGAGATTTTATAGTCCCTGACAGAAGTACAACTGCTGCCAAGGGAAATGTGACCCGGTATTTACTCACTCTCTCTTTTTATGGATCTGCCTCCAGATGCTTCCAGGACAAGTGAAGATTCTTTTGGGTTGCTGCCAGGGCACGGGGCTTCCCCAGCTCTTCTGGAGAAAGTGGTTACGACTCCAAGAATTTAGAGAATTTAAAGCAAGGTCATGGTCCCAGCCCTGGTTGATCCTTATACAAAGTTTTGTGAGACCTGTTGTAAGAATCTGTAATAAATGTTTAAACTGAAGTTGGTATTTGCACACACTGGCAGCGCAGTGGCAGAGATTTGCAATAAATTAATTTTTTCAATTGAAATGAATGTTTTTTTATTCCAAGCAATTAGCAGATGAAAACGTTAGGATGCCAGAGGATTTTGACAATGACTGGGGGAAAAATATCCAGGCATGCCCAGCAGATCTCTTGAGTTCCAGTAAAGCTGGGGAGTCCTGTTTTACTAACGAGAATTTCAGTCTATTGTTGTTCTGAAGGAAGAAAAAGAAAACAACAAATAACAGAAAAATCTGAAAAAATTCTGTCTCTCCTGAGGTGTCTAATTTTTTTTTTTTTTTACACAGTCTACTCCTTACTACACCTTCCTTTGTTAGGATGAGGATTCCTTGAGCTTCGGACAGTTCCTCTTTACACAAGGGTATTGAAATAGTCATCAAATTGATTCCCATGTGTTTTTGTCCATAACGATCCTTGTGAATTTTTGGTTGGGTTTTTTTTTTTTTTTTCTTTTCTCCTTCAGCTATCACTTCAGGATAAAACCTTCCCTCCTCTCTCCCTGTCCCAAAATGTAGTATTTGCTCTAGTGGTAGGGCAGGTAAAACAGGTTTTATTTGTATGAAATGCTTTCAGTTTATTCAAGTTTTGTTTCAAAGGCTTTCACACACACACACACACACACCCCACTCCCCTCACCCCCTTTCCTCTGCTGGTTACTTTCCTCTGTGGAGAACTGAGGCGGAGGATGGGGCTTGCATTTACAAATGGCTGCTTTGGTGGCTACTAGAAACCAGACTGTGGGTTAAAATGCATCTGCCAGGCAAACAATGGCTAAAGTGAATTTGAAAAAGGAACATTGAAATGCAAAGGGAAATTAGCATGGGATCCACTGGCCCATGAAAACGGACTTATGGCTCCTGGACAAAATTATGGAGGAAGAAGTAGAGCCAAACATCCAAGAGGATACCTCATTAGAGAGTTTCAGAATAGCCATTTCAGCTCCTTTGCCTAATTAGGAAGCCCGTTAAAGCATTCCCTGTTTTCTGAATAGCAAAAGGAGTGGGAAGAGCCAGCCTTGTTAGCAAGTCCAGGAGAAGGTCTGACCAGCTGAACATAAGTCTCGATCTTAAAATAAAAAACACCAGAAAAAAGAAAAAAAAAGGGAAAATAAAAGGGGGGGGTAGGGGGGACGGACTCCACAAATTGAACCAAAACAAACCCACAAAACACCCAAAACCAAAACAACCCCCTGACTGAATTTTCATTTGGAGAAAACAACCCCAAACTTGGATAGAACGGGTAACTCCGAAAATCAAGGTCGTGTTTTTGGAAGTGCTCAGAAACCACTCTCTGTGACTTCGGCAGTAGCCAAGTGGCCCCTCAGAACCTGCTTGCCTTGAGCCAGCTCAGCAAAGGCGTGAGCTCGTCTGGGTTTCTTTAGAGGGAGAAAAGAACCCCAAACCCAAACCTACTTGTTGAACTCTCTGGAAAATCCAATTTACTCGAGGAAGTAAAATTTTGTGATACTTGTGGTATCAGAAAGTGCAGATTTTCTGCTTATCACTCATTCAGGTGCTTGTCAATGCTCTTATTAATGTTTTGGCACAGCTGATTGAAATAAATTTACTTGAAATTTCACTTCAATCTTCAAGTTTTGAACGTGAGAGTATTCATCTAGGGGAGGAGCAGAATGCATTTCCAGAGTTTGTGTTTTTTGGTTCACCACACAGATCCTCTCATTTCCCCTTCTTTGGCCTTAAGCATCAAAGTAAACCACATGCTTTGGAAATGCAGCTCAAATGTACCTGTTTCTGCTACCTTGCTTCATTGTTTTTTGGCATGAGCTCGAAATATTCACTTGCAATTTGCTTTATAACATTCTTTGTAATTGTGGGACTGAAAAAAAATGGACTGCAGGAATTTCTTTCACTCGTAGGAAGTATGGGGAATATTATTATGAACACTCTGGCACTATCCATGTCTTGCTTCACATACACCTTTATTAAGTGTCTGCTTCCTAATGAACTCTATACAGGTGCTTTCTATACAGGTGCTTTCAGTGCAGTTACAGGACGTGCTTTCCAGCAAGACAGACAAGAAAAGAAGACACATACTTAGGAAAATTAGTGTTCTGCACCACTCCCCTTGCCCCTTTCCAAGTGAACCTCTAGCAGTTCAATAGTTACTCTGCCTTGATCTCTTCCGCGATTCAGGAGACTCCTGGGGGCTGGCATCCCTCCTTTTGGTGGTTTCCTGGGACACCCCGAGCAAGCGGTTCCGGCCCTGGGTGGGAGTAGATGGACCTGCCACCACTGACTCTTCTGGCCCTTCCTGGGGCTGGTTCTGCTCCTCCAGGTCGGGCACAGGGCAGGGGCGGCTGGGACTGCCTTGGGGGGTGGTCTGTGAGGCACCAGCTTCCTCCCCTACTCTGGGCTCACTAACAGAAGCTCCCTGCTGGAAGCTGCTGGAGCTGGAGCAGCAGGCAGGGCTGCTGCTCTCATCTCCAGCACGATGGAGACTAGCCAGCCTCTGGGCCTCCTGGCTATAAAGGGCCACAATGGCAGAGGTGAGGGCATGGATCAGGGGGACTGTATCCTCCCGGTGGTAGCTTGGCAGCCTGGATAGGACGGACTCCACATCTGGACCGTAGACACAGAGCTGATGAAAGATCCATCTCTCTGCAACCTCCACCATCCACTGCTCCTGAAATATTCCTTGGAGCCTCCACCGCAACCAGGGCCACACGTAGTCCAGGAGATGTCGTTGTACACGGAAAAGTTCTGCCCACACGCTGGGCAGCAAGCCACCCACGGGCTCTCGACTCTCAGCCCTCTGCTCACCTGGGGACAGGATGGTCTGCGGAGAGGATGTTGGTGGGGATAGTACCAGGTGACAGGATTTGTTTTCATTGAAGGCCGATGGAGTTCTGACTTCCGGGCTCCCGGTGTCTGGCAATTCCGCAGGATCTGCCCCTGCCTGTTCCTCCCTCTCTGGTGGTGTGACGAGAAGCACAAGCAATTCATCTTCATCCTCATCAGCACGTGTGATAGAATTGATCTCTTCTCTGCAGAGGGGACATACTTCATATCTTTGCACCCAGCGCAAAATACATCTGAGGCAGAATTGATGTCCGCAGGGCACAGCAGAAGCTGTGTCTGTAGGAATATGATGGCAGATGGAACATTTTTCTTCTCCCTTTGTGGACATTTTTTGGCAGCACGTTGTGGAGCAGCTGCCTGTTGTTGCCTTCACACCCTGCAAGAGAGGCCAAAGTCACTGGCTGTCCCAGGGAGGGGAGGAAGAAATGCCCAGGCCCCTCGAGGAGGACAGCACTCTCTCAGCTCCCCAGGCCCTGCCAGCCACCCCACAGCCACCCCACCATCCTGCAGGGATGCATGGAGTCAGGGGAAAAGAAAGAAAACACCATTTCTTGTTTCCTATTTCTGTATTTCTAGCTACTTTCCCCTTGTCACCTCCATCCTGTCCATGGCCACGTGTCTCACCCTGCTCCTGATGCCTGGCCGAGGTCTCCTGAGAGCAGGAGAGTGCTGGGAGCAGTCAGCCTGCACTGCCTGTAGCTGGCCATCGCCTCCTCCCCTCACTGCCTTTCCCTGTGCAGTGCCGGGACTTGGGGGACTTGGGTGGCCAGTGGCCAGAGCTGTGTGAGAGTCTCGCACCGCTGTGGGTCCTGTCCCTGCCACAAGGAGAAGCAGAAGGGATGGGTTCAGCTCCCACTGGCACTCACCCACAGTGCCAGGTCCCTCTATGCTACTCAAGTGCCCATGCTTTGCTTCTGGAAGTCAGAGTGTTGGTGCTCCTCAAAAGCACCAGTGTAGGGAGCATCTGGACTTGTCCCTCCAGAGTAGGGTGGAAGGGCTGCAGGCCACTGTCTATGACCCTGGAGAGCCCAGGATGTGAGCCCTGCAGTGAGGGAGCAAAAGAGTGTGGCAGAGCCTTGCTCTACTCATCATCTCCCTGCCCCTGGCAGTGCCAATGCAGCTGGACAACATTCCAGCCCCCTGGCACGGGGACCCTTGCACAGAGCAGCACCTCAGCCGAGGAGAGTCAGAGAGACACAGAACCACATAACCATGGAAATACAGAATCAGAGAAGAGAAGAATCCCAGAATCAGAAACAAACTTTAACTTCAAGACTGCCTACTCCAAAGCAGAAATCATGTCTGCAAAGAGCTCTGCTGGCCTGTCTCGGAGCACCCTCAACTGAGAGGTGTTCTTCAACACCGGTCCCACTTGGAATATGCCACTACACAGTCCTGCCAGCTGCAGTACTGCATCTCCACACAATACCAGTTGGTTTTTTCTACTTCTTGAGTGCTCAAACACACAATTTCTCCAGAAACTTAAAAAAGGCACCGACAGTTTTACTTCAGCAGGAACTTCACTGTGTAACAAATGGCTTGATTTCATTTCCACGAGCAACACCTCAGCATCTCGGTGCAACCCACTCTCTGTGAGGCACATGGCAAAACCAAAGTACACCTTTTTGCTTTTCTTCTCTCTCTCTTTTTTTATTCTTTCTGCTAAGCCTCATGCTATGGGAGCTCCTGGCTCTCCTTCTGCCATAGAAACCCCCTGGGCCTTGGAAGGACCTGAGACTCTAGGCTGGTGGCTGCCCATCCCTGGGGTTGTGTCACCTTCCCAGGAAGGATTTAATAGGGGGAGGTAAACGTGTCACTAGAGGACATGGTTTAGCAGTGGATTGCCAGCCCTGGATTACAGGTTGGATTTGGATGACCTGNGGGAAGCTTTTGTGGGAGAACCAGGGAAGGACAGCCCTTGGTTAGGCTGCGGGGACCGGACATGCAGTGTCCAAAGGAGGTGGGAGCTCCCTGAAGTGCCTTTTGCTGTGGGAGATGCCCGGGGGTTTCTGTGGCAGGGGGAGAGCCGGGACCCCCAGGGCAGGGCACGGTGGTGCCTTGAGGCTGGGGAAGAGGGGCTGGGGGCTCTCAGGTGCCCAGAGAGGCTTTGGGGACATGCTGGGTGTCCCAGTCCCCTGCTCCGGGCCAGCCAGACCTGC
>WEKX01013385.1:364-12311 GCA_013390025.1 Pitta sordida | reverse complement strand
TTTTTTTCTCTTCTCTCCCAAGTATGTTATTTGCAGAGACGCATGCCTTTATCTGTAACCTTGAAGGCCCTGGCAGCACGGACAGCTCAGGCAAGAGCTGAGCTGTTAACCCCCTCGCTACCAGAGCAGCAGAAAAAACCCCTAAACCATAACAGGATTTTTTTCAAGTTTTTAGTAGATAGATAAAAACTGTAACACATTTCTACAAATCTTGGTCTTATTAGACCTATTCTTAAACCATTATTGTCTATGCTCAACATTACTTTTCCTTCTGTTCTTGCTATAATGAACTTACTGCTTTGAGTTCTTTGCAGAGTTATAAAACTGAAAAAAAACTGATAGAGAAGTTTCAGTATGAAATTTCTGTAACATAATTTTTAACTGCATAGTATTATAAATTTGGCTAATACAGTAATACCCCGCTGCATTGCGACCCCTCCACTGCAACTTCGTTGATTTGTGAGAAATTTTTCTCTAAAATTATCTCAGAGATTTACGGAGATTCCTGTCTGCTGCATGTGCAGTGCCTCTGCTTCACTGAGAGGCGGCACCAGTGCTCCCTGTGGGGCGGGACTTGCCCAGCCTTGTTGGGAGGGCGTGCGGTGCCTCCTGCTCACGTGGCACCATGCCCCAGTCCCTGCCCTGCTCCTGTGTGTCTTCATGCCCTGTCTCTTCAGTGGAAGGCTCATGCTGCAGTATGCCCCAGGCGGGCACTGAGCCCCAGCGCAGCACTGCCACAAGCCACACCGTCCCTTGTTACTCTAAGCCCAGCCAGGGGCCTGACTCCTGCCAGACATGTCACTGTTTCCATGGCTACAGGTGGGGAAGGCAATGCAGTCTGTGCCCAGGTCTGCATGTCCAACGTACCTGGTGATGACGTTAGGGAAAGTGACACACAAAAGTGGGTCTGGGCTGGACGTGGTGGTGGTGGGGAAAGCGCTGTGTGCTGGGATGGGGCAGCAGTGGCACGTGTCCATGCTGCCGCCACAGCTGCTGTGCCAGGAGGAGGCTTCTGTTCCTCCATGCCCTCCCCTCACTGCAGCAGGGGGAAGTGGTGTTCTGCTGAGTCCATAGGGCCAGCACTGCCTCTCTCAGACCAGCAGAATTTAAAGGGAAAGAAACTTCAACACTGATGCCACCCCCTGCCATAAGGAGTCCCGGGTGTCGCTGTGTTGCAAAGTTCAGGTTTCCTAGGCTCCGCGAGTGCCGACCAGAGCCTGGGGTACCTCTTCCCTGCTGCAGCTCCCGAGCTTCCCCACCGTGGAGGCAGTGATAACATGAGCAGTGGCAGCAGCCTGACAGCAGCTGCGTGGCCGAAGAGAAGCCAAGTAATTCTCTGGGGGTCTCCTCAGGCAGAGAGGGCTCAGAAACACTTCTCTTTGCTCCCCTGTGCCGGGAGACCCTGTAGGGAGGAGCAGAAAACTCTCCCCAGAGCTCCTGATTGACTTGAGGTGGAGCGATGGGCGTGGTCTGTATGCATATTAATGACCCACGCATGCTTGCGAATTAGATGTTTTGTGACATTCTGACAAGACCTGCTCCTCGTGAAGGTGATGTATTACTGTAATTATTTTGATCTATAGCTAGATGTTATTTCATTACTAAATATTTGTGCTGCAACAACCTCCATAGAGTATATCGGCTACTTCAAACAAAAACAGATTATGCATAATATTATAAAAGGTTAGGTGGAGAGAAACAGAGAAAAAAATTATTTCAAAAATAATTATTTCTCATCTTAGGAAATGCAGATGTTTTTCAGTCTTCTGCATGATAAATGTTACATATACATGTATCAAGTCTGTACAGTGGGGAAAAAACCAATGAAAGAAAAAAGTCAAGGTCTATTTCAGCACAAGATGTCAACTTCTAAATGACTTTAATCTAACAATGGATGACCTTAAGTTGCTTGGGATAACTGTGATTTTGTATTTTAGCTACTTTATCACTGGTAAGTATCATGTCATACATCAAATCTGAGGATGGTATGGTCAGAATGAGAAAATGAGCTCACTATATTACAAAAACTTAAATTATAAAGTAACATCTCTAGACTCCCAAAGTTCCATAAGAGCACTCTGATATCACTGAACCACTTTCAGAGTGATAACCATTGTATTAACAGAGGGTGTTGGGGAGATCCTGTGGAAAAGTATTTGAGCTTGTATAACAGACCTAAACTGTTAAAATTACTTTAAAAATAAATCAGATACATACTATTTTATGCCTAGTCAATGATTAATAGACCTACTGAAAGACAGCTAAATGTCTACTGCCCGGATGGGGTTGAAGCTGGATGTGGATCTACAACAACATATTAGGCTCAAATATTCAACATCAGGGCTGACTAGAAGATTAACGATATAAAATCTGAGTTTTTATTCAAAACTTTCCTCATACAAAGATATTGAGACTCTGAGAGAAAGTCTTCCATAAAAATCTCTCATCTAGAACACGGCCAGTTTCTCTTTGGGTTTGAAGATCCTAATTGTATGTCGAGGATACCCCTTTAATTTCAGATTTAAATGTTAAAAAGGAATACTTAATTTTAAACTTTTACAGAAACCCTTAATCCTGATTATGTAAAGTTTCTACTTTCTTGTCTTTCTATTAGAATATTAGCTCTTGATGTAGTCCAACTTCTAATGTGCTGTAGTGTGCTGTGCTGCACAACTTATGATGAGAAAGACCTTTTACATTAATTCATAATACTTTCTAATAAGGTTAACATGCAAAATGTTACATTTGCTGCAGTCTTCATATCAGAATCACCCTTGAAATTAAATCTGCACAACTTCAGAAATAGATCTAATTGGAAAAACCCACTGGTTTTTAACAACCAGTTCAGCAAGTTTATATATTTTAACATTATACACAGTAAAAGCTCTCTCAAGCTGGGGTTGTAAAAATATGTAAAATATTATTAAATTATATATGGTATACTACATAATGGAATTGAACCAGATTTTAATTTTTCCTTTTAGGTGGAACTGATATAATATATTAAAAAAAAAAACCCACCCTCTTATGATTTAATATAGTCACTAGTCAGTACAATAATTTAGACTTCTGTAGTGCAATCAGTTTGTAACTATTTAACAATGAAATTCCTTACCACTCAGCACTAAATACATGAATGTTCACTGAAGTTTAGTATTGCAACTTTCAGATGGTGTCTAGTAGTAAAATTTCAAAATTAGCTAGTCATTGTATAAACCAAATTAAAATTCACAGTGAAAAAGGTGGGAAACTTGAGCTTCAGGTACTCATGGATGCACGCAGGTATATCATGCCAATTCTGTCTGTGCCGCCCAGCCAGTCTGCCTGAAAACCATCTCCAGCTCAGAAAACATTGAAAGGATGTGATGTGCATCACAATCACCAGGGTTAGTTACCAACTGCTCCTCTACAATGGCGGTACCACTTTGACGACAGTCAGTTTGTATATAAGAGCAAAGGTGAAACACAGATTTGCCTACTCCAGCTGGTCAACAAACACTCTAAGGACAGGATCCGTTCTGTGAAGCCTACCTAATGGGGTGTTGCCTTCAGCAGAAAACACCCAGAGATCAAATGTCACCCTTACAAAGAAATATAAGCCATAATTCCAAATTTATCACAAATATGTCTGCTAAACAGTATTAGTTTCGTAACTATGTACCTTAGTTTTCAATTAGCTTGATAGAATTTATAATCCTCCTGCCAAAGTGACTAATTATGTCATATTTCATTTTTGTTTATTATACCTCATAACATTTTTTTAAAGTACATTTAAGTAATCTTTTCTGTCAGTAATGTATTGGGGAGAGACACAGGGAGAGCACCCAGGAGAATCAGCAGTTCTACCTGAGAGACTAAGCATTACATTTTATTCAACCTTCTAGTTATCACATTCATCAACCTGTAATGCTGTCAGCCATTGAAATTTGCATTTCCAATGTTAGCTAAAGGAGCAAATGGAAGCAAAACAGGGGGCATAAAAGACTAGATTTCAAAATGCATTCTATTGTGGCATGGATTTATTATTTTTATGAAGAACTGCTATCTTATCTTGCTAACATTTTAAGCAACATGAATATCTTGGATTATATGCATGGACCTACACTTAATACCAGAGAGACTTCTCAGGGTAAGACCTATAACATGCTATGTGTGGAAGAACAAAGGAAGAAATCACACATTCATTAGTAGATTCTGAGAAAATATTTTAAGAACATGACAGGCTTCCTTTGTTTTACTTTGAAATCTCTATAATTTTAAACAGTCTCAGAGATTTGTGTAGAAGTTGAATTGATTTTTTCCTAATTACATTAAGAACCTGTCATTATTGCCTACAGAAGCCATCCAAAGTTTCACATTGTTTTCCTCTTTTTTGTGAAGTACGACAGTTGTCAAGCAAAGGCAAATGAACGACAACATTAATATTCTTGACATGCTGCAATATTGTGATGATTAATGCCATAAAAGAGCCTGTAAATAAAAAAATTAATGAAGCAAAACCAAAAATGGAGGTCATGGGTGTTCTTTCCCCTCTTTCACTGTTATTAGCAAAGCACTTAAGCATGTCTCTAAGTATGTGAATAGTCCCATCAAAGATAATAGTACTATTCACATGTTAAAATTAAACATTTGCATAAGTGCTTCGCAGACTTAAAAGCTGTAAGTGAAATTATTTACCAAAACTGAACTCATCATGGTTCTAAGAACAAGAGCACTGACATGAAAATAAGTTTCCAAGCCCTATGTCATCAGCCACTCTAACTTGTCATCTAGAAAAGCACTGATGACAGGTGGAATAATCAGTCAGAGGTCACATTGGAAGTCTTTTACTATAATCACAGGATGGTTTTTTTCTTATTCTCTAGAAATTCACTCACTATAAAAAGTTTTCTTCTCAAGGAAAAGTGATGAGAAGGGGGAACTGTAGATGCATTTATTATGGTGGCAGGTAGTACACACTTTGTACAGGACAAGATCTGAAATGCTGTGGTCCTGGAAGCAGCCACAGGGACAGATTCCTGCCATTAAGGTGCCTCACTGACAACTCTCGAGTCTCCCCTTGAAATCAACACCTACATTAAGAGCTTGTTTTCATTACAGACTCCCACTATTATGGTAATATTAGATCGAAAGCTGTAAGCACTTGCTAAGGGAATATAGATAAGACATATGTATTTCTTAAATGAGTAACTATCTCACTTAAACATGGGAGGTCTTAGAAAATTAGAATCTAACCAGCAAAGATGGAGAGAACAGACAAATTTATCTTGTGTACCTNCTCAACATCCTTCTTGAACTGTGGAGCCTAGAACGGCACACAGTATTCAAGATGTGGTCTGACCAGCGCCAAATACAGGGGAAGGACAACCTCCCTAGCCCGACTGACCACACTGCTCCTGATACAGGCCAGGATACCATTGGCCTTCTTGGCCACCTGGGCACACTGCTGCCTCATATTGAGTTTCCTGTCAATCATTACACCTAAATCCCTCTCCACTTCACTAATCTCGAGCCACTCCTCTCCCAGTCGATAGCGGTGCATGGGTATTCTTTATCTAAGTTGTTTCAGTTCTTAAAAAGTTGACTGAAGTAAGAACTTTTTTCTTCGTTGATACTTCAGAAATGTGTTCTCTAAGCCAATACATAAAAGATAGCTTTAATTTTTGACAGAATCTAAATGCCTACACATTGTACACATCTTCACTACAATCCTTTAAATGTTAATCTTACAATATAATTATCATGTTTGAGCACTGTAACAAAGATTTATGACTCTGAAAAGTATTTTCATTAAACTATTAAGAAACTCAAGAGAGACTACTATTACCCACTGCTTGCACTGTTGCAATACACTGAACATTCTAAAGGGTGTAATGTGTTCCTCCTCCAAGGACATAGTCCTGCTTGCGCTTATTCTCTTGCACTCCTGTTGGTAAAATAATTTTTTTTATAAGTCTTTGAGCTAGTTAATGGAAAGATCATGAAGGTGTGGATCGTCAGATTTCTAATGGGTGATGATTTACATAGCTCTTGTGGCTGCAGTTGTTCTCAGCCTGACTAAATAGTATACTAGGAAATCTTATAATTTGGCACCTAAGATGTTCTTAATATGAGCATTTTAAAAAGATAACCTGAACTTATTTATTTAAGAAAACTGCATTAAGAAAAAGTATATGTGTGGAAATATAACATTTTAACTAAATCTGGCCTCAGTTTACCCAATCAGAATACTGTGTAACTCTGGAGGAAAAAATGTGACTTTGGTTTTGTTTTCTTTTTGGTTGGTTGTTTTTGGTTTGGGGGGGTGTGGTTTTTCATGGATGATTGTCATATTACAAGTTGTAGTGTGGGTCTTTCAGATTTTCATTCTCAGCTTATCCTAAACAGCTTTAAAGTCAAAAACTTTCTTCTTATTTTATGGAAATATCTTATCCAATATGGCTTCATATCCCGTATCTCACATCCCACCCTAGGACCTATTTATATACAGAAAAACTTCAGCTTCAGATTTTCTCATAGAACTACTATGTCATAGGCTCCAAGAAAAAGGCAATGTTCACACATTGAAGAAACAGCTGGCAGCTGGTTTTTTTAAGTTGGTGATGTCTGAACTTCCTCTCTTCAGAATATCCCTGTGTCTTAGTTCAAATCCAAACCACGCTGAAGGCAAACAAAGATATTAAACAGAATCATATTCACTAGAATTCACTTAAGTCATCCAAGCCCACTGGGATATCTGACTTATGGCACCTGAAGCACCAGGCTCTGAATTTTGGGATTCGTCCTTTAGTAATTCTGAAAATATAAGCTTTGAAAATCTTAGTGAATCATTTTTATATTACTTACAGTTCTTCAAAGACAAGATACCTTGAGAAAAAATGTTTGTTTTGATCATATTCTCAAGAATATGTTATGAGCTATTTCATTACTAGTTTAAAATTACAATTCAGCAATTTTATGAGATCTTAAATTTTTTGGTGTGACCTTCCAGCTGAATAGGAAGAAGAAAAGATTTTTTTTTTTAATTTCTTTTCTACTACTCTATGGAGTAGTTGTAGTCTGCAACTATTCTACTGTCACATGTATAACTGACAAGGGAAATTATGAGAATTTAACAATTACAAAAAAGGAAAGTATTCAAAAGAAGAGCAATGGCTGCAACACACAGCTATTCTATCACGTATCCTTGCCATCTTTTTACTCTTATCTTCACCTAAAATCATGCCCCAAATGTCAGTTTTGACTCATTACAGAATCACAGAATATTCTAAGTTGGAAGGGACCCACAAGGATCATCAAGTCCAACTCCTAAACAGCACCACTGCCTCCCCGGCAGGAATCGAACCCCAGTCTCCCGCATGCCCAGCAAGGACACTCACCACTGTACTAAAGTGGATTTTGGTAGAATGTAAAAAAAAATATGTGTGAAGAAAAATTTAACGGGTTGGAAATTATATATATGTGTGAAGTTTTCCCAGAATATTTCTTTCTCGTTCTAGATTTCCTCTTTTCTTCTCAATTTGATTTCCAAAAGTCTTTGGTTTGCTTTTTCTTTGCAATTCTCATAACGTGTCTCAGATATATGCTAAATTTAAAGAAAATATACCTTTTATCAAATCTGTCATTTTATTGTTCTGTTAATCTCTAATTTTAAATATTCATTTTGAATTAACATTCATTAATTAAATGTATTTTATTTATGTTGGGAGTAAGTCAGGAGAAAATTTAAAATCTAAATGACAATATTTTCAATGAAATACACTGCTTTGCAATTAAATTACAAGGTTCACTAAAGCTAAAAAGAACCTATCAGTCTAACAGCTCCCAAAAATGTCACTGAAAGTATTCTTCACTGAGATTTATTCAAGGGATTAGAAAAAAAAGCGAGGAAATTTGTATTTACATTTCTCATTCCTCTTAATTTGAATTTCAATCCATCCTTTACTCTGGAAATTTAAAAAAAAAAATACACAGTCTCTTGTTTATCATCAATACATCAATAATTTAATGTGATAATAAGCTATCTCTTTTAAAATTCCCTTTCTAATGTGTTGACATTTATGTTATTCAGACAACTTTAATGAGGAAGAATTCAACATAATGTGAGATACTGAGGTTTCAACTTTCCAAGAGTTCATACTGCTATAAATGAAAGTGAAAATACAATTTTCCACAACCTGTCTCCTCCTCAAATCTAGCCACAGATGAATGATGACAGATTTTCTCCTCTGATTTCAAGAAGAAAAGGAGAAATACTAAAATAAACTGCTATCTTTTCAAGATAATCAATCATAATTATATGTGTCTGCAGTACATAATGATAAAAGTAGCCATCAGATGTGGTGGTTAAAGGAGAAATTAAATGCACAACTGCTTGAATATGTTGCATTTACTAGTTTGCTACCTAAATCAGAGGGATAACTAAAGTGGCCTTTCCAAATAGTAAGAATAATTCAGTATTTTCAGTAATTTCTTTGATGATAAAGAGCTGAATATAATACCAAAATCTTACCACCATAAATGGTTCACACTATCACAGTGTCACAGTATCAATAAGGCTGGACAGGACTTTGAAGGTCATCTAGTCCAACCTATAGCCCAACTAACCTAACATCGACATCTAGATCATATTGCTCAACACCTCATCTAGTCTACTCTTAAACACCTCCAAGGTTGGCAGGTCAACCACCTCTGCGGGCAACCCATTCCACATCTGGATCACTTTTTCAGCAAAAAAACTTTTCCTAATATCAAGCCTAAACTTTCCCTCCTGAAGCTTAAGACTATGACCTCTCATCCTGTCCCCAGAGACCAAGGAGAAAAGACCAGCCCCCACCTGACTACAACCTCCTTTTAGTTATAGACGGCGATAAGGTCACCCCTGAGTCTTCTCTTTTCTAGGCTAAACAGACCCAGCTCCTTCAGCCTCTCCTCATAAGGCTTATATTCCAGCCCCTTTACCATCCTAGTTGCCCTTCTCTGAACTCGTTCCAGCACCTCGACATCTTTCTTAAATTGAGGAGACCAAAACTGGATACAATACTCGAGGTACGGTCTAACCAGTGCCGAGTAAAGTGGAAGGATAACCTCTCTTGACCTACTAGACACTCCATTCTTGATGCAGGCTAGGATGTCATTGGCCCTTTTGGCTGCCTGTGCACACTGCTGGCTCATGGTTAATAAATCATAAGCTATATTTGAAGGCACTACTAGAATTCTAATAGAAAAAAAATAAGAAATCTCACATGAAAAAAACAAGCTACATAATGTCAAGTCATGAAAAACAAAAACTAGGTAAGATAAGAAGATGAAAGGTCTGAGCTTTTTCAGTTTAAATATGTAAAGCTTAAGGAGCATGGATAGAGTAATAGTTTTCCACCAGCCAAATAATATACAGGGAAAGAACTGTGAAAGATTTTTTCTTTGTCCATGGAGGTTGTAGTAGACGAAAACTGAATTTCCAGAATACATTTAGAAAAATATAAACTTTTCTTACTGTTCCAGATATTAATGAAAAAGGTTAAACTTTCATTAAAAAGTTATGAAAAAGAAGTTGATTAAATATCTTCCAGCAAGGTCTTGATACTAGTTGTACTTGATACTAGTTCAGTGCACAGACATGGCTAAATTATCTGTAATTGTCTCTTTTCTGATTCTGCTTTTCCTGACACTGTAATCCAACAATTATCTAAATTATCAGAAATTTTTTCATTAAAGGAAAAAGATAATAAACAGTATTCACAGAACACCAATGTTCATAACATTATAATTTGGGATAATTATATATGTTAAATTTAGTCAGCTTTTAGCATTGTGTGTCCTGCTTTAATTTTCTTTTAATTTTGCTCATCTTTAACTGATGGCATTTTCAATGCCAAGTACGATGTTTTAACAGGTCAGAAAAAATGGTTCTTTCTTTAAGACAAAGGCTGTAAGATTTTCTCCATTCCAAAAATATTTTCCTGATTTTTTTTCCTCAACTGTTTATTGATGTCTAGAGGCCTCCACATTTTTGACAACGAAATTAAGGTAATGGAGCCTGCTACGAATTTTTATCAATTACCACTCACTGTTATTCGGCAGTAAAATTAGTTTAGGTCCTGGCATCCACATTTATAAGAGGGAAACTGTTTTTCCTGTGCTTTGAATATCTTTCCACTAAACATTCTTTTCTTCTTATTGACACATACCCTCCACTTTCCTTTCCTGTCTGAGACAGTACAGAGAAACAATCCATCATCAAACTAAAAAGGAGACAGAAGAGTCATACATAGGCATACACTACGAGACAGTATTCTTCATTGCAGCAGAGAAGAGCAGGCGAGAGGAGGTCATGGTAGGAAAAGCTTTCCAGTCAGCATTGGGGTCCCCAGTAAAAGGGAGACATGAATATACTAGAAAGAGTCCAACAACGGGTTTACAACTGCTTAAGGTACTGGAGTATCTCTCATATAAGGATAGGCTATGAAATCTGGTACTGTTTGGCCTGGAGGAGACAAGGCTTAGGGGAGGTCTCATCAGCATCTCTGAATACCAGAAGGGAGGGTGCAAAGAAGAAAGCCAGTATTTTTTCAGTAGAATCCAATGATAGAAGAGGCAAAAAGCACAAACAGAAACACAGAAGGTTGCCTATGAACATTAGGAAACACTTCACTGTGAAGGTGAATGATGACTGGCGCAAGCTTCCNGGTAGAGTTAGGGCACTTTGAGTGTGCACTGTCCAGGCAGGAGCATGACTTTAAGCCTATGCAGTGGACTGCCCCCACCTCCCCCCCCACCTCCCCCACTCCACCCCAGTGACGTTGACACAGTGTGTATAAGGCATACACTCATAAGTGAGGGAGTCTGGCTGACCCCTGAGTGAGCTGTCCCACCCGGAGGTGTGTGGCAGTCCTGCCCGCCGATGTGGGCCAGTCCCATCCTGTGGCAGCAGAGACACTCTGGGCATGCACAGGTGGGAAAACACTTCAAAGAATCGAGGCATCTTCGTGGAAAAAAACCCTACAAAGATCTGAAGCTGTGATAAGTGTACTGTGAAGTAATGAGGAACTCCTGTACTTTCTTTCACTTGTCCTGCTGAGGAGTGAAGTAAGAGGGTCTTATTGTTGTCCTACTTAATTTAAGTCATCTGATTTCTTTAGTTCTAGAGGGCTGCAGGCATTCTCTGGAGAGGCATATAGGCTCACCATTTCTATGCTATCTGCTGATGACATGGAAATGGAGGTTGGAGCCAGCACACACAGGGGTTCCCACCTATGCAGCATTTGAAGGGCTCTACATTCTATAATAAGGCAAAAAACCAGAGAGGAAAAAGCTCAGATGGAACTCAACCTAGCTGTTTCTGTGCTATATTAAACTTCCTTATTCCAAACCACCCTTTGTATATCATCTTATTATCGGGACTGAGCGACCATTCAGGCCCCTGGCATTCAGCCAGGGTAAAACCCGTTACAGCCTTTTTGGCGTTCCCAACGTGGGGCAGATAAAGGTAGTTAAATATATATATATATATACACATAGTGCATGCTATAGGAAAAATAACAAATCACTAAACCCTTCTGGATAGTGAGCTCCTGTGCAGGATGTGGAGTTTTGCTTTGCAGCAGTGCTTATCACTTGTTTGGGAACACACTGCTACTAACCATGAGTGCTGGCTTTGACTTTGGTACTTGCATGCTAATAGTCCTGTTATGTGGGGGAAGCTACGGGCTGGGAACAATGGGGAACTTCACCCTTTCCTCCCTGCCTGAAATTGACATTGGAAGGTTTATGGATGGATGGGTGGCTTTATGGGGAACCCCCTCGTGGTCCTTTCTAACAGTTTATCATTATTTAACACTGTAGGCACACTGTGCTGTTTGTACAAACTGATGTTACCCCAGTGTGGCAGAAAGGGAAAGGCTGATGACATATTGAAAGGTGCCCTGAGGCATCCAGTTCCTGGGTG
>WEKX01013382.1:0-13011 GCA_013390025.1 Pitta sordida | reverse complement strand
AGAGGTATTATTTTAATGCAATGAGAACATTTCATCTGCACACTGGGTCAGACCAAATATAGAGATAAACTTTGTCTTGCAGTGGTCAAGAGTGGACGTTCAAGTAGGATTCCAAGTTTTGGGAAGGCATGTGCTGGTGTTTACTTTCTTATCACTATGTATTTTCGCACTAGTATAGATTACACTGTAAATAATGAAGTGTTAAAAAAACTACCTAAGAATCACAGAATCACAGAATTAGTAAGGTTGGAAAAGACCATAGAGGTCATCAAGTCCAACCTATCACCTATTACCTAACCTAGCCAAACTAAACTTGTTACCTAACCTTTTGCTGTCCTGCTAGCAACACACCATCCTACCTATAACACACTACCCCAATATCTAGGTCATGCCACCAAGTACATCATCCAACCTTTTCTTAAACACCTCTAGAGACAGTGACTCCACCACCTCCTTGGGCAGCCCATTCCACTGAGAGATCACCCTCTCTGTAAAAAAGTTCCTTCTAATGTCCAGTCTAAATCTCCCCTGACACAGTTTAAGACTGTGTCCTCTTGTTCTATCACTTGTAGCCAGAGAGAAGAGACTGACCCCCACCTGGCTACACCTCCCTTTCAGGTAGTTGTAGAGAGCGATAAGGTCTCCCCTCAGNGCAAACTTGCTAATAATTGACTCCATCCCTTCGTCCAGATCATCAATAAAGATATTGAACAGGACAGGTCCCAACCGAACCCAACACTGAACCCTGAGGCACCCCACCAGTGACCGGCCTCCAACCGGACACAGCACCATTAACCACCACTCTCTGAGC
Organism: Pitta sordida; assembly: GCA_013390025.1. Lineage (NCBI taxonomy): Eukaryota > Metazoa > Chordata > Aves > Passeriformes > Pittidae > Pitta > Pitta sordida. The sequence goes on along the minus strand of WEKX01013382.1, from coordinate 12,200 downwards.
TCTGTTATCCAACCAACTCCTGATCCAGTACACTGTAAACCTATCCAAGCCACAAGCCTCCAACTTCATCAGGAGAGACAGTATCAACGGCTTTACTAAAATCCAGGTGCACCACATCAACAGCTCTTCCCTCATCAACCAGGCGGGTCACCTGATCATAGAAGGAAATTAGATTGGTCAGGCAGGACCTTCCTTTCCTGAAGCCATGCTGACTAGGTCTGATCACCTTACCCTCCTGCAGGTGCAACATAATTTTCCTTAAGATGATTTGCTCCATAATTTTGCCTGGCACCGAGCTCAGGCTGACAGTTCTATAATTGCCTGGGTCCTTATTCCTACCCTTCTTATGGATAGGTATCAGATTCGCCACCTTCCAATCTTTTGGAAGAAGTGACAAGGCAAGTGAAAAAAGTTACTTCTCTGTGAAAGTTCTTTTTAAGGTGGAACAAAAGGTGTTAAACATCTAGCAGATGGTCATTACTTATCAGCGTAAATGATCATTTACTTTTTCAAAGCATATGGTAGATAAAATCTATATTCATTTAAAAGCCAGTGTAGACTCTCAAACTGCACTAACAAGTGAGTGAGAGCCTAATTCAAATGTTATGTTGTCATAACATGTATTCTCCCTCCTCTAAGCACCAGAATGGATGGAGAGTTGACCTAAGATATTTACTGGCTTTATTTCCATCAAGTTTAATACCAGCTTGCATTTCCCATGTCCAATAACGATAGAAAGCTGAGGAAAAAACTATATTGATGTGAAGTGTGAAAATGAAAATCAAAGACAAGCTTAAAATTGGGCATGTTCCATAAAAACGCACTGCTGGCTCATATTGAGTTTCCTGTCAATCATTACTCCAAAATCCCTCTCCATTTCACCACTCTCCAGCCACTCATTCCCCAGTCGGTAGCGATGCATGGGGTTGTTATGTCCAAAGTGAAGAACCCGGCATTTAATCTTTTTAAATCTCATACTGTTGGAGTCTGCCCATTTCTCTAGTCTATTCATGAGGCTTCTCATGAGAAGGTTAACCTGGACTTACCAGACAATGCTTCTGAAATCACATTTCATTATCTGCAGCTCTGGTGATGTCATCTGTTAGGAATCAAACTAGGCATCATGTGATTTACAGAGATTCCCTTTGGAAACTCACCCAGATGGAGGCCACTGGGTAACAGCGTTCACCAGTACTTTCAGTACAGTCTGGCCAATCTGCTTTAGAGGAGGATTAACTTTTCTGATTTCCTGATGTAGAAAAGCATTTGGATGAAAATGTTCAGAGCAAGTGAGGAGTGACTTTGGAAAAGATAAAAGGCATTCGTTTCCTCCCACCTCCCCAGTTTGTTTGATTTTTTTTCCTCTCTTTCCTCCCCGAATGGGCTGCCCAGAGAGGTGGTGGAGTCACCATCCCTGGAGGTGTTTAAGAGAAGACTGGACGAGGAGCTTAGTGACATGGTCTAGCCGGGGGGTGTAGGGCTGGATGACGCCGGGCCCCTTCCGGCTCGGAGTGGCCTGCTAGACTGTGAGGGATCTAGGTTGGTGTTATGCTCTGCGATGTGCTCTCGGTCTCTGTACGGGTGTTAGATGGTGAGTTGGACTAGATGATCCTTGTGGGTCCCTTCCAACTCATAATATTCTGTGATTCTGTGATTCTGTGATTCTAATGCAATCAAGAATGCAGGAGGGAGAAGGAAGGGCTTTACCATTGCTATGGATAATATGAAAAAACAATGGTTTTTCTTTGAATGAAAAGGTACCTTGCCAGAGGGAAATCTGGTTGTGTTATTGTAAATATTTTGCCTGCCTTCTTTCTTTTTTTTCCAGGAGATACACCATATTATGTGTGTAAAGGACATTATGAGAGTAATGAAAAGCCAGAGAGTGCCTATCCTAACCAAATGGCCTGTGATGTTGCAGCACCTGCCTGCCTCCATCTCTTGCTTCAGCAGACCAATGGACCCCAGGGCCAGGATCATGATCCAAGGCAAGTTTCCATGGCATGAGAGCACGGCAGAGAGGTGATAGGGAAACCGCAGAGACTCTCTGCACTGCAGGACATCTCTCTCCATCATAAGGGCTCCATTTACTGTGCACCTGTTGACACACACCACAGGAGACCATGCGGTGCCTGTTGTCACCAGCCATGGACACAAAACCTGCAGTTACTGAGGTGAATACAGTAATCCCTCAATTCTCTATGGCTCAAATTTTGCGACTTCAATTCTTTGTGGGGATTTTTTCCGTGAAGATATTTTTGTCTTCCCTCAGTTGATCATGGGTTTATTTCTTGCAGGTGCAGTGAGTGCCTTTGCTGCACCAGGTGGCAGGATTCGCACACACTGGTGTTGGGGTGGCAGTCTGTCTTGCTCATTCGAGGACCACCCAAATTTCTCTCCCTTATGAGTGTTGGAAAGGTTAAAGGGTGGGGAAGCTTTATAACACAGTGTCAACACTTTATTAAAGCTGCTTGTCCCAGGTCTGTGGAGGGACAGGGCCTCAGTGGAGTGCCATGCTGCTGCCTGGCTCAACTCTGAACTGGCCCTAGGAAGGCTTGCACGCCACACCAGGAGAGGACATGGGGGTACAGGAGCCTCCCTACAGCACAGCGGTGACACTTCCCTCCTCATCCCCGTCCCTGCCTGCTGCACTGGTAAGGGGCAGAGAAGCTCCCCTTCGCTCCCCTGACCCATCACATGGCATGGGGAGGTGTTGGGAATGCCCCCCAGTGCTCCAGGGTGGAGGGCACAGGGAGGTGGGCTTGGCTTATTTGCATATGTATGATCTGCTTCTTCATGGATTTCAGCTATCATGGGATTCTTCCAGTCCCAGACTCCTATGAAATTTGAGGGATTACTGTACTGACAATTGCTGCACATTAAACTCCAGCAGTCTTTCTAACTTTAAAAGAAAGAATATGTAGGAATGAGAGCTATAGCCATGAGATATGCCGTGAGATATGGGGTGAAGGGATTTCCATTTTATGCTATGAGGTATATGGTTAAGGGATTACCGTGGGCATGCTTAGTGAGTGATACATTATTAGGCACTGGATGACCCTTTTACTTTCATTCCCTCAGGTAGAAGAAGTGATACTAAGTTGTCACAATTCCTCTTCTGCACAAGAGTCTTTGTAACCTCTCTGTTACTCTCAATGTCCTTTATTTACATGTAAAATAACTGCTCCCTACCCCCAGTTTATGAAGGCAGTAACAGAATATTTGACCACAATCTCACCTACACTTCTCCTAAAAATATAAATTGGCTTAAATTGGCTAATTTGGATTTGAAATCCTCATTGACAGAGGATATGAATATGGCCATTTTACAGACAAGTCAACAGGCTTGCTTCTCTCTCTTCCCCAAAGTAGACACTCTGATAAGATTTGCACCTCTGATTGCATTGGAATATAACCAGGTGCATTTACATAACACTGTACATTTATGTTCTGCAGGTCTAGTGAATTTATCACAGGCAATCCAAAAGAATCTATCATCTGTTGCTCCAGTAAACTGCACTACTGGTGAACCTGTGTTTGTGAAAGTTCTTACTGAACTCAACCAGACTTATAGTGATGAACTGACAATCCTCACTATTGGTGAATCTCTGTTCACAAAAGAGACAAGGCTTGTAGTGTAACCCACACTATTATTGCATCTGGGAACATGACCAGACTTAATAGTGCTAAATTGGCTAAAACCAGTAATCACATCCAGCTGTACCAAGCCCCTCTGATCTCTGAGGACTAGCTGAAAAGAGCAAGGAGGTCTATTTTCTGCCAAATTGCTATACTCTTAATGCAACAGAAGGAAAAGTTAATCAGATTCAACTTCTAAAGATGTGATAAACCAAACAGAGTTTACTCTGTCCAAGCACTAGAGCGGGACATGAGCAAGGTGTGACTGCAGTCTAGATTGACAACAGAAATTTTCTACATGAACTCATGCACAGCCACTGCACTTAAACTGTTAATTTTAGGTGTTTACCCAAGTTCCTCAATTCATTGTCACCAGACTGGCCTGCACTGGCATTCAAGAATGAGAGGAAGACAGGGAGGGAGGGAAAGGAGAGCCCCTCTGCAGGTGGAGGGAGATCTAACTGACTACACAAAAAACAGAGATTAACGCTGCAGATTTAGGTGCCTGAAATTACATGCAATAAATCTGGCCCTTAAATGTCTCCATGAATATCTTTGTAGGTTTCTTAAGGAGACAAAATGTACTTTTTGAGTCAATGACAAAGCTCATATTTTGAACTCTAACATATTACGATATTTTTTGGAACCTAAGTGTTCTTGCAGAACTAGCCTAGTTCCCATCATCGTTGTGTTCCATTTCTTTGTATGTTCTTTTCTTGCCTGATATCTTTTTAATTCATTAGCTGTTTTAACTGTAAACCATTACATTCTGGTGCTGTATCTAACTATTTGCATGGGTAACACTTGGTAGCAAATAAAAATCTTCTAAACAGGAGTAAAAAGCAATGTCTTTGTAATGAGAGGCTTGTTTAACAGTACAGCTAGAATATGCCTGTGAACTGTTCTTTGTGATCTACACTTGGTTTTGTAAGAAGTTTAAAAAGCATTAATCTGCTGATCTTAATGGGCACGTACACAAACTCATAATGATTTAGGGTGTTTTTGAAATACTCAGCAACAGTACAGCTGGGTATTTCTGAAGGTAGGTTTTCTGCAGGGGTTCCACATGTATGTAAGGGTTAACAGAGCAACACCTCAGAAATTACAGCAAGAAGAAAATATATTATTATACTCATTCTGAAGTACAATAGTACAGGTAAATTATAGCCAGTTAGTATCAGTGCAAGTAAATGCTTTCTTTTCCTGTCACAATGTAGTGCAGATTGTAACCATAATAGTAAAACTGGACATTTAGAAAGCAGAAAAGCAGATTATGTTCATGAAAGTCTTCCACAACAGTTCCAGTAAAAGAGGACTAAGGGCAAATTTAAAATGAAAGTTTAACATACCATTTTCTGTGCGCTTCCAGGTCCGGTAGATTAGATGCTGGAAGAGACTATCAATCAGAGCAGAAAAAATTAGCATAAAAGTTGTTCCCACTGCTTCAGCTGAGGTGCAAAGAGTGTAAAATGACATAAATCACTCAAGACAATAGTAATGCACACAGTATCTTCTTTCTCTTCATCTGAACAGCAAAGGAGAGCAGCTTCAAAATACTTAATGAGAGAGCACAAGATTAATCAGCTAGGAGACAAATGCATAATGTAAGGGTAACATTCATGTGAGAAACAAATATTTGCAGAAGTCCAAGTTCCTTCTTTTTATTTTTCTTTTTCCCTTTTTACTGTAAGCTGCAGGAAGGGAGACAAAAAATTACTAATTGGCATGAATGTTATGTAATTTTTCTAATTATTATTTGAAGTTCATTTCTGTAGCTTCATAGACTCAGATCTTACAAAGAGTCAGCCATGTGCTAATGTAAAAGCAGACAATCTCTTAAACTGGATACTTTATGGAAGAAATGTCTTAAGTTAATGGGACTTGTGGAAGGGAACCAAAACCAAGAGAAAAAGAATAATGATAAAGGCATAAGAAATTGAATACAAAAAGATGAAAACTGCATGGGAGAGTGTACACAAATTAGATTGAAAATGTTGATTTCTTGAAGCATCCAACCATATCCATGGCACATGACACTGTAATATGAACTGCTTAATATCAACTTGCTTTTGTTGTAAGAAGCTTTCTAAAATGTAGCATCTAGTCATTTAACCCTGTAATTTTTTATAGGTGCTCAGCGACTTTGGAGATCTCCCTCAGAGTTTATGGCTATGAACTGTGGAAATTTTAGTAGTTTTACTGACACTTAGCATTTTCTATTGGAAAAAGATAAATCGTATATATATACACACACACACATTAGGAACTTACTACCGCCCAGCCAAGACATCAAGAAGTTTCAATTCTATGCAAAGTGAAACCGTAGCTTTAGCTGAACACTAATAGAAATGCAGAGTGTTGTTTGCTTGTTGTTTTTTTGTTGGTATTTTTTATGTAAGAAATGTGGGAAGTAAGATACAGCAATGATTCCATTCAAAGAGTTTGGAACAGGGTAAATGGAGGGGATTTCAGAAGTCCAGAACTTCTGAACTATAATTTGATTTGTAGAGTCACAAGAAGTCACTGATTTGCTAATTTCAAAAGTTCAGTTTCCCTCAGATGTTGCACAAAATCTCTTTTGTCTCCTGTGAAACACAGAGTAACTGAAAGCAGAAAAGTACTTCCTACTGCATCACATATTTGGAGAGGACCTAGTAGTAAAAGCAAATGTATGCTACTACCTCTGTGAGCAATATATAGAGCTAAATACAAAGCTAATAATCAGAGATAAATAAAGCAGGGATCCTTGCCTTAATTCTTCATGTATAGATTTGGTTGTCAGTTGGCTTGTAATCAGATCAGTGAAGTCATGTTCCCTTTTTTTATTTTTGATTCTCGTAATGAAAACTTAGAGCAAGTTGCTTTAGCTTATATTTCAAAATCAGGATTTTACTGTACTCATCTCAAAGATGGATAATTTATTTAAAGTCCTAAAATCTTTCAGAAAAATCTTTTCTCTGAAGTTCTCATAACAAGAGTGAGGATACAGCCCAGTTAATAAGATGTTATATGTTAAATATTAAATGTAAACATTGCATAATTTACCCAGGAAATTATTCAAGAGAACCAGTTAAGTTGCTCAATTTTTGAAATACCTAAATTGACTCTTCAAACTGATGTTGCAGACAGCATTTGCAGAACTGAGTTTGTAGACACTAAAATTAACCAAAGAAATAATCAGCAGTGCAGGAGATAGACAAACAACAAGGCCTCTTATGAGGGAGGAGACTGACTGATGTGCTCTGAGGGCTTACCCAAACCAGCTGAGGTGCAGATGTATGGCTGAGGCAGCCTTTAGTATCACAGAAAAAGACTTTGCCACTTCACAGAACCACACACAGAATATTCCAAGTTGGAAGGGACCCATAAGGATCTTCTAGTCCAACTCCTAAGTGAATGCCCATAAAGAGATCGAACCCATAATGCCATGAGTACCATGTTTTATCTATCTGAGCTAATCTCAGGGTCATGTCATCAGGGGGTTTTTAAAATTTTTTTTTATAACCAACTCCCGATCCCATCATCCCATTATCTAGACCATGTCAATGAGTTCCTCATCCAGTCTTTTCTGAAACACCTTCAGGGGTGGCAACTCCACCACCTCCCTGGGCAGACCATGCCACTGAGGAATCACTCTCTGTGAAAAACCTCTTCCTAACATCCAGTCTAAACCTCCCCTGGTGCAGCTTAAGACCATGTCCTCTTGTTCTGGTACTGGCAGCCTGAGAGAAGAGATTTACACCCACCCGGCTGCAACCTCCCTTCAGGTAGTTGTAAACAGCAATGAGGTCACCTCTGAGCCTCCTCTTCTCCAGGCTGAACTGTCCAGTTCCCACAGTCGCTCCCCACAGGGCTTGTTCTCCAGCCCTTTCACCATCCTTGTCACCCTTCTCTGGACCCTCTCAAGCAGGTCAACATCTTTCTTAAACTGGGGAGACCAGAACTGGACACAGTACTCAACATGTGGTCTGACCAGTGCCGAGTACAGGGGAAGGACAACTTCCCTAGTCCTACTGGCCACACTGTTCCTGATACAGGCCAGGATGCCATTGGCCCTCTTAGCCACCTGGGCACACTGCTGGCTCATATTAAGTTTTCCATCAGCCATTACTCCCAAATACCTCTCCATATGACCACTTTCCAGCCACTCATCCCCTAGCCAATACTGATGCATGGGGTTATGTCCAAACTGAAGAACCTGGCACTTGAACTTGTTAAACCTCATGTTATTGGAGTCTGCCCACTTCTCTAGTCTGTCAAGGTCCCTCTGAAGGGCCCTTCTACACTCTGGTAGTTCAACATTTGTCCTCAGCTTGGTATCATCTGCAAACTTGCTAATGGTGGATTCAATTCCGCCATCCATATCACCAATAAAGATATTGAACTGTACCAGGCCAAACACTGATTCCTGTGGGACTCCACTAATAACCAGTCACCAGCTGGATGTGGCACCATTTACCAACACTCTCTGTGCTTGTCCATCCAAACAATTCCTAACCCAACACAAAATTCTCCTATCCAATCCACGCTCTGAGAGTTTCTTCTGAAGCTTACCATTAGAAACTGTGTCGAAGGCTTTACTAAGATCCAAGTACACAACAACCATGGCCTTTCTATCATCAACCAGATGAGTCATGAGTTCACAAAAGGAGATCAGATTGGTCAGACAGGACCTCCCCCTCCTGAATCCATGTTGACTAGTCTAATGTCACAGGTATTTTGCAGGTGCTGTGTAACTGACCCCTGGATTACCTGTTCCATGACTTTACCCAGGACCGAGGTCAGGCTGACAGGTCTATAATTACCTGGATCATCTTTGTGGCCCTTCTTGTGGATGGGTGTCACATTTGCCAATTTCCAGCCTTCCAGTATATCACTGGTAAGCCAGGACTGTTGGTGAATTATGGAGAGTGGCTTAGCAAGTTCATCTGCCAGCTCTTTCATCACCCTAGGATGGATCCCATCTGGTCCCATGGACTTATGAGGACCCAAGGAGTTCACAGAATTACAGAATATTCTGAGTTGGAAGGGACCCACAAGGATTATGGACTCCAACTCTTAAACGCCATCACAGTCTCACTGTCCGGGAATCGAACCCCAGTCTCCCGCATGACAGGTGGGGACACCGCTAGTCTAAGGTGGATTTCTCTAACTATCTCCTCCTGGATTACAGGGGGAGCATACTGTACCCCTACCCCATCCACCAGTTTAGAAGTCCCATTGTCCTCTAGACAATCTGTCTTGCTGTTAAAAACAGAGGCAAAGAAGGCATTAAGTATCTCTGCCTTTTCCTTGTCTCTAGTTTCTATATTCTCCTCTGCATCCAATAAGGTGGAGACGTTGTTGCAGCCTTTCTTTTTGCTTTTTGTTTTTATAAAAACACTTCTTGCTATCCTTTACGGAAACAGCTAGTTTAAGTTCCATCTAGGCTTGTGCCTCTCTAATTTTCCTCCTACACGTCTTAGCAACATCCTTAAACACACCATGACTTACCTTCCCTTTCTCCAAAGGCCCTACATCCTCTTTTTGCCTCCCTAATTCTTTCAGGAGCTACTCGCCCGTCCAGGCTGGTCTTCTACCCCTCCGACTCATCTTTCGGCACGTTGGGACCACCTGACCCCCTTGCTGTTACAGGCTGTTTCCCATGGTACCCTTCTAATTACATCCTTAAATAATCAAAAATATGCTCTCCAGAAGTCCAGTGTGGACATTTGGTTTGTTCCCTTCTTCATCACACTGCTGATTGAAAACTGTATTATCTCATGTTCACTGCATCCCAGATTTCCTCCAACCACAATATTGCCAACTATCCCTTCCCTATTTGTAAACAGTTCAGAAAGCCAACTGTGTCCTGGTGCACATCACAAAATATATGGTCAACAGGTGAAGGAAAATGATTCTTCCCCTCTACTCTGCTCTTGTGAGACCCCACATTGACTGATGAGTCCAGCTCTGGCGTCCCCAACATAAGAAGGACTTGAAACAGAGCAATTCCGGAGGAAGACCATAAAAATGAGCAGATGTCTGGATCCTCTCTCCCATTAGTACAGGCTGAGAAAGGTGGGGCTCTTCAGTTGAGAGAAGAGAAGGCTCTGGGGAGACATTGGAGCCCCTTCCAGAACCTAAAGGGGCCCTACAAAAGAGCTGAAGAGGGATTTTTTACAAGGCCATTTAGTGATAGGAGAAGGAGGAATGGCTTTAAACTGAGAAAAGGTAGTTTTTCAGGTAGTAATTGAAAAATTCTTTACTGTGAGAATGGTGACATACTGACACAGGTTGCCCAGAGAAGCTGTGGATGCCTCATCCCTGGATGTGTTCAGGGATGTGTCGGATGGTGAAGTGGAAGGTGTCCCTGCCTATGGCAAGGGGTTTGAACTAAATGATCTTTAAGAACTGTTCCAACCCAAACCATTGTAGTTTTCTATGATTCTGCCTTGTGAAGATATCTGTATTACAGATCATATTGTTCTATTTAGAGATACAAATAGTATAGGTTTACAAACATGGCCATGAGAAACCATAGAATCATAGAATCATTAAGGTTGGAAAGGTCTTTAAGATCATCAAGTTCAACCACCAAACTAGCACCACCACCATGTTCACCATTAAAGCATATCCTCAGGTGCAATATCCACATATTTTTTGAAGACTTCCAGGAATTGTGACTCTATCACTTCCCTAGGCACTTTGTTCCAATGCTTGACAACCCTTTCCGTGAATTTTTTTTTTCCTAATACCTAATGTAGACCTACTCAGACAGATCTTCAGGCTCTCATCCTGTCACTTTCTGCATGGGAGAAGAGATTGACTCCCAACTTACTACAATGTCCTTTCAGATAGTTGTAAAGAGCAATAAAGTCTTCCCTCAGCCTCCTTTTTTCCAGGCCAAACAATCCCAGCTCCCTCACCCGTTCCTCATAGGACTTCTGCTCTAGACTCTTCATGAGCTTCTTTGCCCTTCTCTGCACCTCAATGTCTTTCCTGTAGAATCCTGAACACAAGATTCAGAGTGTAGCCTCCTGAGTGCAGCAGGACAAACACTGCCCTAGTCATTCTGGCCACGCTATTTCTGATACAAGCCAGGATGCCATTGGCCTTCATGGCCACATGTGCACACTGCTGGCTCCTATTCCATTGCCTGTCAACCAGCATGCCCAGATCCTTTCCCATCAGGAAGCTTTCCAGACCCTCTTTCCCAAGCCTGTAACATTGCATGGGGTTGTTGTGATTCAAGTGCAGGACCTGGCACTTGACCTTGTTGAGCTTCATACAATTGATTTCAGCCCACTGAACCAGTCTGTGCAGATCCCTCTGCAGACCCTTCCTGCCCTTAGGCACCACTCAATTTGGTATCAGTTGTGAATTTACTGAGAGTGCACTTGATCTCCTCATCCAAGTTATCGGTGTATATACTAAGACTAGCCCCAGTACCGAACCCTGTGGAACACCACTAGTGGTCAGCTGCCAGCTGAATGTAACTCCATTCACCACCACTCTCTGGGCCAGGCCATCCAGCTTCATATAGTAAAGAGTATGCATGCCTACACCATGACAAGTCAGTTTCTCTAACAGAATGCTTACTATCTGTCATAGCACTAGATGAACATTAGTTTTCTTATTTGTGTTCTTTTCTGTCTGTACGCCTACAACGAAATCAAAAAGGGACCATTTAAAGAAAGAAACAGGCCGAAAATGTTGGAAAGGAACCACCAGAGGCAGCTGAGATCACAGAATTGTAGAACAGTTTGTGTTGGAAGGGATCTGAAAAAACATATAGTTCTTTGTGTCCTTAGTTTAATTGATTTTTGCCATCTTCTCTGTGCCTCTCCCTCTGTTTATCTGCTGTCCTGCTCCCTCTCCTTGCTCCCATGTAGCAGCTCCATGCAGAAAGACTCCTTTGATCTTACAATTTCCCACCCACAGCCTACAAGCCTTTCTGAAACTGTTTATAACATATCTTCCCATTTTAGTCCACACACATTTTTTCAGTGTATCTTCAGATTTATGATCTTTTTACAAATGCAACAAAGGGAGAGTTCTTGTACCAGACACAAACCCATGATAGCAGTCTCAACAGAATTTCCTTCTCCTAGATATTAGAACTGTTCCCTACTCAGACGGAAGGAGTAGACACAGAAGCTGTAAGCCTAAAATGAATAGATAAGAAACCCTATATTTTTCCAACTCCTAGAATCAAAGCATGTTAAATGCATTTTTGGTGACAAGTGTGTCAGCAAGTGCCTTTCTTTTTTTTTTATAAAAACACTAAATACAGAAATTATAATTTTCTATGAAAATCACATTTACTCCAACAATGTCTGAACAGCAGCAACTTTAGGCATGGTTCCTCCTGTAGCCTATTTGAGCATGACGAGCAAGTGTCTAACCCACACTTGACTCGACCCCAGGACACGTTAGAGGCCTCTATTGAAATGAAATCAGGAAACTGTGATTTCGTTCTAAACCATCAACTTCCAGCGGGTAGTGCATAATTTCTTGTATGCAGTAATAAATGCGAAGCAAGGTGCATGTGCATCATAACAATTTTTCCAGGGAAGGGA
>WEKX01013375.1:735-16773 GCA_013390025.1 Pitta sordida | reverse complement strand
CCCCGGGTTGAGATCTCATTTGGGAAAGGGCCATGAAAGACTCTTCCTCTCGTGAGAGAGAGAGAGACGACTTTAGGCAGAGAGATGGTTCCTACCCTAAATCTGGTCAGAAATACCAACTTGCCTCGCTTATCCCCTACCCTGTTCTCCCTTTGTCTCCTGGTTGGAAAAGGGAATATGAGATCTGTTGTAAGAGAAGCAGGGGTGGGGGGGAAATGTTGCCTTTAAAATGATGCTTCTCACATTAAGCTCTGATCTTGTTAGTTAATAAATAAATCCTTTTTATTCCTCATGACAGTTTGCTATCCTCACCGATTCTGGAACTGGAGTGAATAGGGCCATACCCAACAGCGCGCGAGTTGTAGGAGTCGACTGTATATTAGAACAGTACTTGTCCATACCATAAAATATGGATGGATACAAAATCCTTTTGTGAATGTTTTTAGTGCCAGGTGCATAATAACTTCCTGAAATTAGATCAATTTCCTTGATCAACATTCAGATAATTTAGTCAAAATATATTTTTTCCATTTTGTCATATTTTTGAAGCATGAGGGAAGAATTTATACAAGATGCTCTGTGTCTTCTTAAATGGGAAATTATAAAGATACTAGGTAATTTATTGCAAGATAAGTTTATTCTTCAGAAGTCTTTTGAAAGGAACGTCCTCCACCCTCATCTGAGTGGAAACAAAAAATTNTCTTGTGGATGGGTGTCACATTGGCCATAATGACGCAATGTAATGCATTGTTCTTATTTATAGAATAGCTTTCATAACGAATTTTGTAAAGAAAGATAAGAAAATTGTACTAAATAAAAGTGATGTATCTTACAGTCTGATTTAAAAATATAGGAATGAGGTTTTGTGAGCAAAAACTGCATAGCCAGTAGGAAATATATGTATATAAAGAAAAACCCCACTATTAAACAATTAGTAGAACTGAAAAGTATATCAGCTAAGCCTCCTGAAATCAGATTGGTGAAGTGGTTAATCTGCTGCTGCCTCTGTACTCTGCTTTTTATGTAGCCTCAAATTTCTTCTTTCCGCTTACTTCATGTGTTTTTTTTCTTAGATAATGTGCTGGAAATTAGTATGATATTCCAGTAAAAGAGATTGCATTCATATCAGCATATTGCACCACAGTTTGCTGCCATATCCAAATGCTCCCTTGATGAACCTGTGTGTGCCCAAGTGGCAACTCATAGCGAGAGCAAGTTCGATTTTAAAATTGAGAGGGGGCTGGGCTTCTTTAATGTGTTGTGGGTAAAATTTTTGGTCTTTCATGCCATATAAGGAGTTTGGTGTTGTTCATGGGTGGGTTTGCTGAAGAGAGTTCTGAAACATGGGAGGGATATGCACTCAAGAATATTCTAGAAAGTTTGAAGTGGGCGGGCAAACCAACTGTATAAATACACCCCGTTCTCCCTTTGTTTGGGGAGCATGTCTTTGGTGGATGACCCCTGTGCTTCCAGCACTGAATAAAACGTACCCTCCATATCATTCGTGGTTGGAGTAATTTTCCTCAGCTCAATAGAACTGTGTTTTGTCTGTCCACAAGCAGATGTGGTTTATGCATGCCCAGGGCCACCAGTGATTCCCAGCTTTCACTGTTTCCTGTGGACTGAAGTTACAGGAGCTGTGAACAAGCTTGATGTTCAACTAGGAGTTTGACTTGTGCTCCAGGGAACGGGAACAGATAGAAAGTGCATTATGGTAAGATGATGGTATATAATCTCCTATATAAGCTCTGTATTGTGTTTATTGTATGTCGGTGTCAGTAGCTACCATCACCTGTAGTTCTGCTCTTTTGTTCCAACTGCAGCACGATTACCTACTGGCTGCATTAACTAGAGTAGCTTTAAACATTGGATTCAGTGCCTGTTAGTTCAAGCACAGTCAAGTGGTACTTGATTTTCCTTTGGTTACTGTATGTTTATTTTTATCTTCCCTGTCATTTAATTTTATAACAAACATTCAGTCTGGGTAAATGGAGATCACTAGAAGAGACAGAGCAAGTAAATAAATAAACCCCACTCACAATCAGCATATACTTATTTCTGGGTAGTCTAGTAAAATAAAAACTGCAAGAATACAGTATTCATTCCTGTGAATACACTTTAGCTTGTTTCTTTTTTTCCAAGGAATCTAGAGCATTGGCTCTTATAAGGTGAAATTAATAAGTAAACTGTATTATCTTCTTTCATGGTGACAGCAGGAATGACCAAATTGCTAGAATACTGTTGTCTTCCTCTGCCAATAAAAGGCTTTAATTGTGTCTTACCTTATCTGTACTCTATTGGTGAATCATGACATTTATAATCAGGATATTAATTAAAAAAAAATCTGATGACAAGGAAAACTTTTGAAGATAGATTTCTTTCACCTTGTCATTAGGATTGGCTGGCAGATTGTGTTTTAAATGAATTCTTGGCATTACTGAAGGATATTTTTATTTAGGTCTGCCAATAAAAGAGCCAAAAATTAGCTTTAGGCTAATTTAGGCTCTTCATTGCTTTGACCTTTCAGTGCTGTCTAGAAGGTAGCCATAATAAAAAGAATCCTTATTAAGTTTTAGTAATTATATCATAGGTAAATCCATTTGACATGCAATTAACTTAATACCACACAAGCAACAAATATTTTCTAACACATCAAATCAGTAATGAAAGTTATATAATGTGCATTTAAAGTATGTTTAAAAATTAAGCTGGATTATGTTGCAAGTGACAGTGAGAAATTATGGACTGGTTAAGTGACATCAATGTGAAATTGAAAGAGTTGGACAAGTCAATGAGACTGCTGCTGAAATAAGGAATTTTCATAGCTATTTTCCTTACATGTAAGTTTTCATGATTTAATTCTGATTTGGGTTATAAATTTTCAATAATTTTTATTTTAATAAAGGGTAGTTTTCTTTGGTCAGAGCAATCACGTGGATATACTTTATCTATGAATTATAGGTATAATGCTCTCCCTTTGCTTGGCCATGGTGTTGGATGCAGATGCAGTGTAGTATGTATTCTGCTTCTTTTCTTGTCTTATTTATAATTGTGATAGGCTATTAAATGTTGATTACCGTCTTCAATAAGTTAGTATTTATCTTCAGCAACAAATGATTCAAATTCAGATAACGTTTTTTAAAAAGTCTTTTGGCATCTTAAATCAGTCAGTTGGTTCTGTCCAGAATGTGAACCTATTACTGCTTTTAAAATATCAGTGTAACAAAACAAGAAAAATTAGCTTTGATTTAAACACAGGTGAGTGTTACTGGAGGAAAGACACATTTCTATGATGGGATCGTTTCCTTTGACTTTCAAAGCATCTTGGCATAGCAAAAGATCAGGCTGAGAGGTGTTCAAGTCCCTGGGAACAGGATACTTTGTAATTCATTCTGACTTGAGCATCAGAGTAAAAAAACCCTGTGGTGTTCAAACATACACGTATTTCTGCCATTGTCGCCTTTCTGTTTCCCCTGTGTTCAAGTCCCTGGTCATTGTATGTACAATGGAACGCACAAATGGAAAGCCAGTGGATGCTGTGTGGTAGGAGTGTCACAGGTCACACAGGGAAAAAGCACCATTTTCCCTGTTTCTTTTCCATGAGTATACTAACAAGAGCATTAGTGAGTGTGAGCACAAACAGGCAGAATATATTTGTGTGCATAGATCCATACATAACTGTGATTAAAATACACAGAGATAGCAGAAAAGAGCATATAATTTTTAGGTATATATAGACAAGAACTCAGATATTCCCACAGAGAAGAGCTAAAAGAACCTATTGTTTTCTTGGGAACAATGGGTCTGCTAAGGGATTAAAATTGAAATAGAGATCAAACCTTACATGTATTCATATCTATGAAGTAACATAACCATCAGAACCTTACATTAAAAATTCTCTTCAAGGAATCTCACAGGAATGAAAACTCCCAATTTCTGTGGAGCCAAGAGAAGAAAAATAATGTTTACTTTTTTATCATCTGTCTTTAAACTTCAGTCCTTTAAAATCTCTTGCTTCCTGCACAGAGGAAACAAAAGTGGCACATTACACACTTCCTTCTGCACATGGAACAAAGCTGGATGTTACTTTTTTTCTTGGCTTTTTTGTTGCTCCCCAAATCTATCCCTCTTTGAACAATCTGGCACTACTGTGTGCCAGAAGGAGCTTTAGAAGAAGGCCATCTGCACTGCCTGCTATATTTGGGGACAGACTCTCTTAATTTCTAATATACTGCAATGGATATTTTGCTCTAAGTCCAGAAGGGGATTTCTGGCCATCGTGTTTTGCAGGTGGAGCAGGGCTAAAAATCTCGCACACCCCAGTGCTGCAGATGAGTAGAAATGGTCATTGAGTCCTGTATTGTGGAGGCGGATAAAGCACATGCCCAGTCTACCCATAAAAGTTAAATGAAAGTTCCATTATCATTTCAAGGGAAATTTCCATAGTAATGTTTGAAGTGTATCACTGATGTTATGCCGTTCACTGCAGAAAATGTGAAGCTTTCAGCTGCAGTAAAAGGTTCACCATTTGTTTATACAGTGACAGTAATGAAGAGGATTCCGTTACGCTATGCAAGTATGAAAAAGAGACAATGCTTGTCTTGAATGTATTTCCACTACAATAAATCACATCTTATCCTGAGTTATATCTGTGCTGTGCACCAAAGGGTGTTTTGATTTATTGAGAGACTAGGCAGAGTGTTCTTCAGTTTAATTTAGTCCTCCAAAATATGAACTCTCCTAAGATGCTTTCTGGACACATATCTTTGATGTCTCCCTGTATCCAAACTGAAAATTCTCCTGTGTCTTTATTGCAAACCCTGTCTTTGGAAAGACTCTTAGGGTATTGTTCCTGAAACAGAAAGGAGAAGATTACATCAGTTAAAAGTTCTCCTGCTTTTTCCTGCTCATT
Organism: Pitta sordida; assembly: GCA_013390025.1. NCBI lineage: Eukaryota > Metazoa > Chordata > Aves > Passeriformes > Pittidae > Pitta > Pitta sordida. Next base: position 11,861 of record WEKX01013375.1, on the reverse strand, counting down.
GACCTCTCTTTTCCTCCTACCCTTTGCATAACAGGTGAGTTGCAGATTGGTGGAAGCCATTCTTCAGGGAGAAAAAAAATGTTTAATTTTTTTTTTTTTTACAGAGTCTTATCTTTTTGATTATACTTAGTTGGCATTTGTTCCTTTTTTTCTTATCTGGAAGCTTTGTTCTATAATTGCCACTTTTAAAAGACAAAAGTGATTGTAGTAATTTCCTCAGACAAGCCCTGAAACCCCTTATGAAGATACAGTAGCATATTTATAAATCCCAGTGACAGAGGGGAGGTAATCAGACATTGAGGTATATACAACTGTACTTCGCTGTAGTAGTCTAAAAATAGTGAATTCTCCTTCACTCATTAAGGAATTATAAAAGCAGATATTCCCCTTATGGAACCTGTTACCATAATATTTTTTGCCTTTTCACAAGGTTCTCTTCAGTGCTGATCAGTAACTGCTTGCGTTGCACTCTCTGTACACCTCTGTTTAAACCAGGGGGATCATATGCAATGCTAAGGTCAGATACAGGAAGGAGTCTGTCATCAGAAACACAGGACTTCAAAATTTGTAAGGAAATGTAGGATAGGGAGTACTTAGTTAGATTTTAAGTACCGAGTTGAATTTGACACCTTCTTTAAGTATTATGTCCAACACGGACAGAAATTCAGGTCACTGCTTGTTCAGGTAGACTTGTTCTGCACTAGGGAACTTTTACAGAACATTCCCACTATTGCAGATCCACTGACATTATTGGTAGGACGAGCTACAATATTCACAGCTCCCTAGCACTAGCAGCTGTTTCAGCACTGTGCTAATTAGATTGGCACTGAGCTGGTTTCATAGACATGATTCTGATGACAGCTGCTGGGGTGCCATCTACACTAGGGCTGCCAGCACTGATAAAGCTGTAGTAGTGTGGGTAGATGTAGCAATTATTTGCAGAGTTCTCCACAGTAAGTCAAACTGAGGTATGTGGGCTGAAGTCAGTATGTATATGAATACATATATGTGATTTAATTTATTCCCTATTTCCCCCCAGAATCATACTCATATGTATGTTTTGCTGGTCATTTATGAATAACTGAAAATCTTCTGGTTTGGTATATATAGTCTTAGATGAAGGAGTGTGAAGGGAGCAGGAAATTTTCACATTTAAGATAAAAGATGTGAAGTACAATGCATCTGGGTAAGAGTAAAGTAGGAGTAATAATTATCTTGATGTACATCATACTAGCTGTGATGATGTGTATTGATTGTAAAAGTACTTTAAAAAGCTTTCAGCGTCCAACACAGGTTGATTGTGCCGGTCTCATTCCCATCTATCCATATGTGATACATACTTGCTTTCCTTATTGAAGCAAGATCTGTTTGTACAAAAAAACCCCATATTTCTAATGAAGTATGATTTATAAAGATAAAGGAATAGAAGCCTGTCTGTATATGAGAATGTGTCATATCACACATTTATCATATAATGTTTTGTCACTTCTTTTGAAATTTTAAACAATTTATATAAATTATGGGTATTATCTTTGTTTGCATTTTCCTTATTCTTCTACTCAAAGTACCATAGTATTTGAGAGGGTTTTTTTCCTTTATTGGAAATTAACCCTGCTTGGCTGGCACATATGTGAAGTTACTTAATAAACTCTTAAAAGGACAGGTGTTTAGAAGAATACTATTGGCCGAAGAAAGAACACTATCATTCCCCTCCTGTTCCTTTGTAACACAGTTCTTTCTAATACCTTTAAACCAACTAGAATGAGATTTTTCAGAAGTCACTCTTGGACCACATTGAAATAATTTTGAGATGAATCAGTTCTATAAAAGTTACTTCTCTGCATGCAAAGACATGTAAACAAATGAGAACAAAATTTTAAGAGAGGTTATTTATACTATCCTGTACTCCTAAGAACATTTTAAAGGGGAGTTCAAACACTTCTCTACATTTATTAATGTCAGCGCCATGCCTTTTAAAATTTTGTAAAGTACTGGAAAGACACATAGCAAACCCATTGTTCTAGATCTACCTCCCCAATTTATTTTAGCATCTACTTCAGCAAATCTGACAAGGTTCCCTCTGCTTTTGTGCCTATATCCATACAGAGGCCCAAAATCAGTGTCCATCTTCTTTTCCAGAAAAATGCATACACACTTGAGGAAATGAAATACTCATTTGCAGTTAAATTGCCTGTGGCAAACATTCAGAAGAACGTTACCAGTTGCTTGATAAATCACCTACCCAGCCATACATATGCTTGGTTCTAACCATTGTTTTACTCAACCACATATTCACACAGAGTTCAGTTCAAGAAATTTAATAGGCTAAACTGAGTATTTTGCTGAATATGAAAGAAAGCTCTGGCCTGTTTGAACTCTTTCGTGTAAAATATATGTCAAGCACTTTTTTCTTGTCTTATATAATTATTTTTTTCAGAAGAAATTGCTTTGAAAAATGTGGTACTTATGTCAAATGCAGATTTATTGTGTTGACTACATTGTTGTATTTAAAGCACAAAACAAACCTAACAATATGCATTAGAGAAATTATTCTTGATTAATGGGAAGGCAGTACATGCAAAGAAAGTTTACTCCTACTTTTGTATATCTTAGTATGTATTACCTGTGCTGGATCATGATGAAAGCAATTGTGAACTACAGTCATTTGAGACCACAACAAAACTGTAATACGTAAAAGGTTTTCCAAAAAACAATGCTTATGACAAGATAAGCAGATGACAAGAATATTTATTAAAAAACAATACAAATATTTTACTAGGTAAGGCCATACTTTAACCCTGCTGTTGTTCCATGTAGTTAATTTCTAATTCCAAAGACTCTGTAGCTCTTCATAGTTGAAAGAGCAAAACTTTCATGACAATGGTGTGATAGTGCTATCTATCATAGGTTCACAGGTTCACAGGTTATTCTGAGTTGGAAGAGACCCACAAGATCATCTAGTCCAACTCCCAAGCGAAAACTATTTGTCTTCTTTTTTTTTTTTTTATTGTAAACCTAAAAAAATAAATAAAATATTTATATCCACAAGTGAACAATTCACAAATGTCTTGTGTGTGTGGAAAAAATCGAAATCCTTTATTGAATTCAATAGTGAAAGTTTTCTAGAATTAGTGAATTTAGATTAAGGTTTTCCATGGTTGGAAAAAACTTAAAATTTTATAAATCTATACTGTTACAATGACCTAAATTCTCTCATCCTTCACTCCTTGTGTGTGGTATTTTGAATGTGAAAATAATTGAAGATTTCTATAAGCGGTAACTGTTAAATGATTTCACAGTATATTCTTACCCCCTGCTAGTATTAGTCTTAGTCTTTTTCATCCTCTGTTAGTCCGTATTCTTTTCCATCATTATTTTTTATATAAAATAACATAATTTGCAGTTGTGACACTGCAAACTCGTTTTACAGTCAGATCAGACCCACAAGAGCAGAAGATCAGTACTGTTAGTAGTACATCTTCTTCCATAGGCAAGGGGAGATTCAATACTGACATTGCAAAGGGTTATTTTCTGATTTATAGCACCTAGACATAGCCAAGAGAAGTATATGCATAGAAAAACCGAAGTCAGCCATTTCAAGCAGTGTCCAAAAGGTGCTCCACAGATAAGAGACCAAGACCACATAGATAAGTGGACCAAAGAACCACTTCAAGGATTAGAAATAGTACTGCCACTTTTCCTCAACTGTCTCTACTACCTTTTCCTTTCATCACTTCTGACATTGCCTAACTATCATAGTGATAGCATTGAGGAAGTGAATGAAAGAAACCTTNCCTGCCTTTCCGAAATCCATGCTGACTAGATCCAATGTCATGGTTGTTATTGCATGTAAACAAATTAGAAATGGGTTTATCTTTAAGACCAGTGAGAAAGAATGTTAAGGGTAGTATTAAGTACAATTAACTGAGTCAATTATACTACTTTGTGTAGAAATTTAATTTAGTTTCTTAAATTGAAGTAATTTTAGTAGGATTTGAAATGAATACTGAACTCAGTGAGAATGACAATTGTGAGAAAGCAGAAATGGAAAAGCAATTTTTAGAGCAATGTGGATCTATTGTTGCTGATATGAAGCTACAAAGTCAAGAGTGTTTTTTGTCTGTTTTTTGTATTTTAAGGTGGCTGCCACCAGCCATAGAGAATAATTATGATTTCAGGTACTAATACTCATAGTTTTATTTTCAGCAAGCCTGGCAAGTAATCTGGGAATTGGTTCAGATTCTTAAACATAGTAATCTAGTGCCACCTTACATGTCCTTGAGTATCTGAGAAACTTGGCTNTGGGTCCTTTCCAACTCATAATATTCTGTGATTCTGTGTGATTCTGTAAAAGTGTAGGTGTCTACTAGGCTGTACTTCTGTAGGAGTTGCTGGAAACCAGTTGTAGACCCATAGAAAATGGTAAATAACTCGTGTTCCCTCTACTAGAGGCACACAATTCCTCTCCTCCCTTGAAATGCTAGAAATACTGTTACGTTTAACTAAAATGTTTTTTTTAACAGAGACGAGACTAAAGTCCAAGTTAATTTTTTTCTTAAAAAAAAAATATGTCTGAACCTACAATTAAAGGGCTTCCAGTTTTACCAAAACTAACATCTGGCCAAACAACTGTTAAGAGCCGAGTGTCTATGTCTGGACACAACCAGATAAATGAATCACTACATGCACTAAGTGTGACTGTTATTCTGTCTCCAGAGATGGCACTACTGTCATTCTTCGGTAGCAAGATTAATGCTTAATTTCCCCTGATATACATAATCCTAACCTCCAGATAGATAGTTCCNAGAGTATAATAACAACCTAGATGCCTCACAGATATACATAATCCTAACCTCCAAATAGATCTGCAGGTGGTGCTGTGGGAAATGTTTGCGCTTCAGAGAGAGGGCTAGGAGCAGAGAAGGAACAACTTTATTCCTCTTTAGCTTTTTCCAGAACAGAAATATTACATCAATTTCTTCCAAAACTTTTGGTAGTGTAAATGTTTGTATTTTTGAGAGGGAAACTCTCCAAAGTACATGATACTTGTCTCCTTGGAGCATTCAGACAAGGATCAACACGGTATACAATGGATGCGAGGTTTCTTATTCATGTGGTGGAGTGTTTAATCAGGTTGCCTATATTGTGAATCACCAATATTTATATTGCAGTCAACATAACTAGAGTTTTGCTTCCAGGAATCATAACTCATGGGACACGAATGGAAATGAATAGCCTAGTAAAGAAAAATAAGGAGAACAAAAATATACTCACAGAAAAGTTAGCAGAAGTTAATGGTAGAATTATACCAAACACAGGCAGATAACATGGAAGTTTTCTGCTAATATGAAGTAATATGTAATCTGATTTTGACTTTTTGCTTACTTGTTTTGAGTTTTACCTTTTTTTCCAAAGTTTAAGGCTGTTTGTATCAAATTGATATAGTGTCAATATTTCAGCAGAACACCTTTTCTGTACTGTCAGCTGGCTGGTCATGTTTGATGGCCTTCATATTATATTATCAACAAAAGAGCAGTGTACTTCAGAAACCAGAGTGGTCAGATGTATTTGCAGGAAACTCCATTGTTCAGTAAGGTTAGTTTCTTGCTATAGTCATAGAAGTGTGGGGGCAAAGGATTAAGGGCCACTGTATACCTCTCCTAACTTACGTGAAATGTTTTAGAGATCTCAGTTGATCTCATATTTTGAACAACAAGATAATGTTGATTATTGCCTTGCCTTGTCCTTGTGCATCTGCAGATCTTTGGGACGTGGACTTGTTCTGAAATGTGAATGACCTGTGGATCCTGTACAGCACAGGACTCTACCGAGTAACTGTTCTCTGACACACTGCCCAATACAGAGAACCTCTTCTGAAAGGACTAAGACTGAGAAGGAAAGCAGAGACAGAGAGCTTGTTTGATGGCTAAGTCAGGGGAATAACCCAGTGAGAACCCAGTGAACTTGCACTCTCCACTAAATGCTTACATCTACCCTAGGATTCTAGTGACCAGGTGTAGCCCTGAATAAGGAGCATTCTGAGCACTGAGGGAGGCTTCAAGGATTACATGTAGAAGAATGTACAGGGCTCTGGAGAATACCCAGATCCCTAAAATCCCTTGGGAGAAATCAGTATCATTTACAAAGGGAAGCAATGGTTTTCTGCAGTTCACATGATCTCCCAAACTACCCTGCCCTTTAGAAGTTTTTATTTAGCTCCTGGAGCCAGGTATTATGGAGGACAGAACTACTTCAGTACTTTTGATAGGTTTTAATCTATAGGAAATTATTCAAATCAGCACCAAACTGGCACATTTTTAATATTGTTAGAAACTGTCATGATTATAATAGAGGAAAAAAGAGTTTAGAGATCCACTTAATATGTGCATAATATGCTATCTTATATTATCCACTAGATGGACTTATGAATAGAGTGTTCATATTCAAAAGTCAGACTCCTGGCAAGAAGAAATATCTGATGTTAAGCTGCTGCTAGAGTCTGGCACACAGCAGCAGAGTTGAGGGAAAGAGCTTTTCCACCTGTACCTTCTGTCAGTGCAAGGTCTAACTAAAATCTGTTAGGAGAGAGGTACTGGCTGTCTCCCAATGCTCTCTCTAGTAATGGTGCTGAAAATATGGGATTATGTCCAGCTAAAAATCTTACAGATCTCTGAAAATAGAAAACATTATGTAAGTGCTTGAGGTAATTGGAATTAGACCAGAGATGTGTCAGAGTGCATGTAAGAGTGCCACATGGCAAAAAAAAGTGGGAAAGGTATGTGCTGAAACATCTGAATAATTGCCTTCAGCAGAAAACTGGATATTCTGCTTCAAATGACAAGCTTATTCACAATACTTTTCTTTAACTAGTTATTTCTATTTCTCATCACTTGTTAAATTATTAAGGCTCTTTGTGTAAGTTTGTTTCCTTATCATAACCTGCTGCTTTTCACTTTTGTTGCTGTATGATGCAGTACTTTCTCAACCCATAAAATGTGAACAGCTAGCAAAGGCATCAGCAGTACTCATTTCATTAAAATAATTATTTTTAAATCACATAGAACATACAGTTGTGACTACAGCAAGGGATAGAAATGACCTCTGGAGAACGTGCTTGCACTTCCAGCTAGCAGAGGTTCTCAGACAAGCACTGTATTATCTATGCACTCAGTTCTGATATTAGAAATAAGCCGAAGAACTATCAAAACAGAAAATGGAAAATGACATCAACGAAGCTTGGTGACTTATACCCATTCTTATTCCAGTTTCTTTTTATTATGTGCAAGCTGAAGCAGTTCTTCAGCAGCTGTAATGACACTGGGGCTTGACAAAGGTCCTGGGATATTTGACTATAAAACTGATTGCAGACTATACAAAGACTCTATCTGATGCTTGACAAAATAGTCAATGAAGTCAGTGGATAAGATGTCCCAATAGTAACAAGACAATATATCTCAGAAAGCAGAAGTGCTTGCTCCTGTGAAAGTAAAGTAAACTTAATGGAAATAAATAATGCATGCTGTAAAGGAAAATAAATGTGCTCCCACTACAACCATTCAATCCCCACATTTGACTTTAATAATAAATCCCCTCAAATGCTCCAATTCTTTTTGGGAAGTGGATTAAACTTAATAGAGCTTTTCTTTCAAATACGAGTACAAAGCCACATCAATCTTTTTTCTTTATTTCAAATCTGTAGTTGTCTATTGATGTGTCTTTCCATAAGTGTTTCTGTGAAGAATACATGACTGCATGGATACTGTAATGTGCTATATGAGTACAAGTTGCCAGAGGCATAGGACTACCAGGAACTTCATGGGGTCATCTAGTCTAATAGGATAATATTTCCCCTATATAATTTGTGATGGATTTTCCATTCTTATTTCTGTTAATGACTGTCATTTTCTTAGAAATTGCCAAAGAGAGTTACTGTGGGACTTTCACAGGCAATCTCTGACAGTAGGTCATTATCTCCATCACTGAGGACTGATTTGTTTTTTAATCAAATCCCCCTTCCTGTATCTTGTATCCTGTATCTTCCATCTAATCAACACTCATTCCTTGTACCAGTCTGCTATGGGCATGGAGACCAAGATTATTTCCTTTTTCATTCTAATAGATTTCTGTCTCATTGAAAATATTACCATGCTCCCCCTTTTTACTTCTGAACAATCCTGAGTCAAATGATTATGACAGTCTTGAGAAAAAAAGCTCGTATTTCAATATAAGCCTAATATTAGTAGATGCATCAAGTGGATTTGAGAGGCCAACTTCATTAGGTTTTGAAATGAAATTGGGATTCACTGCTCTTTCCAGCCATGGATGACTGATCACTCTCCACATAAAATCAGGCTGTTGCTATGGCCTTCTGTGGGATTTTTGCTGTAGTGATGATAAAATATTGTAAAGTCAAGAAATAAAGGCATGCTTGAAATACCACAAGAGAAAGCAACAAGTTTGTTGAGAGGCTGTGATTTCTATGTAGCCTTTCAAATGCGAAGAATCAGTAGTGAAAAGACACCTCTGTGAGGCAAGGTTTTTAACTGAGTAAGGAGGATCAAGGTCAAAATGTTTTAACTGGCTCAGCTGAAGGTGGAGATTTGAGAAAAAAAGGGTCTTTTACAACTCATTCTGCAAATATTGAGTAAATCTAGCTTCTTGAAAGCTTGTTGTTGGCATAGAAATATGCTGGTCCTCTAAATATTCTGAATAGAATCTTTTAACATTTTGTATGTAGACTCAGTTTATGTCCTAAACTATAGGCCCCATTAAAAGAAGGCACCATAGCTAGTATATATGCAGCCTATTCTGAAAGGAGCAAAGTACTGAATTTTAAAGAGGTGGGGGGAAGAGAAGAACTAAAATGAAGTTTAAAAATAGCTTTTGTTTTTAGGTGGCTTTCTTGTATCTTCCATCATCATGAATATAATACATCAAATAACACTGTCATTTTCATTGTGTTTTAAATAGGTGCTTTTAAGGAAAAATATATGTACCAGCTTGTAGCATTTACTGTATTCCTAGGAATCACAAGGGAAGATAACATCTTAGTGAGTTTCATTAACACAGGTAAAAAATGCCCTGGATTTTCCATCATGTATGTAATTGAATGAGTAAGTTTTTTGATGATAAGGCATTGTTCTAAGAAAATGCTAATAGGCTTTGCTTGAAGAGACTTTTACACAACTCATGAGGAAGAAATTAACTGGCAGTCTAAGAAAGAGCAATTGTTTAAGTGCATTGGCAGTACAGTAGGACCTGAAGATATCCGTTCTGTATCCCACTGGAGTAATGTCCTGCTATGCCACTCCTCTATCTGCTTTGGGTTTTGCTTCTAGTTAAGTGGAAACATTGTGCTTGTAGAGTACGCAGAGACCTGCAAGAGTAAGGAACTAGATGCTATCAGGAAAACACCAATATTAATTAAGAATGTATTTTTACATAGTATTATTATGACCTGTGTGATAAATGATGTACCTCTACAGACAGGTAAAATCAGTATCTTGAGAAGGTATTCACAGATTCACAGAATATTATGAGTTGGAAGGAACCCACAAGTATCATCTAGTCCAACTCACCATCTAACACCCATACAGAGACGGAAAGCACATCCCAGGGCAGTAAACGCTAACCTAGTTCCTTCACAGTTTAGCAGGCCACGCTGAGCCGGAAGGGACCCACAGGATCCTCCAGCCCTACAAGGCGCTCTTTCTCCTTCAGTGATACAATCCCTGTTTATTCTGGAATTCCCCTCCTGGGAGCCGAAAGTAAAAGAGCCCCAAACACGCGTTCACTCTCAGTTTCATTCATCGGGAAAAGCAGGGCGAGCAGTAGGAAGGTAACTACAACCAATGGGAAGCTTAGGGGGTGGGGTGTAGGGAGGGGTTTGCTAGGAGGTACCACCAGGCAGACAGGGGGGAAGTACAGAATGTACGATTTGTGACAAGCCACTCAAAGCTGAAGGTATGAACGCACTACAACAGGTTTCTCTCATTAACCCTCCTCTGATGCTAGTGCTACTGATCAGAGGTTACAACCAGGCTTGTTTTTTTCTTAATGGAAACTACAGATCTGAATTAGTTGTATGAATGCATATTTATATGATGCTACAGGAATTTGCACTGGTGGGAAACATACAAATTATTTTAAAAATCTGCGATAAAATTTCAAAAGCAGCAACATTCTGAATACAGCACTATTCCCAGATTACATTGCCATTAACTGATGCTTTCAGGTATGTCCTTGAACGTCAAGAAATCAGTGAGGACTAGGGAGTGCCAGTAGCTGTAGTTCACTGTACTCATAACATTAAAGAATACATCAACTGCGGAAATTTAGCAGCCTTAAGAAAATATGATCACATTTGCATTTCTGGAATGACTGCAGTTTTAAAGAAAGTTGATAAATGAATGTCTGTCCTCTGTCCTACAGCCTTGCTGGTGCAAAGTGACTGGGCCCTGAGATATGCACATTATGTTGAAATAATAATAAGACACCACACTGACATTGCATTTTCTTAATTTTTAACTTCTGTAAAAGTGGTTATTAAATATTTGCCATTGTTTTTGAAAAATCTAAAGGCATTTCTCTGGCCTAGCATCCTGCTGCTTGCTCTTATCTGAAACTATTTGGATATATATGTTCACACAGATTCACACACAGAATATTATGAGTTGGAAGGGACCCACAAGGATCATCTAGTCCAACTCACCATCTAACACCCGTACAGAGACCGAAAGCACATCCCAGAGCAGTAACACAAACCTAGTTCCCTCACAGGCTAACAGGTCACTCTGAGCAAGAAGGGAACCACAGGATCATCCAGCCCTACACCCCCTAGCTAGACCATGTCACTAAGCTCCTCATCGAGTCTTCTCTTAAACACCTCCAGGGACGGCGACTCCACCACCACCCTGGGCAGTCCATTCCAATGTGCAATCACTCCCTCTGTGAAAAACCGCTTCCTAACATTAAGATTAAACCTCCCTTGGCGTAGCTTGAGGCCGTGCCCTCTCGTTCTAGTGTCGTCAGCCTGAAAGAAGAGGTCCACACCCACCTGGCGGCAACATCCCCGCAGGTAGTTGTAAACAGCAATGAGGTCACCTCTGAGCCTCCTCTTCTCCAGA
>WEKX01013370.1:0-39200 GCA_013390025.1 Pitta sordida | reverse complement strand
CCGGCTGGGACCAATTTACATATTCGACAGCAGACAGGGCCCGCTGTTCTCGCCCTGTGAGCGGGGGGGAGGGGGGGGGTGGGGCAGCTGTACATGCAGCGCAAGCGGTGAGACCGGGGGCTGAGCCGACTGGGGTCCCGGTATGTTCTGAGCATGTGCCGAGGTCGCACAGCTCGCGGAAAAGTCACCCACAAATCCTGAAGCTCGCAAATAGCGGACTGGGAATACGCGGGGGTTCCCTGTAATTTCAAATTATAAAACAGGTTTATAAATATATATTTACATTCACAGTTAGACAGATACGCACAAAATACTCCTGCTTTGAGTGATATTCAAGAAAAATGAGAACATGACTCTTTATCTGTCTTCAAGTCAGGGTTGAGCTCGGGGAGGGACAGGTGAGGGGAATGGAGGGAAATGGGTGAGAGAGGTGGCGTTGTTTCTCTTTTTTTGTTTGTTTTTTTTTTTCCTCTCTCTCTTGTTTTTATTAACAGAAACCCCTGTCACACCAAAATGTTTTAGGCCAGACTAGTCCATTCAAAATTTCCCTTTGACTTTTGGATACTGTTTCTAAAACAGAACAAACATGACAGAATGAGCAAGGCTCTGTTCCTGTGAATAGGCGGAAGACAATGCTGAGAAGTAGGGACATGGGGAATCCTGAATATGCAAAAGAAAAAGATAGACAAGTCTTTCAAAGAATAGATAGCTGAAATCAGATTATACATAACTGAATTAAACAGTAGCAGCTATTGAAGAGTACTTAATGTAAACCTGCTCTTAAAATAGTTACTAATATTGTAAGGCTCCCTCTTGAGATTACACTGATTTTCCTAAAGGTGGTACTGAAAACTGGTTCAACAAAGTCCCACTTCTAACCCTAGAAACAAAAGCACACACAGCTGCTTTGAATTGAAAATGTTGACATTTCATAGCTAATGAGCTACTGGAAATATACTGCACAAATTCCCTAAAATTGTAAGCTAGGTAATAGGTATAAGGAACAATCAACCACTATCTAATGAATTCAAGTATGCAATTTTAGCATAGCTTTAAAGATAAAAAATGTAACTTCTTATAAAGGGAGTAGGGAAAAGCCATATAACTGACATTAAAGAAAATAGCTGGGTTATATATGAAGCCTAAGAAATAGCAACAGTAGCATATTTGGCCTGTTCAAGGCCCTTAAAGGTTTTCATCCTCTAAAAAATGAATGGAAATTAACAATTTCAAGCTGAGATAAAATATAGAATATATATCTTTTCATATATGGAATATGGTACCTAATATCTGTTTAATTATGGAGGCGACAGCAAAGAGTATTTAACAAATCTGAGAGATCAAAATCTTATTGAAAGACCCTGTTCTTACTGGAAATCTGGACTAGGCAGATGCTGCTGCATAAATGGATTAGCTGTTTGTGTATGCTACACAGTTTGGGATGGTCTGGCAGAGTAACAAGGTTAGTAGGGCCACAGACCCAGTGAGAGGCAACTGCTGAGGACCTACACCTTTGGTAGCTGGCAAGGCCATAGAGCTTCTGTACAGGCTGCAAGAGACAGTTGAGACGTACCACAGTACATCCTCGGATTCTGTTCTTGCCAGGAATGTCATGGAAATTCATTTGCACAATTTCTGGCAAGCCTACTCTTATTTGCAAAGCAAATCTGTATCAGCATTGCTGCTGGGAAGAGTCAGAATATGTGCAGGTGAAGAATTTGACTTTCCATTCTTAAATGCGTATGACAAGACTTGCACCAGTGAGGTGCCTGAACGAACCACTCACCAAACCAAGCTTAAGCAGCAAGTCAGTTGCCTCATTTGTATGCAAAAGCAGATGACAAGTACTCACACATGTGGAAGATGCACCAGAACTCTAAGCTAATGCTTTCCCAGGGCACCTCTGGTTTTGTCTAGTCTTAACTTATAGCTGTAGCACAACTGCCTTTTAATGTCTAATTTGTAAAAGATACCAGAAACACCCTTAATTTACACAGCACATCATGAGTACTCAAGTAACCGGGAGGGAGGGGTGTCGGGGGAGGGAAGGATTTTCAGGGTAAAAGACCAGTAATATCAGATGAGGTGATGTCTCAGATTAAGCACTGATCCTTATACTTTCAGTACCAATAAAATGAAAGATTAAATTGCTGATAGCAGTCAAATACAGAAGTGCTTTATTTTCAGACCTAAAGTATGCAAGATTTCTCTACCATAAAAACTGCAAGTAGAACACTTGTGAATTATGAAGGTTCTTCCTTTTTAAACAAATTTAGAAAATGTAATCATCCTTCACAGGTGAGATATTCTGTTTATTCTATGGAGAATCATTTCAGTCTAAATTAAACTCTTCAAATGGTTTTGATGATTGCTGCAATAAGGACACAACAGGGAAAAGATCTGGGAAGAGAATAACACGTGTTAGATGAATGGCTGACAGAAATATTTCTAGTGTAGGAAAACCACTAGTGCTTTTTTAATCAAATATAAGCATTATTTTTCAAAGTATAAAGCTAATGCTTCTTATCTGCTTTAAATAAAAATGCCAATCTGCACTCTCCTCTTTAATTATCTTCAAAATGTACTGAGCATGTCAAGGACAAATTAAACATATAGATCTTTTCATCATTCAAAAAAAACCCAGCAGTGTTACAAAGACACCTTCTAGATATCAGTGTCAGAATACCCTGCTCATTCACCATTTAAAAATTAAGCCTTTGGGGGCGTCTTGACCATGAGTAACCAGACATGGGACAGAGTGAAAATGGTTAGCAATAAAGACATAAACCCTGCCACAGATAACGTAGAATTTAAACAACTCAAAATCTAAATTAGATTTTGATAAGACAAGTAGTTACAAAAAGCAAAGTAAAATGTTAAAAAGAAAATATGAATATCTGACATTCTCTGTTTACTCTGACTTTAACCTCAAACCTCACAGACAGAAAGAACATAACTAAATAGATGCCCATAACAGTTTGTGGAAAGGATTGTTTCATATGTTCCTCTCTTCCAGGCTGTCTCTAAATTCATACTCGTTTGACGGTGTAATTAAGAATACTACTGCCAGCAGTCATGGAACATTCTAATATGAAGTCACAGAACTACACCATTACTGAAACACAGGTGCAAGATACCCAACTTGTTCATGACTTAAATTATCTCAACAGCAAATATTTTTTTAAGAGAAATCTTAATAATCATGAATACTGAAATCCAGGTGACTCAAAAAACATCTGTATGAAGCACCCTATAATCTGCTTTTTTAACCTGTAGCTTGACCATCCTGCTGCTAACACTTATTTCCAAGGAATACTTAGTGATCCTTTACATGCTGCTCAAGGTGAACTGTACTAAAACTCTGTTTGCCAAGTGCCTATTGCAAAAACCATTTGTCGTCTTTAACAAGATTTGCTTTCCACAGCAATGTACCTCCTGGAGGTTTCTTGTACACACCAAGCAGTCAACAAATGGACTAAAGAAGAAGGAGAAGGCCAAGACAGGCTCATTTCACCTCCCAGGAGGATGTTTCCATGGAGACTCTTGACAAGAGACAATGCAGCTCCAGGCTGCACTACTTGTACTCTTTAGCCCACTTTGTAATGAAGTTTCACTGAAACAAACTGTTCTTGCTACTGGAGTTGAAAAAGACACACTAACACAGATCACATCCAGTCAGGCCCAGTTTCTGCATCGCCATGCTCAGTCTGCTGCTGGTCCCAAAATCTTTGCCAGGCTTTAGGACAAGATTTGAGGTTACCATAGAGTGAGGTCCCTGTCCTCTTCTTTGCAGTAGGATAATGGAGAACACATGATTTGAGCTCACAGGCAGACTCAGAACAGAAGAGCTGAACTGCAACCCAGGGTTAGACCCTTAAGGCAAGAAAAGGAACTGAGGAAAAGAACCTGGGATGTTGCTCTTGCTAGTGACTTGGTTTCTACTATGGAGCTTTTGAAAGATAAGGAGTCCAATCCACATAAGGGTCACAGGTCTAAAGTTATCATTGTGCATAATTAGGCAATAAGAAGCTTATTACGTGCCCTCATAATTAAGGGCTTTTTCCAAAGCCTGTTTAAGTCAATAGGAATCTTTCTATTGACTTCAAAAGGGCTTTTGATCAAGCCCTGCCTACTTAGTAGGATACCTCTCTCCCCATGTCATAACTTAGTAGTTGCCATCAGAAGGTACTTGAACTGACAGTCCCGTGGCGTAACCACAGAAGTGCTGCTGAGAGGACACTTCCATTTAAGGACATTTTACCATGTTTTGTAACTTCAGCCAACTGCTGATCTTCAGTACCTGGGGCATTTACTAGGTAAAAAGAGAAAAAAATCACCAATATGATTTGTGGAAAAAGTAGGACAGAGAGACCTCCTGTGTTCACAGGAGTTTTGCTGGGTCTAATTTTTGTTGATATATGTACTGACACAGACTACCATCATGGACTTCAGAATTTGCAGACACATTTCTCAATCCAAACAAAAGAACTGGAGGAATGACAAAGCTCCCTCTAATACACATAATACATTATTTATATACTTCCCTGACCATTAGGCAGTATTACATAATAATAATTTATAAAGTTCCATATTTCTGCACACATATTAATTATGAAAATGCATACTCTGTGGCCACAGTGTAACTTGTCACTGACAGACATTGTGGAAATCCCCCTTATTTCATGGATCATTGATCCAATGTGTAAATCCTTCTTAGCTTGCAAGCCATTGACCAGATAAACCATAAGGGCTCCAAAGGGAAAGAGCCTTTCTGGTCTGTCAAGCAAATTCAGCAGTAGCACATGTACTTCAAACCCACATGTGAAAACCTCTTTGAAATTAGGGTCCTGATCCCGCAAATCCTTATCCCATAATGTAGAAGTCATTCCAATACAAGTCTGATACACTTATCAGGTATGTTTAGAAAAAGAACATTGTGCTATTCGTGTTAAATATATGTATATAGTAACCAAATCCCAAATACAATTGGAAAAATAATGAATAATTCAGACTTTTAAGGTTTTCCACTCAGAAGAAATAAATACTATGTACTACTTGAAATGGGGGGGGGGGTTATATTTTTTTAATTTTAAAAGTGGGAAAAGTTTCATCTATATATACTGACTTTTTTATTTGTGTACTCTCCTAACTTTCAAAAGAGCTAATTGGACTTTCCCACCATCTTTGATACTATAAATCACAGACTTTAAACCAAATCTGCAGATTTACAGCTATAATCCAGCAGCTGAATGCCATTGAAAACATTTCTCCTAGTAACACAGACAATGCTCTTAAAATAATATTTTGCCTTTTAAGCATTTTGTTAGATAACCTATATTTTTCTTAATTTCAGTTGTGTAGCAAATACAAATTCAAAGCACAGAAATACAAATGTTGTTTTCTGTGGTGCTTGCACACTGCTATTTTCCAGATCACCCTAACATGAGGTAACTATTATCGATTGTGAAAGCACAACAGGTGGGTCACATGAAAGGTCACATTAGTTTTGTTCACAGGGCCAAACAGAAGGTTTTCATTATCCTTAATAAAAACAGAAGCAAGTAATAAAATATATCATTGCAATAACATATCTCTCCATTCATATGCAATAACCTCATACATTAGATCCTACCATTTCAAATGCTGCTGTTGGCTCCAGAAGCATGATTATTTTTGCCGTTGCTACTTATAAAAATAATATTATAAATCACAGTTTGGCTTGCAAATTTCTACACTGTTCTTTTGAACTGTTTTTTGAAATGTTTTTCTGAACAAACCTTGTCAAAGCATGAGCTCACTTAGAAATATTAAGTAATTTAAATAGTCAATAAGGCAGCAAAGATTTTTAGTAATTCCTGCCATTAGTGTGATAGCAAATCATGGTACCTAGAAGTATGTAGGCACCTTGTTCAAATCCTGATGGTAAGTTATAGTAGAGTCATAACTCAGACATGGTGTAAAAAAAGTCAAAACATATTAGATCCTTTCACAGTAGTCTTCAGGATAAACTGATCGACCAACTGGCACAAACAGGTATGTACACACAGACACACCTCTGTGCTGCCATCAGTGCACTGATGTTCATCAGCATGAACAACAAAGACTTACAGCTTAAAGTAAATGTAACGTATTTTGCACCTACTGAAAGCGTATTTTATTTTTGTCACTTAGGTATCTCATGTATATATCATCCATCTTAAATACATTTCAAAGCAAATTCTAGAAGGCCTGCATTTAAAAGACCGTCAGTCACTTTTATCATCTATTTCAGAGAAAATGGTTAATGTTTTCTATTCTTTACAGGTATATGCATTTTTAACTTAAATTTTACTTTTATTTATTTATAAATTATGCCTAAATATTTCTAGGCTGAACAGTAATCAGTACATTGGCTTTCCCCTCCTGGTTTTTCTAAATACGTAGACTATTCTCCAATGTCTTCTTGTACTGCTGTGCATTTCCACCTCATGATGAATATACCTGTATATTACACAGAATTGAAACAAAAGAAGTCTAAAAAAACCTTTGGTTTTGCCTAAAACATTATTTCCCAAAATAAGATAAGTTACAGGCATCAGTAGTAACAGTCCAGTACCTTCCCAGTGATACTACACCAACAGAGACAGCCTGTTCTTGAAAGCAGCAACTTGTTATCAGAGAGCAACATGTGTTTTAGGAAAAAGCAAATGTATAGAACAATGTATAGATATCTGCAAACACAAAACACCGCTGGGAGAACGACTTTTGAGTTTGGTTCCAAAAAAGTGGGCTGCTTATCAGCCCGTCACCTGACAATACAAAGCTCATCCTGGGGCATGCTGTGTCTGTAGAGCGACCAGCATTCCGGCCACACAGGGCCTCCCTCCCTGCAGCTCCCCAGTCCTATCAGTTTTAGAACAATACCTTTCTTTTCAGAGCCACACCTGCTGCCACTTCTGACCAGCTATTCTGTCACGTGCTTCCTTAAGAGTTTTTAAAGCCTTTCTCTCAATTTGAAAACAGAAAGTTGCAACTTCATATTATTTCACACCTTACTCCTCCCTTCTCACAGCTTGATGTGCTAATGCATTAAAAATCCTAGAACATAAATCAGTAGGTATACTTCCATGTTGGGTGGGGCAAGGGTGCAGAGTATCTCAAGCATTTTAGGTCAGGAAAAAAGTCTCCTCAATTATAGTCTATCCGATATAGACACACACTGTGTGGTATTTTCCAGTTTACAGAGTATGCCAAATCTTTATCTATAAAATGCTAAAGTAAAAGTAGTGGTAGGTAAATAATTTAGACATGAAAAAATGCATCTTGAAAGCATAGTTTGACCAAACTGAACATGTTTTACTCTCTTTCTGCTTAAGCTAAAAATTCCAAGGGGTTACTGGAATTATTCCAATCAATTTAGATAACTACAATTTTAGTTCACTTTTTGCTTGCTATGAACACTGTACTGAAAGCAGTTTTCAAAAAGAAATAAAATTCAAAATAAAACAAAAAACCCTCTTCTGATTGTCTCTCTGAACTTTAGAATTTCAGTAATCCCTCAGATTTCATTGGGGTTCCAGGACCAGAAGAGTCCTCCGACAGACATAATCCATGAAGAAGCAGTTCATACATATGAAAATAAGCCACATCCATTGCCCCACCGCCGCAGCCCCAGAGAGCTAGATGGCCTTCCCAGGACCTCCTTGCGCCATGTGGCAGGACAGGAGAGCAAAGGGGGTCTTGTCTGCTCCTCCCCGGGGCAGCAGGCAGGGACAGAGCAGCAGAGGGAAGTGTCATCGCCACACCACGCCACAGGGAGGCTCCCATCCCCCCTTCCCATGGCGTCGTGGGCATGCCTTCCCCAGGCTGGCCCAGGGCTGCACTGGCGGCACAGCCCCCGTTCCTCCACAACCCTGGGGTAAGCACCTGTGATAAACCATTGACACCATGTTATAAAGCTTTCCCAACATTTAACCTTTCCAATACTCATAAGGGACGCAACTCTGGGCACTCCCCAAAGGAGTGGGAGGCGCCTATCCCCGTCCCCCACTGCCACAGGCCAGTCCCATCCCCCGGCATGCCAAAAGCACTCACTGCACATGCACAGTCATCCCATGCTCACGTGACATGGCAAAACCAAACAATTGACTGAGAGAAGACAAAGATGTCTTTGCAGTGGGAAAAAAGGCAAAGATTTGAAGTTGCAAAATTTGAGTCATGAAGAGCAGAGCAATTTCTATACAGTCGTCCCTCTTGCACTTCGTGCCCCCCATATTGCAGCTTCAGTTCTTAGCGGCATGATTTTTTAGCAATGAAGGAGGCCCGTTTTCACAACTCCGCATGTGCGACCTGCTGCCACCACTGTGGGTGGCCACAGCGGCAGCACAGGTGGTGGGGGTGGCACGGGCGCTGGGAGCGGCATGGCCGCCATTCAACACGGAAGTAGGGTTTCATGGACCCCAGTTAAGACCGCTGGTCCACGATATAGGAGACTTGACCGTATTACATTTTGACAAATTGTCTAAAACCAACACTGATAAAATAATAAAAAGTATTTTTGCCTCCCATATCCTAGAGAAGTGCAAAGTTAAGTGAACCCAGTCGAAACATGCTACGTAGCTGACATATTGTAAAGAAGACTTACTGTAAAAAATAAAAACATTGGAGGAAATACTTCAATGTCTATAACATGATTTATATGATTTACACAAGGTCAGTTATTTCTGGATTGTCTTTTGAAAGACTTAGAATATTTACAATTCACCTATCACTACATCTTTCATGGTATCAACACACTAAATTGAATATCTTAATCAGGGCCATATCAAACCATTTTCTATGTTACAGTTAAAAGGGGGACTTATGTACAAACAATTTGTAACCAGGGACAATCCCACTTGCACATGGAGCATTCCTCTGAGCATCTATGATTGACCAGCTTTGTTACAAGTGTCCAGTGAATTAGAATGGCACTCAGGGAAGCTGTTTCTAAAACACAACTGGTAAAGCATCTGAAATAGGAGAACCTAAAGCAAGACTCATAAATCCTATTGTAGCCACCAAGTCAAAAGTAGCCTCATTTTGAGGGGCTTTTTACAAACATCTCTAATTCTAAGTGCAAGCAACTTTCTGAAGTCTACCACTTTTGAAGTTTTAGGGTGAATCAGAACTCTAACTTTAGATGTGCCTACTCTGAAACAAATACCTCAATGTCCTTGGGATCATGCATTTGGTCAAAGGTTGGACCTGATGATCTTGCAGGCCTTTTCAATTTTAATGGATCTGTCATTTCACTAAGGTGTCCGTAACCAGCATTTGCAGCATAGGATTTTTTTCCTCCCTTGATATCTTCCCTCACCAATACATATAATGGCAGTCTGATTTCTACCACCATTCCAACTCCCCTATTTTCATACAGGAGTTTGCCCACCCCTCTATTTAGCATCTTCTGATCTGACACCAATTGTTTTTTTTGGCTCAGCTTTGAATCGAGTTTTCATCTAAGAACAAAACTAGAATTTCCTCCAGGATTATGCAAACATACATGCACTTATGCAGGTATTTTCAATGTATATGTAAAACGTATATATCCCTTTGTAAGGAGGGAGGCCAACTCCTTCCAAATATATATGAAAACAAATGACAGACACCTGTTGCATTCAGTCCTTCTGAAGTATATAAGGTACAAATGCTTCTTTATTGTTCTTATTTCTCTGCTCCAACTCACACTGAGAGCTACATGAGTGAATGGTTAGTTTCAGAAATAAACATTATATTTCATCTAATAAAGGCAACTGGCAGTTTGAACTAAAATTTCAAAAAGGTCATGAAACTCTGGAAGAAAGCCAGTGTATTCTGCGCTCCCAAAATTGCAAAACAAATCTCACAAATATATCTTCCTCCTTTTCACTTAAGTGTTGTTATTAGGTCTCAAATACACTTCTCCAAAAGCAATGGAAGTATATTCTAACACAACAACTTTGTTCAGCTGGAAAAGTCACCTATGAACAATGAGACGAAATCAGAGGCTTAACCTTTCAGTTCTATTTGTATGATTAACCTGTAGTGTCTATAACCTTGATAGCAGTCATATACTATTAATTAATTCCACTAATTCAGGTAGCTACCCACTGACTTGAGGAAATTTCAGACTTTGGTCAGTATAAGAAATTATATTACATCCTGTGGATGATGGAAAAAAGGAAGGAAAACCTTTGTACCTACCAAATTGAGCTGTTGTGATTTCAAATCAGTTGTTCTGCACGTACGGATATAATGACAGGAAAAAAAGTAATTATAATTAGGTGTCTATTTTGATTTTTCTCTTCATAGTATCCGTACTGAATGTCATTTGATTTTAACAAACTATAAAGTCATTTCAGGCAGGCACTGTATACCCTTGCTGCTACCGGTCTACTCAGAGTCTTTAGTTTATTTCTACAAAATTTTCATATTCAAGCATTTAAACACTTTTACTACTTGAAAAGCAAAAAAAAAAAAACCCAAACAACTGTTTTCCAGGGATGAAAACAGAGAATAAAGAAAGAAAAAGAAAGTCAGGGGGAAAGGCAAGAAAGAAAACCAGAAACTAGTGAGACTCAGCCTAATTAACAATATGATTTTTTAGTTGGAGTTACACTACAAATGAGCCCCCAAAAAAAGTCTTATTTGACTTTAATAGGATAGGATTCCATGATGTGCCTAAGAACCCATAACTATAAGCAAGACATTCATGAAGATTGAGTCCTTCACTCTCAACAGATGTTTCCATTGAAATTAAATTTCTACAACTAAGACGCCCACTTTGATACTCTTACTTGTCTGGACATTTTCACTAACATCAAGTTCACTGGCAGCAATAAAGTTACTCTCACACTCTATCATTACCAAGAAACTGATAGATCAGTGTATTGGGTCTGTCTGAGTCCATAGCAGTCCTTGCAATGCTGTGCTTTTGAGGGGTGCTGATAACACACAAGTGTTTTGACTACAGCTGGGCACACTGCCCCTTCCCCCTAACTGAGGGCAAGATTCTGGGAGGGCACACGAGATTCTGGGAGGGCACACGAGCAGGCCAGTTGACCCAGACTGACCAAAGGGATATTCCATACCATATGACGTCAGTTCAGATATAAAAGCTGAGGATGGGAGCAAGGACGGGGGGCATTCATTGTTCTGGATGACTGCTTCCCGGGACACGTAGGAGCCCTACTCCCCTGGATGTGGACACTTCTGCGGATGGGGAAGTAGAGATTGGTTCTTTTGCTTTGCTTCTACGCGGGCTTTTGCTTTGCTTTATTTGTGCTCCTATTAAACTGCCTTATTCCAAACCACCCTTTGTATATCATCTTATTATCGGGACTGAGCAACTATTCGGGCCCCTGGCATCCAGCCAGGGTAAAACCCGTTACAATTAGAAAAATGGATAAATCTTATCAGGGAATATTCACAGCACATCTCTTCAGATATCTACTGTAAATACCTAAATTAGGAGCTAGGACTTTCCAAACTGTAACCAACATTCCCAGAATCATAAAAGCAATGCAAATAAGAGGCCTTTCTCTATTCTGCATAAAAGAGTTTGAAGTCAGATAAACTCTGCACACTACACAGAGAACATTTTCATTCTTGAGANAGGAAAACCTTTGTACCTACCAAATTGAGCTGTTGTGATTTCAAATCAGTTGTTCTGCACGTACGGATATAATGACAGGAAAAAAAGTAATTATAATTAGGTGTCTATTTTGATTTTTCTCTTCATAGTATCCGTACTGAATGTCATTTGATTTTAACAAACTATAAAGTCATTTCAGGCAGGCACTGTATACCCTTGCTGCTACCGGTCTACTCAGAGTCTTTAGTTTATTTCTACAAAATTTTCATATTCAAGCATTTAAACACTTTTACTACTTGAAAAGCAAAAAAAAAAAAACCCAAACAACTGTTTTCCAGGGATGAAAACAGAGAATAAAGAAAGAAAAAGAAAGTCAGGGGGAAAGGCAAGAAAGAAAACCAGAAACTAGTGAGACTCAGCCTAATTAACAATATGATTTTTTAGTTGGAGTTACACTACAAATGAGCCCCCAAAAAAAGTCTTATTTGACTTTAATAGGATAGGATTCCATGATGTGCCTAAGAACCCATAACTATAAGCAAGACATTCATGAAGATTGAGTCCTTCACTCTCAACAGATGTTTCCATTGAAATTAAATTTCTACAACTAAGACACCCACTTTGATACTCTTACTTGTCTGGACATTTTCACTAACATCAAGTTCACTGGCAGCAATAAAGTTACTCTCACACTCTATCATTACCAAGAAACTGATAGATCAGTGTATTGGGTCTGTCTGAGTCCATAGCAGTCCTTGCAATGCTGTGCTTTTGAGGGGTGCTGATAACACACAAGTGTTTTGACTACAGCTGGGCACACTGCCCCTTCCCCCTAACTGAGGGCAAGATTCTGGGAGGGCACACGAGATTCTGGGAGGGCACACGAGCAGGCCAGTTGACCCAGACTGACCAAAGGGATATTCCATACCATATGACGTCAGTTCAGATATAAAAGCTGAGGATGGGAGCAAGGACGGGGGGCATTCATTGTTCTGGATGACTGCTTCCCGGGACACGTAGGAGCCCTACTCCCCTGGATGTGGACACTTCTGCGGATGGGGAAGTAGAGATTGGTTCTTTTGCTTTGCTTCTACGCGGGTTTTTGCTTTGCTTTATTTGTGCTCCTATTAAACTGCCTTATTCCAAACCACCCTTTGTATATCATCTTATTATCGGGACTGAGCAACTATTCGGGCCCCTGGCATCCAGCCAGGGTAAAACCCGTTACAATTAGAAAAATGGATAAATCTTATCAGGGAATATTCACAGCACATCTCTTCAGATATCTACTGTAAATACCTAAATTAGGAGCTAGGACTTTCCAAACTGTAACCAACATTCCCAGAATCATAAAAGCAATGCAAATAAGAGGCCTTTCTCTATTCTGCATAAAAGAGTTTGAAGTCAGATAAACTCTGCACACTACACAGAGAACATTTTCATTCTTGAGACAACAAGGCTTCTCCAGGAAAAAAAAAACAAACCTATTTCAGGTTAAATGAATGAAATATTTATATAAAAAGAAAATCGAGAACAAATGAACAGAGCTCAAGATGTGTCTAAGAATTACACTTTGAGAGAGTTAGTCTTGGTGGTTTCAGTAAGTTTTAAATGCAGACTGTCATCACAGGATGTTCCAATTACTGAAGATTCATCACTGGAGAAAAAAGGTAAAGGAAATTAATTCAATATTGATTAAACAGATTCTGATAATAAATCCGTCAACATAAGGAATGTTTTCTCAGAGATAGCAACAGAAGTCCAAGGCCATAGAACATCTGATAATACTCAAAGTGACTTGGAAAAAACCTATTTTGAGATAGCAATAATGAACAAAAATTTATATTAATAGATGTATAATATTTTAATAAATTCCATTTGTTGCAGTAGCACAAATTGGAAAAAAATGTTTCTTTAACAATAGTATTGCAACACTAGTAGTAACAAAGTAGTAGGCTATCTTTCCATTACCAGATGTGCAAGTTACTTTTAATTTTGTATGTATGCAAAATGCCATCCTTTGCAATCTGTACCAGGCTTTCTGCTAGCTGTGTCCAGAAATTAATCTAAAACTTTCAGAGCTAGTAGTTCTGAAGGGACTACTGGAACTTCTTGAGTTGTCCAAATAACATTTGACATGTCTGTATCTCTTCATTCTTCACTAGACCACAAAATTACAGCACAGTAACCTGGGTTATCTGTAATTAATCCTTCTTTATGCAGATCTGAAAATTAAAATTAAGATACCAATACATCTTCAGATTAAGGCCAATTGCCAATGCCACCACTTTGTAAGAAGACAGTGTTCACACAAAACGGTTTCAGAAACACAGTTTTAGAAATTGTACAGTTTATACAAAAAAAAAAAGTTAATATGGTAAGATGCAAACTTATTCCCTATTTCCCTGCTCAGTTAAAGACTTTGCTTCTGCTTGCTTCCATATCCTAACATAATCCCTCTTTAAAATACATAATGACAGAAGTTTCTTAATCCATGAGGGACTTCCAGGGCAGTAATAGTGCATCTTGTAGTGCTGAACTTGCATTTATTGAAAAGTAAAAGTATTTCCAGTATAGTTTTGCTTCCCACTCCACTGTCAGCCTGCTATCACCTTCATTTGTTTTTCCAGCCCAAGCCAATCACTTCTTAAATGCTATGCCTCATTTTCTTTTATAGGCAGTTCCCGAGATTCTCCAGTATCGAATGAGCTGTGAAACTACACTGAAGACTCAGACTCAACATCTTGGCAACTGGGTGTTCACTGTCTTTTGACCTCACGGCAAGTAAGCTTCTACCTTATGCTTCCTGAATTACTAAATCTTTTTAGATTAGAAATACTGGGCAGAAAATTACAACCATCCTTTTTAAGTTCGCTCTCTTTACCAAAGACAGATTATCTGACTGACACATTTCCTTCTCCATTTGTCCAGTCAATTCTAACAAAGAAAATAGAGCTGGCATAATAAGTGTTTTTCTCTCTCCCTAACTCAATGCTGCCTATCCCAGTCCAAGAGAAACAGCAGTTAGAGTAACCCTAGCCTACTTTTCTCTACTACTGCTGCACATGAGCACCAATTAAAATATTAAATCCAGGAGTTAAATAGGAGGTGTCTCATTCAACATCAATGACAAGCCCACACCACACGTACTCTAAAAGTTAAAAAGCATTATCTTAAAAAAAAAAAATTAGTTTTTAATATCAGCAAGCATGTTAATTGTGGTAAAATGAACAATACTAAAATTGTTTGAAGACAGAATTAAATTTAATGGAATTCACAAACAAACCCCTTTTAGAAAGTAACAACAGTTTTTTGAACATTAAAGAGAAACTCATTATATCAAGACAACTCCAATGTAAAAGGCAACCCGACTTCAATCACTGCATATCTGCATGTTAATGAACTTGCTCTGTGCAGCAGGGACTGAACAGAGTAAGTAATGGGAAGACTGTCTTAAAGCATACAGTACACTTTAAAAAAAAACACGCCACCTTTAATCAATGAAACACCTTTTCATTCGTACCTTAATAGCAACTGAAATGATTTCAAACGTAACACAAAGGGAAGATGATACTTAGTAAAGGTTTCTTTAAGACATAACATTTCTTGCACATTCTTTCAGCATTCACATGCTGTCAGCATCACTGTGGCAAAGACTTTCAAGTTTCAGCAGACAGATACCGCCTAGTACAAAGTCTTTGTCATAATAATTTCATTGCAGCCCCCTGATCAAACATCTAGACAAATCTGAGACTGAAAAGTGAGAGCTAACCAGTGACCTTTGATTAGAACCACAAGCACCAGTTTTAATAAAATGCCTCATTCATTGCCTTCCACTGCCAACAAGGAAGGTGTGTGTGAGCCTGAAAAATGTAGTCAATATACCATTTACACCCATATAATGATTCTTATTATTCACAGTTAGAATTTGTGACTGTAGCAAGTGAAACATATCTTAAAATAGCTAAATGAAAACACACTGACAACATTCTACCTTGAAAACATATTCAGGAGCCTGCCCTTGCCTTTCTGCTGCCTGCAGCTGGCTTTCATGTCTTGCTGATCGTATTGTAATAGGGTTGGCTTTTTTCCCCCCGCAAGCCTCCATTTACACAATGTTTGATTTGTTACTATTTCTCAAAAATCTGTGACTGTTGGCAAAGTCCAGTTTTAAGGGGCCTTTAAATTTGCACTTCAGTTCAGAAACAGTGCCCCATTCAAACATAGGTTTATAAAAGCTGCCCTTTTGTATATTATATATGAATATTTATATATTAAATTTTGAAAATGCAACTTGTTTTTGGAGCTAAACTTCCTACCTAACTTCGAGCAAAGGCTGTAAAAAGACTCAACAAACTTTGCAGTTGTTCAACACATGTTTTTGCTCAAAAACATCCAAGTTGCTGGTCTCTAATACAAAAGTTCAAGGAAATACAATCAAAATCCATTTCACATATCTGTGCTTTAGCATATCAGGCAACAGGACAGAAAGGGGGTCTTATCACATTTATTTCCCACTTGAAAAGCGAAAGTCTTAAGAAGGGTAATAAATATTCAAATGACTTTGCACCACTGAGCTACCATATCAAGCTAATGATCTGTAGTCTGGAGCTCTATAAAAAGAAAGCTTACTGCCTGCCGTCACCTAGAGGTGTTGCTGTAAACACTGTGGGGGGATATTCTCCTCTCAGTGTGTGTGCATGTAACTACACTTAATGTTGTTTTCAAGACAGAATATATTGCTGAGTCGTAAAACAGAAACACTGGATGAAACAAATGCAGGGGGGAAATGCAAGGACAAAATTATTTAAAAGAAAGTTTCTGGAGATTCAGCTTAAATTCTTTCCTCACTGAGCTCTGAAGGAGTGGGTCTGTATTTCAAGCCTCACATGCACAGCCACGAAGAGAGATACAGTTGTTCAGTCATACACAGTGGATGGGTGAACTCCATAGCCTGCCAGTGCCTGCTGTAATCTTGAATTCACTGTGACAGAACTACTGAGGTTCCAAAGTTGAATGGTCCACTGCATAAGGGAACAGCTCTCTTTAGGCAGGAAGAAAACAGGAATAAATGCCAGATTTGTTATTAACAGTCTGCATCCTTGCTAGAGCATGGATCAAGCAGACATATGCTTCATCAAAACCCTGGATAGAAGGCACATCCAAATACATAAAGAACAATTTCTAACTGCATATGTAATAGTATAAAAAGTCATATCTTTATTAAAAAATATTGCATGAAAAAGAAAGAGCAATGGTCTTCAATTTAAGCACAGGCCTGGAAATGAGCCATATCTTCCAAGTTCAAATTCTGGCTAGGACCCAAACCATCTTGAAACCTTGCTGCTTCAGTTTCCCAACTGGAAAAGTGAGAATAAACATACTTGCCTACGTTATTTCTCTCTCAAGAGTGGAGGACTAATTAAACACAGTGTACTAGTACCTTGTCTGTTTGGAAGCTCCAATGTCCCTTATCACCTCTAAACAAATATAAAAGACAAATTGCAATTGTGCATCTTCTTTCTTGCACGCATTCACTTTCTAATATGCAAGAGACCTTAATCATGGTTACATAGCTTATTTAGGTTATTCAGAGAAGAGATTGAAAGAAAACTGCATGGAAAAGACATACAGAATCAAAAGCAANTCCAGTTCCTGTAGTCGCTCCTCATAGGGCCTGTAAGTCTTACTCTTATAAAAGCACTAACCTTCCTCTAAACCTGAAGGAAAATGCCTGTCACCAGAAGTCCTCAGGTTCCTCTCACCAAAGCCATCAGGGCTTTAAATGACAAGTAACCTGGAACTGGATAGCAAGAGGAGGTGAAACAGTCTGTCTCTCTACCAGTACAGTGACATAAGCCAGGCTTTTTCTGTCTCTGTGTTTTGTTCTTATAGATTGCAAGGCAATCCGTGCTGGCCCAAAGGTAGCTGATGGTGCCTTCTTGTCTAATATTTAGAGTAAGCAGTACTTTGCCAGTTCTTTGGACTTCTAAATCAGTTGGAAGAGGCAAAGTTCTGTTCAGTTATAAAAATAATACATTATCAGATATCAACTTTTGACCTATCATGACTCCATCAGGGCTGAACTAATCAAGTTTACTCAACAGCCATTCAAAGTCTAAAACCTGAATCAGCCATAGTTTCTCCCATATTACAATACAGTGAAAGGTCCCATTCAGCCTCAGTAGCAAAGGATGGTGGACACAGGCTTTCACAACTTCTTCCAGAACCTGCCCTCAATATTTCCACCATTGCTGGCAGCTCTAAAAATGGAAACCCTTAGGTGACAGTTCTTCATTGAATTTTCATTTACCAGCAAACAGCTCTGAAACAGAACTGTGAGAAAGGAAGAGAGTCCTGACTGTGAATACAGGTGATATGCTCAAAAAGAATGAGAAGTTAAGACAGCTAAGACTTCTGTTGAAACTAAATGACCATTTCAAAAAAAAAAAAAAAAAGAGGAAAAGAGGAACCTTTTTATCTTTCAAATGAAAACTAAAAATATATTCCCCATTAGTATTTTAATTGCAATTCTTAAATTTTGTTTGTCTGCCAAAAGATGCCTTCTGAACTGTCCAAGCACACAGGTCTAGCTCATGCACAATAGAAACGCAAACACTTTGCAACTACAGAATCAAGCTCAAGGTATTTCATTATATTTATACTCAAAGCATAAATGATCCCTGAAAATATAATACAGACTTACTATACTGATCTATTATCTATTTACCAAAGCAAAACTGAATGGCTGAGAGAATAAACTTTATCACCTTCCGCTGATGTTCTCCTGATTGTATTTAGACATTTTAAACATACAAGAAGAGATGTAGACGACCTTTCAGAAGTGTTTTAAGTGCTGTGGAGTCTAACAAAAGCCAGCAAAATCTAGAGCTGTCTTTCTGAAACTGCCAAGGGATACTGTCTATGTGTGTGCATCTTACACTTTTAACAACTTGGTAATTTTCTTTCATTTTATAGCAGAAAAGGCTAGATAGACTGATTTACAAGAAATTTAGATTTCCTGCTTTTTGTTATATGGGTTCCATGGATCTTAGACATATTTTAGATTTAGAATAGAATTAGCTCTTCTTTCCTCTAGGTAATTAAAAAATTGCCTAATGTCTATTCACACACTAGACATTATTACAACTTTTCACTTGCAGATAACTAAATATAATTACTGCTGTAATACAATATAATACTACTGTTTGTTTCTTTCCTGAAACTGCCTGGAATTACATGACTATTGCCACTAAAATGGAGCAAAACAGACTGTTAAGCATTAGCTCTAAGTTAAGTGGTAACATGATCTATTTAGTGGCACACTTATCAAGTCAGTTCTACTGCTGTTTATTTAAATAGAAATTGAAATATTGGCTGTTCAACAAACTCCAGGCATTCTGCGCAGGAAATTGAGAGGACTGTAGACCTTCCCATAAGGACAGAATTTTTGACAAGTGTTCCCTAAACAGTTTCCTATTAAGAAGTACAGTAACATCTCTTATAGGCAAAGGGGAAAAAAAACCAAAGCTGCAAGAAGAAAAATGTATCCAGGATAGACACAGTGCAGACACATCCACATCCTGATGCTTACCAGAGTGACAGTCCTTAGGCTCTGAAATTACAGGCTAAGTGAAGGGATACTCCATCCAAAATCATAAAATAATCAAATGAGTTCTCCATAGTGCATATTGTTTGCTAAAAATTTTGTTTCAAAATAGCTTTACATCATACATTTTAAATCATGAAAGAAAGAATTGCCTACAATCTCATGCTCTCAAGGGCTTTAGAAGTATTCAACAAATACTTTAGCCACAGTAGCTAAGCAGACTTTTTCATGTACCCTTATAATCACGTAAAAAATCCTCTATAAAACCAAGCTCTACAATCCCACATTTTCCTTCTTTATATATACTTTCAATGTTGTGATTTGAGATTATAGAGCTAAAGGGTAATTTTGTATTCCACTGTTGCCACCTGTCAGTGAGTATTTCCTAAGGGTAGTGCCACTATTCCCAGAGCTTCACACATCCTTAAAAAGGGTTGAGTTTTCATTCTAAACTATCTGGTGCTGAATGTTCAGCCATAAAGATTTTGATTTGCTGATAGGAGTGTTGCAATGCAGGAAAACCAAAGGAAAAGTCAAGCAATGTTATCTAAAGAAACTAAAATCATTATACCTGATCAAAGCTACCATACAGCTAGTTTTGGTCAATCAGCACAGCACAAATAGCATATTCTACTGCAAGATAAACTTCAGAACTGACCCTGCAGGTTTTTAGTGAAGTGAACAGCCCCAAAATAATCAAATCACCTGAGCGAGAACCTCATAATCATGCACGAAGGTAAAAGAGAAAAGGGAAAGTGAGAAGGAGGGAGAGGGAGAGAGGGAGAGGGAGAGGGAGAGGGAGAGGGAGAGGGAGAGACATTCCACTACAAGAAGTACATTCTTCATGTAATTTTTCTCGTGCCTGAAAGTATTAAATATATAGCAAAAATTACACTGGTGTCTTGTGTCTTATGACTAAACAGTATTGTTCTACTTCTTAGTAGAAGGGGTTTACTGGGGGGAGGGTACTAGAAAAGTACTTACTCTATTGTACACATTTTCATTTTTAATAGATGATTCACTTGCTTGATACTAAATGGAACAAATGCCTTAGTAACGTAATCAAAAATATGCAGGCATGTGTTTCCAAAATTAATTTTGATATTTCCTGTCACTGAACTTGCCTCATCAGAGCATAATAGTAATTTTATGGTTGTAGCAATGCTGATTTCACCACATAGGAATTTACACGAACATTTGAAGTCGCGCATGTTCAAGATTTTTTTTTGTGCCCTGAACATCTACACAGACAGTAAGTTTCAAATTCCTATCAGCTTCCCATTAAGTAACACAGAAACTGGATTCAGAATTCTCAAAGGACAATAGTTGAAATTGTAATCTATGCACAGCTATAGCTTCTCTCTTACAAAAAGGTGCAAGCCTGAGTGATCACTAATAAGCCTCTGCTCACCATTTAAATTGCTTTTTTACTACTTAAAATGTGTATCTTGATCCTTTAAAGTAATTAGGCAATCAGTAAAAAAAGAATTTGGGCTACGACAATTATTACTCAAGGGTTAATTTATATAAGCACTGCAGGGGCTATACTGAACACTTATTTTATAGAAGATCTTTTCCTCCTGTTTCACACAACATTTTTCAGAAAATAAGCAGTTGCACAAAAATGTTAACATATGGCAGTATTTTTGGAACTGCTGTAGAAATTAAAGGCAATAAAATTGCCTTGGACAAGAAAGGACAAATAGGCCAAACCAAATAATTATTCTTGCAGCTTTCTTTAACCACTAACTCCCATTTTATATGCAGTTTCCGATCTCTCATATTAAATCTGATCATATATATTTAATTCCATTCTTAAAAATTTCAGTAGACAACTTCAGTGCTAACCTACAACTGCCCTGTCAGAAAATCTTTGATGTCACAGCATAATAGCTCCTGAAAGAACAGCGCTAATACTTAATGTAACATGAAACCAGGGCCCTGCAGTGGGGCTGTCTGCTGTCAGGAACAAACAGTTTCACTGCTGTTCCCCAGAAGTGACAAGATTGAGAACTAACAGGGCAGCACCTCCTCACTGCTACAGGAGACCTGTGCACCAAAGTCACTGGCAAATCTGATTTCTTAAATATAGCACCATTACTATCAACAAAGCAAAACCAAAACAAACTAGAAAAAAAATGCCCAGCATTGCAGCCATAGTTCGTGTGAGATGTTCATCTGTTGCAAATACAACTGTCATGATGTGAAGATGAATTATTTCTATGCTGCAAATGATGAAATAGGAATCTGTGTTCATGTGGAATTTCTTTAAATTTCATGCTTGTAAACAAAGATATTTGTGCTGCCTGATACCTCCTAAATTCTTCTCCAGAATTTATTATCTCACTTGCTATGGCCTTTGGATCTCTGGTTCTGAGCTGAAATTTCAAGATTAAAAGTATTGCTAGCTGGCCTTCAGTAGAAATCATAAAATACTTTCTCCGGTACTAACACAGGTGCTTACAGGTCCACCCTTGAATGTATTATCAGCTTTTGACTAATGAAAACCATTGCACCCGACAGAGTGCATTGGAAAGATCAGATTCCCAAATCTTATGTGCCCTTGTTCTCAGTGATACCAAATGTCACTTGCTCAGTGCCCCTTCCAGCAGAGCTAAAGGTCCCATGGGAGGGATGAGATACCTATAGAATCAGGCCCCATTTGTCTCTGCTTGTGCTCCACAGTTTTACCTCATTCAAAACATTTTTAAGATTCACGTGTAACATTGCTTTAGGTCAAAATATATTATTATACATGAGTACCAAGCTCCCATGGAAATCAGTTCTATTGCTGGATTTATTTTCTCTCTTGGAAAGCTGACTAGTCTATTTTATAAACTAGCAATAGCTGTATTTTGAAAGTTTATAAAACCTGGCCTCTGGCTAACTTGTAAACATAGGATATATTATCCTTTTGTTTGTAAAGCTTAATCCTACAACTGTCAAGCTGAATAAACCTTTAGAATAATAGTAAAAATACAAAAAAATTGTCATCACTAACAGAAAATTGAACTCAGATTGAGATAAAAATGTCAGTGGCACAAATTTTGATGTATTTGGCACCACTCATAGAACTGGGAACATTCTTATCATTCAAATTTCACTCTTGGGCCATCTGACTTTAAAAGTCATGAAGTGCTAAATGTTTTTTTAAGTATCTATGCTGCACCATCTTTCTTCAATGAATTCCTCGTAGTTGGCGAAAAATAAGCCACAGTGGGTTAATCATGTAGGACCTTAGTGACACTGGACTGGAAATTAGCTTCTTTTGGTAGATTTGGAGCACATGAAGACATGGATTACAGCAGCATTAAAAGCTACCTGCTCATATATTTGCAACCCTTAGCATTTGTTCCTATGACATGCTTAAATATTACAACCATGGTGCAAACACTGAGTTAAGAGACATTCTTTCTACCTTGTAGTCTAAGTAGATTACGCAAGGGGAAAGAAGAGTACTGTGAGTAAAGTAACACGTTAGCAATCAGTCTGTGGCAGCATCAAAACAATAGATAACGCCAAGTTCTCCTCCCTCGCCCTGAGTACTGGCGCCCACGGCTCCCTGAGCTACATCAGAGGCGTGTGTTGCTCCTCCTCTTATGAATGCAAGCAGAACTGTTCAAGAAGGCACTGCTCTCCCTGCTAGATCTTACCATCCCTCCACTCAGACACTGTATGATTTGAGCTGTGGTTTCAACAAACTCCCTCTGCCACACAGTGACATTACATTTGAAGAATTCACACAGTCATTTACTGCACCTCGGCTGAAAGGCAGGAAAGAGGAGCTAAACGTATGATTTCTTCTGTCCCTCCAGCTAGACGTGCAACAACATGCCTGTCTACGCTCTAATCTAGGCTATATAAATACTTTACCTCAGCTATTTTAAAGACAGAGCATAAAAGGAAAGACAAACAGTTAAGATTTAAGCTAGCACTTAACTGTACCCCTATTCCATCTTGGTGGAAGCAAGCAAAAACTCTTACAGGGACAATGAAAGTCTTTCCTCAGCGATTTGAAAAGAACAAGGTTTGCTCCTGCTGAGGAGAAATGGCATCCATTACCTTTGTTTGAGACATCTAGGATTTTTCCCAAGCTGCTTTTTTTTTTTTAACTTTAGTTTGTTCATTTCATACTTTGTGATGTTCAGTCAAGAATTTAGAGAATAATGGACAAATATTTATTTTAAAATAATATGTATATAATTGGCAATAATCATATAATAATAGAAAAAGATTCTTTGGCTTCTGTAACACTGTGGAGGTAGTGCCAAGATTATGCCTTGTAGCACAACAGGTGAGAGGAGGAGGAAAACAATTAGAACCATTACCTTATGTGGCCAAGACATTTTGAGTCAAGACCAAATATCTGACAGTACAACTTAGAGATCTCAAATCAGATAAAGCCCTCTGCTAATTATTGTCTGAAGAACACTCTTACGAAATGAGGGGGGGGGGGGAAGAAAGGAGAAAGCAGAGAGAACTTGGAAACAAAATAAGTAAATATAAACATATACCATTTATTTTCAGAATTTTATATACTAACTGTAGACAGGCGTTATTAATTTCTGCAGATAAACAACATGGTTCAAACAAGGAAGAAATAAAATCTGGGTCAAATGTTGGTCTTCTGATCAAAAATCTTAGCAATTTCACATTAAACATAAGTTGATTATAAAGAACGTATTTATTTAGCATCAGTAATTATGTAAAATGAGCCATTCCCTCTAGAGATTATCCATAGCCTTCTAGACAAAACAAGCCCCAGAAGTTTTTAATCCTGACCATGTTACGGGCTGACCATTAAACAAAGGAGCAGGTCAGTGAGGAAATTCATAAACCAAAAAAATATATAAACAATCACTAGTGAATAAGGATTCCATCCCCCAAAGTGCTAAGCATGTTGGCCCCAATCCAATGAAGTACTTAACTCCATGCTGAATTTTAAGCACATACATAGTCTCATTCCCACTGAGATTATTCACAGGCTGTAAAGCTCACCATGTGCTTATATGGTCTTTTGAACTAGGACCACAGTATTTGGTATCTTCCAGGAGTTCAACTCTGAGTGTTATGAGCTAGACCTGAAAGAGTTCAAGCAAATTATTTTTTTTTATTTGCCTTCATCAATTACCCTGAATTTCATTCTAAAGATGTGAACCATTCAGAAATTACAAGTTCAGATTTTTGACACCCAAACAAAAAAAAAAATTTCCCTAAGTCTAGACAAAGGATCAAAGCCCATCAATTCCTCTGACTGAGAACACACGTGTGCTGCTGAGTTCGGTTGTAAGAATCATCATTGACTAAATTATTGGGAATAAATGCCAACTATCCAATTCATCATTGCTATTTATTTTAATACAAAAATTGTGACAAGAGGCAAACTGCTCTCCACCCATCTGATCATACTCTTTATGACTCCAACACCAGAGAATAGGCAGCCTGTGGCTGTCAATGGTTTCTGGCAGATGAGACTCTCTTTACCCTGCTCTTAGATTTACCACAGCTCTGAAATTCACAAGGAGAGTGAGGCCCAAGTGTGACACTGAGCATGCTTTCGGACAGGAAAAACAGCAGAAAAGCAAAATGCAAATAAATTTATTTTGCACATCAAACAAATCATAGCTAATATTAAGCAGCCTTTTATCTGTGTGCAAAAAGGGTTGTTTGTTTTATGTTCTGTTCCTTTTTTTTCCTCCCATTTCAGGGCCCTATTCACTGAAAAAATAACCCCTCTTGATATAGCAAATATTTTTAAACACAAGAAAAGGCATTTTATAAGAATCGGAATTTCTTTTTTAAGAAAGCTATGTAAGATACTGACACATTAATCAAGTGAATACTTCCACAGAGAAACTTAGAGGAAATAGAAAGAACCACATCCATCTTTATGTAAGAAACAAGATTTGAAACAAATCGTGAAAGACTATTTTGTGCAGTGGCTGTTGCACCTCATTTGGACAACTGTATTACACTGTGGCATAGAAATTAAATAGTGAACATGCATAACCAGTCATAGAATGATCCTAAAATAATCAGACAGTCAGCTGCCATGATGTAGCAGCTTTAACTAGATGGAACTTTGCTATAGGGATCCATTTGTTGGTCTACAGCATTTACCAAGTAAAAGCTTTTACATGGACTGTGGCATATTTTCACATGCTCAGGGATTCCTATGAAGTCATACTAACGAATGATCTTGCTAACCATGGATACTCTTAGAAGAAACATTGAGGATATATGGAACTTCCCTGGAAGTTTCAGTGGCTTAATGCCTTTTATGATAATGCTTCACATTTCTTGTATTTTTGGATTGGCTCACTGTTTGTTATCTCTGCAAAACAACTAACAATCCAGCCTGCAGCACAGTTACTAAAACATGGTGCAGTGGGCCCAGCTCAGACTAACACACACAGCTGGAAGGCTTCGGACCATGGTCTAGTTCTTCTAAAAAAACTGTCTATCACAGGAACTTCAAAAAATTTATCATTAAAAGTACAAGAATGAAACAATTTTCCAGAAAGCTGAAAACAGGAGAAAACTATTTTTCCCTTTTACATAACAGAATATTCACAGTTCTGGAGGTTGTACATCCCATTTATCAACAGCTGTTCAACCATTACTCCCTTTCTAAGATCAATTAATATCCCATTTGACTGTGAGTGACAAAAATGCTGATTTTGATATGTCATCCTCAGTTCTTGGAAAGTGGAAGAGTATAAGTGAAGAAGAAAAATAAAGTCAGGTATGGCTTGAAAGGCTGCATCCACTAATGCTGATTTGCCACCACACATCTTAGTTTTTTTTGTCTATCTCTCTGTTTCTCATCCCATTGCCTTTCTTCCTTTTGCCCCTCTTATTTCCTCTCATTGAAGTACTCTCTCTTCATTCCCATAAACTGATTACTTCAACTTCTAAAGTACCTAGTTTGTTTCTGCTTTCCTTTTAACTAGTTTCAAACCTTCATCACTAACAATATAAAAAACCCCATAAAACACAATTTCATTTCACATCCAACATTCACATCACAATTTCGTGTGCAAGTGTATTGGAACTATAAATTCACTCAGAATCTGTAAATCCTTTCAACAATATCTGCTCTCAATCAGCTCCTAGAACAATCAGTAAAACGCAAAAACATTTAAGAGTCATGCTAAGCATTCATGGGCTGAGCAACTACGGGAACTGGGGTTGTTCAGCCTGGAGAAGAGGAGGCTCAGAGGTGACCTCATTGCTGCTTACAGCTACCTGAGGGGAGGTTGCCGCCAGGTGGGTGGGGACCTCTTCTTTCAGGCTGACGACACCAGAACAAGAGGACATGGCCTCAAGCTACGCCAGGGGAGGTTTAGACTGAATGTTAGGAAGAGGTTTTTCACAGAGAGAGTGATCGCTCATTGGAATGGACTGCCCAGGGAGGTGGTGGAGTCGCCATCCCTGGAAGTGTTTAAGAGAAGACTGGATGAGGAGCTTAGTGACATGGTCTAGCTGGGGGCTGTAGGGCTGGATGGTCCTGTGGGTCTCTCCTGGCTCGGAGTGGCCTGTGCGCCTGTGAGGGAACTAGGTTTATGTTTACCACTCTGGGGTGTGCGTTCGGTCTCTGTATCGGTCTCTCTGATCATCATCTGTGATCCACATCTGTGGACTAGATGATCTTTGTGGGTCCCTTCCAACTCATAGCATTCTGTGAGTCTGTGACCATACAAATAATACATATTTATGTACACTTGCTAAAAAAAGGACCAAAATAAACCTTGTCCAGAAGCCTACATTTGTCAGTCAGCAAGGACAGGTAACTCGTGCCCCAAAGAACTTGCTATTAATAACTCAACGAGCAACAGAAAAGGAATATGGAGTTCAGCCTTGAATACAGAAAGCATTTAAGGAGATTTCTTTGACCACTACATTATCTTCATTAGAAGACAACATTACCCCATCTATATAAAGAAGTTTTAAAAATTTAAATATATTGAGCTATATCGAAATACAATCTAACTACAGAAATTCCCTGTGCATGTTCATCAGCAACACAGGCATTACAGTTACTATTCACTTCAATTATACTATACATTCACTTTTCCCTCTAATCTTTGTCCTTTTATACCCCTTCCCCTCCTCTTCCTCTCCCTTTGTTTTTTCATCCCTTCTTTTCTCCCACACACTTTCAAGAAGGTCCAATTCAGCACAGTGTGGCATCAGCAGAGACCAGCAACAGCTGCTGTTCCAGCTACAACAGTGAGTGGATTTAAAAAAATCAAGGACAGCTTTAAAGTTTGGGAGAGCTGTTCAAACTGAATATGTAATAACTCTGCTGAATATTTGGACTTCAGCTACACTCAATAGGGGTGCTTCATTACCTACTTGTGGGAATGTCACTTGCCTGTGATGAGGTCACAGCCTCCTGGCGGTAAATTCCGTATGTGCTGTTTAGCCCGGTCAGATGAAAACAAACTAGCAGATGCCACACTGATTTGCATCCAGTTGCCATTGATACTAAAGAGACAATATGTGAAAGACAGGAAGTATCATGTGGGAGCCACACTTTGACAGAGTGAGGGGAAACGAGCGTTCACCTTCTTTGTCTAATCATCCCATGCTGAATTACTGAAAGTCTTCCGTGGCAGGAACACAGCAATCAAAAACAATTTGGGGCTGGATTTGTCTCTTTGGCGTTTCTGTGCCACTTTGATTGGGGAAGGAAAAAGGGGAAAGGGGAATCTATCAGAAGTAGAATCAACGACAGCTTAAGCCATGCATTTCTATTAGAAATCACCCAAAAAAACAATTCAGCAAAACAGTTTCCTCCCATTCCATTTGGGTTTGGTAATGTTATACTCACATTGGGAAAAATTTAATTCCACCTGTCCAAGGGAGGACTTCATAAATTAGAAACTCCAGCTAATCCTCAGTACTCTTTAGGTACTTTTTAACTCTTTTATCCACATTTTCTCTTTCCCTGAAAGACTCTATAACACCCAGAGCATTCAAAGTCTTTCACTTTTCCACTATCAATATGACTTCGTATCTGTAACTTGATCCCATTCCATCACAGTGTTGAGCAATGGTGTTTTCAAATCAACTGTTAGTGGGCACACCCATTCATCTCCTGAAACACATGGCAGTACAGCTGCACTAAAATACACACCAGTGTAGCTATACTATCACTGCTATTTAGAGTTTTAATTACATTCTTACACATTACAGATTGTTCTTGTTTAGAGGTTATGGAGAAGTTAAAAATAATAAGAATTTTCACTTAATGAAGAAAACAAGAAGAGGAATCACAAGGATTGACTGTATAGACCAGCAAGGAGAGAAAAGCATTTCACCAAAGACTGAGGGAAGACCTGCTAAGCAGGGAAAAAGTGGCCAGTGAACTGCCTGAATATGCAGTCTAGGTAGAAACCTTGGTTAAGTCTTGTGGATGAGCACAGAGACACCTGAACTGATTCCACCATATCTGTGTGAGTTTGTATAGAGCAGCAGCAAAGGATGAAAAGTCAAGAGGAATTCTTGTGCCTCCTGGGGGCTACCTGAAACTTTCCATCCCTCCGGGAGCGTCATGTATATGGTGGAGAAGCCTAACACATCCCCAACCTGTGTAAGTCAC
Organism: Pitta sordida; assembly: GCA_013390025.1. Taxonomy (NCBI): domain Eukaryota; kingdom Metazoa; phylum Chordata; class Aves; order Passeriformes; family Pittidae; genus Pitta; species Pitta sordida. The sequence goes on along the minus strand of WEKX01013370.1, from coordinate 10,391 downwards.
TCTGAAATAAAGGACGCCTGTGACTTATCCACCTGCAGCAGTACTATAACTCTGAGGCAGAAAGGCTAACAACATCAACTCACCAAGTCCAAAGTAGCCAGATGCCAGAATGACAAATATTAGTACATTCTTCCACCTTTAGGCAGCAAAGTTATTACCCCCTCAGTACTTTAGGCAGATGTTCTAGCACAAAAATATTTCTTTGTGTCTCTGGTAGGTATGCTACAGATTTGTAACTTGAGGTAATCTAACAGTGACCAAAATACATAAATTACACTACTTAGAAGAATACAATAGATCTGTTGCACTAGTGCTCCGTAGAAATTAGAATATGCTTTATCTTACTCCTTTCACTAGAGCGTTAGTTGGCAATACCATTCTTTTCTGATCTCTTGTGTTTCACATTTTTCCATCTCGCTCCACTTCTCTAAACTGAGTGCTTGCAGTCTTTGGAGCCATTATCCCATCACAACACCAATCAACTACCTTCTAGCTCATGAAATCAAGATGAAAAGCTGATCATATCTAACTTGTTTTGAAATAAAAGAAGATTCCATTGCTACTCCCAATGAGAAATACCATGGGCACCATAATTTCTATGTGGAAAGAATGGATAGCATCATGGAAACTAGAGTCTATGGACAGTAACCAGAAAGCAAGAAGGGGCTTTCCTAAAATTCATCTTTGACCTTTTGGACAAGTAATGAGAATAGGTACAGATAGCAGAACGTAAAAATTTATGCATGTAAACCAGAGATGAATATTAAATTTCAACTGTAGGGACTACCGTAACAAAATTACTGCTAAAACTATGTTGAAACATGTCTACTTGGGTACAGAAAAAAAAATTCATGTGCACATGTACATATATTTGCACTAAAGGTTGAATAAAATATATTCTCACTGCAGTGGCTCACATGAATCCCTTGGCAGAAGAAAAATGAGAAAGGACCTGCAGCAAGATAATGTGCCCTCAGTAGATCAGTGACTGACAGAATAAAAAAGGAAAAGACACAGCCGGAGTCCCCATCATTACATGTGCTGCACAGTCCCTACCATTACACATGCTGCATATACTGCACCAGAAGACCTGCTGGAAGATTAGATATGGAGAGACAGTTGATGTAATACGTAGTTTATATGAGACGAATTCCTGTTAATGCTGTCCTAAAACCGTAAGAAAGACCATGTAGGCAAACTTGATTCCACCCTAACTGACATCAAATTATTCACTACAACAAATCTGATGCAAACAGGTCCTTGACATGCAACCCCTCTCCTCACACACTCAGAAAGGTCTTTCCATTGAACCCCAAAAGAATTGCCTCATGGCCTAAGGAATGTTCTTGTGGCTACAGTAAAAGGCACCCTTCCACTTAAGCAAACAGAATTACACTGGCTTATACCAGCTGACAATCTGTCAAATACCAAATTATATCGAAATACTCCTTTGAAATAGCTCAACATTCAAATACCGCATATACCAAATCCTTCAAAATGTTCACTCTAATAACAGTAAGTCAGCCAGACGTATGGCACCTCTGTTATCCAGAAAGCTCCCAAAACCTGAATCATTAACTGGTCCCATCTATTACTTCCACAGGTGGATTTGGTCCTTCTGAGGTGGAGTGCTGCGAGCGTCCCTAGGACGCTACCACACTGAGGAAAGGAAGTGAGGATTAACTGAGCCAGTCAAAACTCCAAGAAGAATGTAGATGGGCAACTACATCCTATCTTAGCTGGAATTAGGCCATGACACTGAGGTTAACCCCCCCACTTGTGCAAAAATACCACAGGTTCTTACTAACCACAAATGGTCAGGAGCTCAGTGGAACAAGCCCATCCACAGCAATAATATAGATGTAAAAACCATCTCGACAAGGGTAGTATTCCAGCTCAAAGAACCCACAGATACGTACAACAATCGTCATCTAAAAACTGGACAAAATGAAGTGAGATTTCAAGATTGCTGTAATACAATATTTTCACAGTGCAAACATCCATTTAAATACAAAGACTTCCTAAAAGGTTCATCTCAATCGTTCTGGAGTGTTAATGGATAGAGCCTCTGTGGAACGAGTATCTGAGTAATGAGGAAACTTGGAGCACTCACTGCCTCCTCCACACTGGACACCGACCAATAGAGTTTATGAAGTAAACAATTCAACAGCAGCCCTTCCAGAACAGCTCCTCACCAGGGTGATGCACTCAGGAATTAAAGTCACACTTCTTCCAGAACAGAGTTTCCAGATAGGGAGCACCCTGCAGTATTTTATGTCAATTTTCCCACAATGGCAGGTCCTTGGGGTAATATATTAATTCTCTTCATATTGTGTAACAGTTATTTGGAATTAGCAAACACACATTGTTTCATTAAAAATATTATGTTCCAGCACATGTATTTAATTTGCCATAAAGTATGATACGTAAGAAATCACACCATCTTCAATAAATCTGAAAATATATTAGCTTTTTTGTTTCTAATACAAGATATTTTATGCAAGTAGTAAAATTTCAGTGGTATATGAAAGGGGTCTTGGAGAAATACACAAAAAAATATGACTATAAACAAGCCATCATTCTGGTAAGAGGAAATACAAACAACCAGAATAAAAATAGTTGATGCACAAAAGCCATAATGAGGGGGTTGCTCAAAAAATAACTTCTACTTTGAATGGTTTGGATGAAATACAAATTATCCACAGAAAAGTGTGGACTGGCATAAATGTTTGTACAAAATTATAAGTATATTTCTAGAAGTATGCAAGAGACAACCGCCTGCATGCTGCACAAGGTCCCAACAACGCTCTGCGTAAGTGCGAGTGCACAGAGTCCAAACCACTGCATTTTAATTACTATGCAGCCTCAGATATATTGCCTTTGATATGGAAATGTTCTTGTTCTCTCATCTTCACATACGGTCTCATGCACAGAAATCTTTATCTGATTCATAAAAAATAAACTAGAATCCAATCTCAACACCTGACCTCAGTGCTTAGAAGTTTTTTACTAAGCATGGTGTCACTATAAAAAGAATGGGTAATATTGGTGTAAAGTTAGATATTTGGAGCAATGATATGAAGGATTTGCAGTTAGGAATCAAATCAATACCTCACCTCTGAGGTTTTAGAGTTTCCTGTTGCCTTATGTCAGTCTACCAGTGACGGGAGAAACAATTGACTACACCTTTCTGTCTAGCTCAAGAAGAAAGAAAAAATTATTTAAATGACATCCTGTCTCACTACTGAGAGAAAAGATGCAACTCAGCCACTTGCCGTATGAAATAGGTTTTGAAATCTGCTAAATCACTAACATCAAACTTTACATCTTTTTTTTTTTTAATTTGGATCATTCATGTGCGTATTTTAAAGGTATGCACTACAAAGTTCACGTGTGAAGAAGCAAAATGCTTCCCAACTTCAGCAAACAGATAAAATAAACATAAAAATACTTAAAATATAAATCTGTTACTTTCCTGTATCTTACATTAATGTGCTCCGTGTAAGAAGGGTAAAAAACATTTACTTAGACAAATTCTACTAGTCACTTAGGAAAAAAAAATTAAATATCCAGAGCTATTTAGATAATTCTCCTAGCTCTACAGAATTACATTTTCTTTTTCTAAAGAATATGATCTGTGTAACCTCTCTATAGACGATAATGATCCATCTGTAAATCATTTTGTAGCAGGTTATCTGTTTTTTATCACTGCTAGTACCTGTCTGTCCCTGATATGATACCCTTAAACACATTAACTTGATGGAATGTTTTGCCTGACTTCAAAAAAGCATCACTTGATTCATTCTCTACTATAAATGGATTACGCTGATTAACCTAGTTTAACAATATACTTAATTTCATATTACTCTTTCCATTTCAGAACGTTTAAGAAATACTTTGTTGAATTCATTTCTAAACTCATTTTCAAACTTGGGGCACTCTTTTTTTTTCTTCTTAATTTAAGAAAACAAAACAGTAAACATAAAATGATATAAGTATTTTTAAATATACAAGAGGAGAGAAATGTCTACGCACTGATTCTAGTTTCTTTAAGAGAAAATCCATTTTTCAGGTTCCTGTTGTACTAATTGAAAGAGAATTATTTAAAACTTCACTGAATACTTGAATATACGATGGGTATCTGTAGCAGTTTCACAAGTGCCAAAGAACTCTAGACTTTCCGAAAGACAGTAAACTAAAAATTGGCAGGAAATCTCTTACAATGATGTCACAAATATTTGTTGTTGCCACAGAATAATGTTTTAAAAGAACACCTACTTCTGTGCTGAAAAGGCTTTGGGAACATGTAATTATCCAGTTTTATCACTGTAGAAATCGGCTGCTTTCCAGCAAATACGTCTATCAGATCTCTCTTCTGTGCAGAACTAACTCCAAATAAATAGACATGAATTTCATACAGACATCCCACCAGTCCAGTACACAACCTTACTAAGGATAGGATTTTATCATATTTGGTTGTTTTCATAATATGATTTTGTGGCCTGCAAAGACCCATGTATAGATCTATACTGTGGGAGAATCATGTGTCTGAAAAAGTCTGACCAGCTCATATAAAACAAAATAAAATACAGTTTCCAAGGTTTGGTAAAAAAAACCCCTGAAGTTCCCACTCTTGCTGTTCTACCTGAGGAAAAATAGAAAATGGTGTAAACAAAAATTACACAAAAAGGCACTGAAAGAGATGAATATCAGCTTATTAGATCACAAACCTGAAACATGCACTCTGTGTTTTGCTGCTACTTGACAAATAAGCCATATGTGAACTACATCATACAGCAGTACTTCTTTTGCAGGTTCTGACACCATGCAGAAACGTTTCAAGGCTCTGGCCCTGTGATTTATTGTATTAACCGAAATGTTTTAAAAATATGTCGTTGTATCACTGCAGTTGACATAGCTCATATATACACAAACACCCCTATTTACATAACTTTTGAAAACTTTAGTCATTACACACAGCCTTTGCCAAACCAGCCTGCTGATCTCCAAAGTGACACTATGGAAAGAAAGAAATATACAGAACCCTATTGAATGAGTGGAAAGAAAAGTCCATCATGGCTTCTCTTCCCAAAGTAATTTTTGTTCTGGGAAGCAAGAAAATAGATAGATAGATAGATAGATAGATAGATAGATAGATAGATAGATACATACATACATACATACATACATACATACATACATACATACATACATACATACATACATGCCTTTTAAGTGTGATCTATATGCTTCTAGGGGGAAACCAACCCAAGTGTAAAAGATTAATGGATATGCTTCCTGAAGTGGTATCTCCCAAGGTGACCACAGTGCTTAGCAGATAAAAGACGACTAAAGAAACTTTCTAATGCCCACTGAGGGGGGGAAAAAAAGTATTTGTTTTTGCTATCATCATGCAAAGCTCTCTGGCCTTTATCGCCACAAGATATTTCAAGGCCTCTAAGAACTGCAGAGATATGTGGATACTTTTCAACTGAAAATATGATCCAAGACGCAAAAAACATGTCCAAGGAGATACTTTTTTTCTTCCCTGTTGAGCAAAAGAGGTTCAGCTGGAAGAGACCACAAACAGTTGTTGGCCACATATTAAAAACCACTGGTGAGGGAACAAGCACTGGCAGTTCCCACTTGGGAACAAAATCAAACGGACAAGTGAAGGCAACTAACTTTGGACATCAGTTATCATTTTCTACGAGTCAGGCACCAATGGCCCTACAAATGAAACTGATGGGCTGCACTTTGTTCCCCTTCTCGCCTTCACCGGTGCGTCAATGCAAAAAGGAAAAACCCGAAGCAGTTACATAAGTCGAGCAGAGAACCGGGAATGTGCAGGGAGAGACAGCCATCTGTCTCGCTCCCTTTATGCTGTGTTATACACATGGCACTGGCTTGCACCCTGCGATCTAGCAGAGAAGGGGACCGAGCGAGGGCTGAGGCGGCCCAGCTTAGGCTCCCAGCAGTACTGACACGGAGCACTGAGCTGCCAGGAGGAGGGAGAAAATAATGCGTTTAACAGAGGATGCGAGACTGCCGACCAAGGGGCCTCTTACGCGCTCATCGCTGAATGAATTAAAGTTCTCGGGGAGGAGGAGGAGGCCGGGAAACCCGAGCGAGCGACACAAAAAGTGTGACAGGAGGGAAGAAGCCAGGAGCCAGCAGCCGGGGACAAGGCGGGCAGACGCCGGCGGCCCTGGGGGATGTCCCGGCGGCCGCTCCTGCCCCNCGCCCCGGCGGCGGCCCGGGAAGCGGCCTGGAGAGCGGCGCTGGGAGCGATGCCCAGGGCTCACCTTCCCCTCCCCCCGGAGGAGCGCGCTTCAAAATGGTTTTGCAGGCGAAGCTGGCCAGCCTGCGCTCGGTGCAGGGCTTCCAAGAGCAGTGCCTGGGTTGGTTTCCGTATATTCTTTGGCTTTTAATAGCTAGCTGAGGGAAAAAAAGAAAGCATTATTGTTTTCTTTCTTTCCTTCTCTCATTGCCTATTCTAAATTTGACTCCAAAGTTTAAGCAGTTGAATTGGCTAATTCTGAATACAGTCTATTGAGAGACCAGACACAGCAGTATATCCCTGTATAGCAATAGATACAATGTGCTGAATTGGCAGTCTAATTATAAATGTGGCATTTGGACCTCCTTTCAGATCCAGTGCCACCTTACCTTATGAGGGAACTTCAACTACAGCAACTGTTCAAAACAAAATGCCATTACAGGATCAGCTTCACCCAACACTGGAACCAGCCAGGGGATTGTTTTACAAACAGCCTTTCTCACTTAACACAAGAATGTATTATAAGGAAAAGTTATGGATAGTGCAGAGTCTGAAGAAAACGCGTATGTAGTTTCTGCCAGGTGTCAAGCTACTTCAAACTGCAGCATACTCCAAATGACCTCATTATTTTCTTTTAAATGTACTCACTATAAATAATTATTTCTTAGTTGTACTAGAATGAGCTGCTAGGTACGCCTGCTGTTTATATTCCGAGAGTAGTGTGCATGTAACATGGTGAGCACAGAAACACGCAAAATATCCTGGCTCAGAACAAAAACCTGCAATAAGATCTTTCCAAAGAATCATGGGGTGCTGAATAAAGTTTTTTAAAGGGTCTTTTCCAGAGAAATATTTGTATATAATGGTAGGCTACATGCACATATCTCACATTCATTCTTATTATTTACTTTATGGTATTATAATGGCTTAATTAAATGAGTGGGCACAAGCACGTCAATAAAACAAGTCAAGTCAAGTCGAAGTCTCCAAACAGGTTTCAAAACTGCTCTATTACACGAATACAGAGAGGGAAATTCGTTAATTTTTGGACTTCAAACTCTGTTTGAGGACTGGACAGAACTGTTCTTCTATCCTCACGATCAGCACTGAAGATGGAAATAGCAAAAATATTAAAATGAGGGTAAAAGAAAGCAGTAGGAACAAAGCGCCGCTCGTGTGCCGAAGGCTATTTAAATTTCCTTAATAAACATATACCTTATCTACAAACAGCAGGCGAAGATGTATTACTTTATCATAGAAAGTTTCACCTCTGTTTTTGGGAAACACCCCTAGGACAGCACTAATCTGCCGTCCCCAGGCTCCCACCGGGCTGCCTTTCCCTGCGGGCCCCCCCGCGCCGCTCAGACACAACACTAATTGTCCTTTCACGGTGCCACTTTCACTCCTTGCCGTCCTTTCAAAACAACAAAACCGCAGCAAAGCCCACGGTGAGACGGCCCGCGGGAAGCACAGACAGCGCTGGGCTGGGCAGGAGTGGTGGCTGTGAGTGACCTCCGGGCCCTGCCCGGGCTCGCTGCTCGGGGGCTGCCCGGCCCCGGGGACACGCTCTGGCAGCTCAGCTGGCAGTGCACGCGTGGAAGTACCTGCTCACATCCCTCCTATCTGTTCTCCCTGTCACGTATCTACACCCAGCCGCGACCCCGCCGCCGGTACACGCGTACATGCATTACACGAACGGGCACGCCGGTGCCCGCTCCTCCCCGGAGCAGGGCAAGCCGCAGAGGCACACTCATTAGCTCCCACTGATGATTCCTTTCAGGATCATGAATGGAACAATTGTCAAAAACTGCGGGAAAAAAAACAAGCCCCGAGACTATTATATACAGACGCAGCTTGTGTGCACGCATGTGACAGTTGCAGGCAACCCAGATTTGGCCATAAACTCTTCAGCATTATCCGAGATAAAACATCAAATTGCTTATACGGTTAAAGAGGCTTCTTATCCCCAATCAAAAAAATAAACGTCTTCGAAGGTAGTGAAACCCAGGAAAAGAACAAGCTCTCTACCAGTCACACCTTGCCTCACTCCTATCCTGCAGCACCGCCCGTAAACAGTTGCTCTGGCTTCTTGCTACTGCCACTATTTTTTTTTAAATAAAAAATAACAGTAATAATAGTAAGTGAAATACTTCCTGAAAACTTACTTTGCATTTACTTTAGGCACTATTCTTTTTTTCAGCTCGCAAAGGAAGCCGTTTTGTCCAGGTTAGGTATTGTCTACTTATGGATCAGCCCCTGGCTAAGGGTTTATTTTAATTTATGGCTTATGCATTCTTTTAAGGTCGATTTGCATGACCTCCGGCAAAGAGCTAAGGCAGCAAGAAATCCCAAGTCGACAGTTGCCACAAAGCGGCACGCATCTCCCCTTCCCTGGGTGTAAAAAGAGCTCTCTGATGATGGACTGCTTTCTTCCCCCCTCCTTGCGTATCACAAATTAGGGTGCGATATCAATTTTAAAGTTTTCGGTATAACTTTATCCGGCGGCTCTGCTGGGAGAGATACGGCGGCTCCTCGGGGCAGCGCCGCGCCGTGGCCACTCCCGGCATCGCCGCCGCCGCTCCCGCAGCTTTGTTGCCTCCCCGCACTCGTCCCTGGCCAACTTCGGAGCACTCACCCACCTCAAACTTAGCGCAGAACCTAGAAGCACCACTAAACTCCCTTCGCCTTTCTGCATCCCGCGTCTTTCGGGGTTATCCGCCAGGAGAAACCCACGCGAGCACTTCGGAGCAATGACAGCAGCGCTCCGCTCTCGAAGATTTATATCGGATTTTATTTTTCCTCTCTTTCTCTCTTTCTCCCTCTCGTGTTAGTTCCTTACGTACAATATCTTCCCGCACCATGTGTTCGCCTGCCGTGGGTGATCTTAAAATACAACGTTGATCTGTCACTACATTTTAAAATAAACTCTACTCGGGAAGGATGAGAAAGTGTTGTGATTTCAAGGTACCGGGGTCCCTTAACGTCTCAGAAACCTCGGGATTCAAACAGCCCCGGAAACTCGCACGGGGACGAGACTATGACTACTTTTCCCTGAAGGAGGAAAAGAAAAAAAAAAAAAAAAAAAGGAAAAACCCCACAACACCCTCGTGATATAAAAGTAAATAATCGTGCAGGGGGAGGCTGGGGGAAGGGGTGAATTCAGCAATGTTAAAAGCTAAACAACAGATCTATCTCCGGACGCTGCTGCTTCACTCAATTGCAACTAATAACCCCATTAAAGACAGCGCAGGGGGAACCGGATTCTCTCCTGCAAAGCGACATAAATCCAGCGAAAACCCATTAAACCACCGCCACCGCCACCAAGCCACGCAGCACTACACACCACAGCAAACAACAGGTATACAACACAATAGGGCTGGTTTTCCTGGTTACCTCCTCGGGATCCAGTGTGGCACAAAGCACTGGGAGAGCCTCCTTTTTTTTTTTTTTGCAACGCGCTTCGGTAATTTTCATTAAAAAAAAAAAAAAAAGGAAGGGGGGGGGTGAGGGGGGAAGAGGAATAAATGAGTAGTAATTCGGTAAAATAAAATAAAATAAAATAAATGAACTAGAGTCTGCTGGTGTTTCTCCGGGCCATGGATGTGCAGGATCCCGATCGTTAGAAGTTTGCGGATGGGTTGCCTGGAGATTTGGTTACAATCAGGTTCATTTTTTTTTTCCTCCTGAAACAAGTGAAGGCGATGGTTACTGCTGTCAATCTTGGCAATCAATGTGAGCGGCCATGTCGTAAGTATTCAAAGCATTTCCCGTCGTGCAACATCAGAAAGTGAGTGGCCAGGGCATTGATCTGAGGAAGGCAAAAGGAGGCAGGGCTCCCCCGCCCAGACAGCATAGGCAAGATGAGACAACACAGAGAGAGAGGAGGGAGAGGGGAAGGGAGAGAGAGAGAGAGGCTGGGAGCGAGCCGGGAGAGCAACAACTGCGGAGAAAGTGAGCACAAAACAGAAAGTGAAATCGGCGCGGGCTGCCAGCCGCATCCCCGCGCAGCTATCACCACTCACAGGGCCATTAGACACATGAAACCCTACACCGCTCCGCTTTCGCTAATGACCACTGATTGCCCGGAGTGGTGAGGAAAGGTACTAGAAAG
>WEKX01013363.1:0-49204 GCA_013390025.1 Pitta sordida | reverse complement strand
TCTGGCCATGACTGATGGGGGAAGAAGAGGAAGAAGAGAGACAGCACGTGCCATGACAGCGTCTGCTACCCTGCCCGCTTGCCCTGCCCGTGTGAACTGCTGCACTAACTGCCTCTTAATTGCTTATTTACAAGCTCCCTGCAGTTGCCCAGGCTCCCCGCAGTTAACGTCCCTGTTTGCTTTGCCCCTGTTCACTGCGCCCCAGATCGCTGCACTCCTAGGAGAGTTAATGGTTTAAGTACCCACAGGTGGGAAGTCTTGTTTCCCTGGGCACCCTCCCCAAAGTCCCTGCAAGTTCAAGCCGGGATCTTGTGACTGGCTCCTCGCTGGTGCCAACCCAAGCCTCCGGCAATGGCCGCCTGGTGTGCTGTAGGTGGGGGTCCCGAGGGTATCCGCAGCTGGCTCCCTGGGCACCCTCCCCAAAGTCCCTGCAAGGTACAGTATAACTTTCCTGTGAGGGCATACCCAAACTTCTCCATTCTTCTTTATTTTCCTGCAACATATTTAGTGATATAGCTTTCTGCCAGAGGGTTTCCAATGCAAAAAGTAACATGATTTAAAAAAAAAAATCGAACAAATTCTGAGTTAAAAAACTTATAAAAGGCTAGAAAGCAGGGAGATAATGGTTCTGAATCAGAATGTCCCAACCCGACAGATATGTATTCTGAAAGCTTCAGAGTATATTCCAAGTAAATACCATTACATGGTAGCATTGTGCTTCCTCAATATGTTCCAAAATATTGGACTCTGAACAGGTTGTTGATTTGATTCGATTTTGCTATTCATTCATTCTTTCCCAGTCAAAGTGGGGAAGGTGGCATTATTCAATTTGTAAATTCTGTTATGGGGAAAAGTATTTGAAAAGTTTTGTTGCATAACCTTCAACCTTAATCAGCATTAATTCATTAATTGCATTATGTAGGTTATGAGATGGGAAGGGAGTAGGAAGCAAATATTTATGCTGGTTTTCCAGTATTTTCTTGTTATATTTTTCAGTATAAAATGTTAATGACTCACAAGTCATGATATGTTGTTGAAGTTTCTTTATAATGTGTAATAACTATCAGGATAGTTTGTTTTAAAGCTATTGCATAACTGTAAATTATTTTTTTTAAGAGACTGGAAGGATCTTCAGTGAAGGTAGCGCAGAAATGCCTGTAAGATGATGATTCCTTACAGTATGTCTTTTATTTGTCTCTAGTTCTTTGGTTTTGGAGTAGAAGATGCTAGATTCTGTACCTCTTCATTTGATTTCTGCTCTGAGTGTGTCTGTTTTACTTCATTTCTGTTCAAAATACAGAATACTCTTTCTCTAGAATTGATGACTCTCACTTGAGGGGCTTTGTTCAGACTTGATCCAGTTTTCTGGCCCCGGCTGAGCATGTGTGAGCCTCTACTATCATGTTCACTGAGTCCAGCTTCTGTGCCATGCTCTTTTAACCTGCAAGAGAAAAGAAGACATGACCTAATGAGTGTTTTGAAAAGGTAATGCTTGGTGCACTAAATTGGCAGCCCTGAAGACAGCCAGTCTTGTGTGCATGGAAGATATGAGAGAACCTGAACTTATTCATAAGGAAAATGGTGTGTTGTGGTGCCAAGGGTCTTCCATTTGCAGCTCCATAACTTTTCACCAAAGCTTCTAGGGCAGTGTTTCCCTTTCTGTCTTTATGCTGTTGGTCTCATGCTGTTGTTCTTGTGACTTTGCACCTGTGCACTGTGCTACTATTGTTATGTTAGGGAGGTGAGTGCTGCTGATATGTCATGTTTTTTCATCATCCTTTTCTTGTACCAATTTTTGCAGCTTTAGTTTGCATTAGGTGAAAGTAGACCATATTGCTTAGGGATTTGTTCAATTCTACCTGGAAAACCTCCAAGGAAAGCAATTCCACAACCTCTCTGGACAATTATACCCAATACTTAATTGTCTTCATAGCAATTTTTTCTCCTATATGTTGAATCATAGCCTTCTAGTTTCAATTAATGAGTATTGTCTCTCATTGTTGTGCCATGTACGACTGTGAAGAGCCTGGCTCCATCTTGTTGGTAGCCTTCTCATAGGTACTGACAGGCTGATGTTAGGTCCTTGCTACAGATGTCTCGTCTCCAGGCTGAATAGGTCCAGCTCTCTCAGCTTCTAACAGAGCAAGTTCTGCAGACCCCTACTGCTTTGATGGACTCTAGAGGCCTCTTTCTGTTATTTGGAACATCAAGATTGTTTTCAGTATTCCAAATAAGGTCTGATACTTGAGTGAAGGAGAAACCTAAAACTTCATACTGGCAAATCTAACAAAACCCAAATACATAGCACAAAATTCTGAAAATCCATGAATAAAGCATTGAGCAAAATTTACTGTCTCAAAACCATAAAATTAATATAAGCTATTATGTATATGCTTTTAAGAATTTGTTATTCATCTTACATGGAAGCAAAGTTTATTCATAGTTCTTCTCAAGAAAGTTCTTGAGTCATGTTATTTTGATGTAGAGAAGTAATGTGAAATTGGACTTATCTTTTAAAACACTTTATTTAGACTGAATGAGAGGAAGAGTTTTTTCACAGAGTGATCGCTCATTGGAATGGACTGCCCAGGGAGGTGGTGGAGTCGCTGTCCCTNTATTCTGTGATTCTGTGATGAAAATATGTATTAATATATCTCCTTTACAGAAACATACAAAGAAAATCATATGACACAGACATTCTGTATGTCTAGGCTTTTAATTATACAAAATTCTGATTATTCATGTTTTTGACAGTTATCATTAAGTCTCCAGGGTACCTAACTACTGAACTGAAACCTTGTTTTGACAAGAGGTGGGTGAACTGCAAGTGTGAATGTAAGATTTCCAAGGAAAAACTTTTAAACACCTAATTCGAAGTAGGAAATAAGCAGCATGCACATAGTAACTGTGTTTTATGGGTAAAATGTGTAAATTATTGATATTTTACTTGTGTCATAGATAGGTTGCTATTCAGTTGATCATATAAAATTGTGGGAATATGCTGGCAATGTAAAATAGATACAGTTACCACTTCAATCTTTTATGTTTCCTCTTTTGCTAGACAGTACAACCAACACTGATTAATAACCCATACTATTAATTAAGCAGAATTTTGATATTCCATTTGGAGCTGAAGTTGATTTAGTTGAGATATAAATAGTAACTCAAAGTCTCTTGGAAGACTGAAGTGTCTTTATTTATTGTGCGTTGTCACATGCACCTTGTCTTCCACTCCATCTGGCTATACATGTTTTCTTTCTCCCCCCGCCCCTCCCAAAAAAGAAAGTAATTAGGGTCTTGACATGAAAATGTAGTTATATTAGTATCTTTTAATACTTTGGAACAAAAGTAGTCAAGGGCTTCTCTTTGACTGGAGAATGTAGTGAGTAAGTGGTTTTTTTGGTCAAGAAGCTTTCTTCAGAATCTGGTGAAAACATACAGGTTTAATGTGTGTGTAACCCCTGGGTTTTTACTGCATTTTACTGAGATACATTTGCCTGGAGCAGCATCAGCCCATTAATACGATGGGACTTCCTTTAGGACTTAAAAGAACTGAGCAACCATTCTTTTCCCTTGTGCTAATGAGTGACATTTATACTGATTCAGATTATGAAAAAAATGCAGACTTCAAAAGAGGGTGATGGGAAAGGACATCTAAAATACAGTTATACCCCCCGTCCTTCGCGAGGAACGGGACAGCCCACAGGCCTCGCGAAACGTCAAACTCGCAAATACATGCAGGTCATTAATATGCACGCAGGCCACGGCCATTGCTCCACCCCCAGCCAATCAGGAGTGCTGGGGAACCTCTTTGACTGCTCCCCATGGGCTCTCGCAGCACATGGGAGGAAAGAGAAGCATTTCTGCACCCTGTCTGCCTCGGGAGACCCTCCCCGAGAATCCCTAGACTTCTCTTCAGCCACGCTGTCGCTTCTGCATCTGCCGCCGGCAGCGAAAACCCTGTGCCGCTGCTCCCCGGCCCCCATGCTCATCCCGGCCATGTCCCCGCCTCATGTCCCCGCCCCGTGTCCCTGCCTCGTGTCCCCGCCCCGTGTCCCAGCACCGTGCCTCTTCCCCGTGTCCTGGCACCGTGTCCCGGCCCCATGGGCGGGCTGCGGCAGCGGAGTGAGCATGTCCCACGGACATGCTGTGGCCAGCCCCACTTTCCTGGGGCACTTCCCTTCCCCACCCGTCACCAGGGAAACAATAACACAGATGCACGCACACAAGCACTGCCCGCTCACAGCTTGCAGGCGCTCTGCACACACGGGTGGGCGAGCGACACTCAGGGACATAGATTAATTAAGCGTAGGCAGGTGGAGGACTCATCCCCACCTGGCGCCTCACGCCACACAGGGTCCTGCTCTGGCTTCTACAGTGGCTGTCCCCGTCCCACAGCCCCCGGCGAGCCACAGAAACCGTGCGTCTTCCCCATGGGGCCGGCCCAATCCCACTCCAGAGGGAGAGCCAGCACCACCCCTCAGCGAAGCAGAGGCATTTGCGCTTGTGTCAGCAAGGGACCCTCGCAAATGCTTGAAACCGGACTGCGGGAAGTTTATATCGCAAATCGCCAGAGTCACAATGGTGAGGTTGCGATGCACTGGGGACGTACTGTACATATTTCTGAGGGGTACACTGATATTAACAGTGTTAGGACCTTGATTGAAGCAGTCAGGAGTTTTACTTACCTGTGAGAAATTTTGCTATTGACTATTATGAGGTCAGGAGATCAACCTTGCTCATGAAATTTTCACCTCTTGATGGGCTGTTTGTAATGGGAGAAACAGACAAGATTACAAGGAGACCATGTGCAAACTCTGTTCAACATTCAGATCTGCTGAAGACATGCACTGTGGAAGACTGTAGTGATATAGTCATTCCTTTCCCGGACAGGAAATGGCAGGGAGCATGGGAGCTGGGATTGCAACTAGCAGCAGTTACGTGTTCATTTAATCATTAGGGCAAACCAGAGAGGCTGATTCGGTTTAGACCCACAGTCAAAGCAGTGAAGGAGCTAGAAAAGTGTATAAAAAATAATTCTTGATTATTCTTCCTTGCCATCTTTTATAAATTTCTTTTAAATAATTTTAGCATCTTTTGACGTGTACTCTGGGTGCATTCTCCCCACATCAGTCTGCATGCTTCTGTCCTCTCCATCGCTAGTTTTCCTTAGTGATGCCTAAATATAAGTTTGTAGCTTCTTCACCATACTCTGCATGCAAACAGTGCATACTGGTATGTGTAGGAGACTTTTCTCAGTGTCTGGCAAATTAAATCCTTTTTTCTCTAGGCCACAGAGTAGCAGCAAAGCTGCTTCCACAATGTCACTGCAATTTTTATGGAGAGTCCGCATGTGAGAAATGTGAAAGGGCTGATTGACTTTGTAGTGACAAATTGAGGGTCGTTTCTGACCCTGCTTCACATTTACTTATCCTCAGAATGATCATGCGTACATTTGGAGAGAGTTGCCTATGGATGTTGTTGCCTGTGGAGTCTGTATGCACCATTTCTCCTCACTCATTTAATTTCTGTGGAGTGTTTGTATTGCTGTCTTTGTAAAAAGAGACTGGGCTGGGAAAGTCGGGAGGACACACAACTGAGAGTCTTTTTCAGTTGACATTTGGACCATAATTTAGGTTTTATGCTTAGAAATGTCAGCCCAAGAGACACTTCTGTGTAGATAATGAGGCAACATAATAAATCCATTATCATGTTAAGAGAAAAGGATATGTATTTTTTGCATTGATTTCTATCTTAAGTATTTCATGAGAGAGAATTGAAAAGGCTTATTTTTCATATTTTAAGGCTGTAAATAATATCAAAACAAATTAGAAGTAAACTAGATTAAAAATAGTGCTTTAAATTCTGCTTGCTTACTCTGGTGGAGAGTGATTGTCTTGCATAAAATTGATTAACTGTGATATTTAGGCTAAAGTCTTTTTCTTAAAGCATTATATGGTTGCTTCTTCTTTAGGTTGCTGTTGCTTTGTTATGTATGTATATGACTATTTTATGTTATTCTTATCTGTGAAAAATTATACTATGTAGCTTCCTGCTGCAAATATGTTAAAATGAAGATAATGTTCTTGTTATGCTGCAAAGTGAATGGCAGCTGCATAGGTGAACAAGGCCAGAACTTGGGTCTAGTATATGATATGATGACTTGGGTCAAGATATATATATATATGTCTTGTTTTGTTCATGTTTGTTTGGGTTTTTTTTTAAGTCCAGCATCACAACAGAAGGTGGACTATGTGCAAAGCATGCATGCATCAGAGCAAAGGCAATTATTTTTTTTTCTTAAAGCTCTTACTGTACATTGGTGCAACGATCCATCAGATTTTCATATGCAGGTTGTTCTCTTGTCTACAGACTTTTCTGACTAATGTTGCTGCTTCATTTAGGCAAAGGAATAATTAACTATATTGGTATTAACGGAACTGTAATTACTGACACATATCAAGGTAAATAAAATGAGAATCTGACTTGCATCAGGTTGTAAATGTGTTAGCTAGTGATTCAGTCTAATTATACTGAATTAAATCTAATTGCATATCGTCATTCAGTCCCCAGAATTTTAATAGTAATTGGATTCTCATAAAGTATGAGTATGATTTTTAAAAATCTGAAACATAATGTAAATTCTGTGGAACTTTCTCTGTAAAATTTAGATTTCTGGAAAAACTAAGCACCGTTTAAAGAAAATACCGATTTTGGTCAAGAAGCTTTTGTGAGAAACTACTAACGAAGATACATGAATAATCACACAGAATATTATGAGTTGGAAGGGACCCACAAGGATCATCATAAATGTATAAATCTAGGATTTCCTACTTATTTTAGTATCTGTATTATGTAATACTGAATTACAGAAGTTTCATCATTGGTTATAAAAAGAGGGTACTGCGTATTACCAATATTTCTGCTTTGAAAGATAACTACTACATATGAATTCTATACGTA
The DNA here is from genome assembly GCA_013390025.1 of Pitta sordida. NCBI lineage: Eukaryota > Metazoa > Chordata > Aves > Passeriformes > Pittidae > Pitta > Pitta sordida. The sequence goes on along the minus strand of WEKX01013363.1, from coordinate 42,241 downwards.
TTATCCTGTGGAATAATGGCTGTGGCATCACTAGAGCTAGAAATGTAGGTACAATTTTTGTGTAGAAGACAGATGAAGAAATAACAGTCTCTGAATCAGGTTCATTCATATGGTTTTAACCATTTTGCAACTGTTTAATTGTTTAAAGTCAATGTAATGCTGTGCATCTGGGCAGTAAGCATTGAAGCTAGATAGCATTTGATACTTGAAACCAGGTAGGTTTCATTTTGTGTCGATCATTAAAGATTGTATTGATTAAACACTAGAAACAAGGGTACTAGAAGAAACAAATGGAAGTTTAAGCAAGTGAAAAGTGTTTTTTTAATCTGCAAAAGATGAGAAAGCTCTGTAGTTTAGTAACTGCAAAGTTTTTCGGCACTGTGGTTCTCGCTTCCTAATATGTATTAATAAATTGGAATTCTGTCTTTCAATGTGCATTCATTTTTCATTTGCAAAGCATTTGAAAACTAATAGAAGATTTTATTGCAGTTTTGCAGTGCCTATTTTATTGCAGTTCTGTGGTAAAAGGAGAACAAATAGGAATTGTATATGAGAATAAAGCCAGTAGACTCTTAATGATTTAAATGAAAGTATTTCTAGGAAGCAAATGGAAGCTTTGAACTTGAATATAAAGGCTAAAACAAGCAACTGGATTAGGAAAGATCATCTTGACTGATAGGAGCTAGAAATCACTGTCTTTAGTAGAAGTATCACCTGGGAGCAATAGGAAGTGAATATATAATCAAAGAACTCTTCATCTCCATGCTGCCTCTACCCTCACACTGGAAGCTGCAAGAAGAGGTCACTACAGAACTGTTCTCCATGGCATATTATTCTCGATCTATTTTTTTTATTTCTCTCGCTTGACCAATGATCATACCAACACCTTATGTACCATAGGAGGAAACATTCCTTTCACGTGGCTATGGGACACATAATGAGTGAGGTAAATATTGAAAGAGATAACGAAGAGAGTCTCAAAGTGAAAACAAACAAACAATAAATCACCATATTTTTGTTATTTGAATACCAATATTCCCATTGTGCTAGAAATGTATACAATATGCAGGGTTGAATAATTTATGCTTGGAGAGGCAATAACATCAAGTAGTAGTGAAGTCTGATTGTTTCTTGATTTTGTTGAAGGCCCACTCTATTTTGATGTTGAGTTCCTGTTTAGAAGGAAACATCTTTGATGTTCCAATGGAAATGAAATAAATTAGTTTTAATGATATAATACAATTTATTCATCATTCAGTACATAGCTCCTGGAACGAGAAAGCATCAACAGAAGAGTCCTCCGTTATGGACCCTGTAAAAGTTGTAAAATCTTCCATTTTGTTACAGAAGGAGGGGGTATTTTCTCTTTTTCTTATTACTGACTCACAGAAAATAATTGCAGTTTTGTGTATAAGCACTGGAGACAGTTGGGAGTCAATTGAATAACTGAAATAAAGAGCCTGAAAGAATGAAGGCACATCCAACACCTCAGTTTTTAGAATAGTGAGTCAGAGAGAAACTGTGCCTTCATCTGTAAGAGAAGGAGTAAATCTCCGCATTCCTCTCTACAATAATGTTAAATGCATTCAATTTCAATCTGCTGCTTCAGGAGCAAAGGATGACTTTTTCTGCATGATTCATGCAGCAAGAATGTTTGTTTCTTATTCAGATTTCAGTAACCCTCTAATTATTGTGTCCAGCAGGCATAAATTCTATTTAGATAAAGTGAAATGCTGTGACTAATCACACAATTCTATCCATGATTGCTCATGAAGACTGGGGTTCATTTTCCTGTGTGGAGAAATGTTAGATGCCACTCTTAAAACAATGAATCTGGATTTATACGTGGGGAAATTGCTCTTGATTGTAGCACTAAGTTCCTTATCTCTACAACTTTATATCTGTTAGATGCTCCGCTTTACATCCCAAGTCATGGCATCTTTCTGTAGGCTCATCTACGTGTCTAATCATTCTTAAGCATTCAAGGTCCTGGCTATATTGTCCAGCAATCCAATTAATTTTCTAGTTATTTTCTTCCTTCTTCTGAGTCCTGCAGTGCATTACATCCCATGGAGAATGGTCTGGAGTCCAGGAATATTGGAATGTGTCTGTGTACATGGTTCCTTCTCAAATACACTGTAGAATAGCTGGTTAAAATAATGTTGAGAGGAAGCATGTTACCCAGGGAAAACAGCTGGCTGGTGTATTGGCCTAGTGACTAGGTAGTCATGGCTAATCACAAAGGTATTATCTATGCACACTAAAGGGACGACACTGAGCCAATACTGATACAGTACAAGATCTTCTTAGGCACGGCAGTGCCTCCTTTTTTGAGTAAGGATGTTTTCTTTCCTTATATCCTTATATTTTTTACTACTCCCTGTGGCAGCCTGAGTTCCAGTTTGTCTCAGCTCTGAACAGAAAGCTCTCTACCAACCACAACCAACATGGACAAGTCTTAGCCTATTTTGTTTCCTCATGCTGGCCTGAAAGCTGAGTGATGCAGAATTTTGGATTACAGGCCTCCTAGTGATTCAGAATCAAGCAGGTCAGCTTGTGGCAGAAGGAAAAAAGAACTCATCTAGTGATCCTAGGATGCACTACCAGGTTTTGTGGCACCCTCTGGATGTTCTGTATAGAACTTTGTGGAAGGGGCAGATGTTACGGGAAGTTTGGGATAATGCTTACAATTTCTGGGTACTGAATTTTTATAAACTTAAATTTAGAATGTTTTCTTCTCCTGCAATGTCTGATGTTATTCATGGCCCTGATATATGACCATGAAATATTACTGGTAGCAGAATTATACACCCACATGTGTCCTTTCAAATGCAGTCACATATGTCTTCCAGACCTCCCCATTGCTTTGTACGTAATCTGTACCACCATGATTTGTGCCAAGGGATTTCCTTTAGAAATGAAATGGCTGTTTGTCTAATTTTCACACACATGCTTTGTTCATGGCTTGCTGAGGGGAGGGTGAAATATGATTGCTTGGCAGTGTGGCAGCAAACTTTTTTTATCTTGTTCCTTGAATGTTTTTTTCTAGAAAGTTGTCTTTTAAGTGATACATGTTTCTTTCTCAAATTGAACAGTCAAAAGATAGGAGAACATAAAGTATTCAGCATGTGTTACAGATAGTCTCACATCCTTAACGACTGTAGTGAAGAACTTGTTAATACCACTGCTGCTTCTCCGAAGCTGTGAGGAGATGTACACTGCTGTTACTTGAAGAGGTCACTTCTTTTTTCTGTATAGAGTGATCATAACGATTCATCCTTCCTTCTGTGGCATTTATGGATCCCTTCTGTCAGATCTCATTTAGATTAGTTACACCATCAAATGTAGATACAGACAGGTTACACATGATGTGAAAAAAGATCACAATTCAGCTTCTAAAAATTACCTTAAAAAGTGACAGCCCAAAGCATTCTGGACTTAAGTCAGACTTGCGCATCTAAATAGTTTAAGACTGTCGAATAGTAGGTCATAGTTCTTAAATGTTTTCACATATAAGGGAAAATTCACCTACAGTTGCTAGGAAATTAACAATAAGCATGTAACTAGATTTTTTTTAAAAAGGTGATTGTTTACCTCTTTCCTCCAAGTGAGCTTTTAATTTTCTGGATGAATGCTTCAACTTCTGTCTTACAAATTCCTCTTTCTAACTACCTGTTTTAGAAAATACCTTTCTTCCAACACATTTCTTCTTTGCGCTATGTAGTTTCTTGAATGGCTTATGAAGTCACTCAAGCTGTGGTCACTGTTCCTTAGAGTAGTTTCCATGGCATTTTTTCTTTATATCACAGCTGTACCTCTGATGAGTTGTTGCACTGAACAGGATTACTTTTTTAGTATTTGTGGCTTAAATGCTCTTAGAGGTTTCATTTTTCTCTCCAGGTGCTTCTATAAGCCATGAAGACTTTTTTAAATTGGGATTCTTAAACACACTATTTTGTGTAGGAATATTTAGATACCTGCAATTTTGAATATTTCACCTTTTTCACTTGATTTATCATAAAATGATAGAATATGAATGATTTGAGTTGGGAGGAACCTGAAAGATTTCCTAGTTCCAGCTCCCCTGTCATGGGCAGGAATACCTTCCACTAGTTCAGGTTGCTCAGTGTCGCATCCAACCTGGCCTTGAACAGTTCCAGGCATGGGGCAACCACAGATTCTCAGGCTGAACAGTCCCAATTCTCGCAGCCTTTCCTAACAGCAAAGGTGTTCCATCCCTCTGGTCATCTTCTTGGACCTCCTCTGGACTCAATCCAACAAGTTAATGTCCTTCCTGTGCTGAGGACCCCGGGACTGGATGCAGTGCTCCAGGTGGGATCTCATGAAAGCAGAATAGAGAGGCAGAATCACCTCTATCGACCTGCTGGCAACTGAACTTCTTTCTTTTTAAGATATGTCATACCTTTTAAAAATAAAATTAATGTAATTGAAAGTAACAGACTCAGTAGTAAAGTATGCATAAAATTGTGTGCAGCAAAGCCACTTTCACTAAATAAAAAATTTTACGCTGTTATTTATTAAAGTGTGGTGAAAAGCAGTTTGTGAAAAGAATGGAATACATTAATATCATACATACGTGCAATATTTTTGAATACAGTGTATTCATATGTATGGTATGCTCAGAACTTAATTTCTTCTCTGCACAATTTATGTGCATCTGTTTTTACATTTATTTCAAATACTAACATAGAGGAAAGGTATCACACACCTTGCACCAGCAAATGGAATGCAGTAAGCAAGTTGTAGTCCGTAACTAAATTTCATATGTACTGTGAGTTTGTTTTCAGAAATATGCTTGTCTAATCTAGCCATGTATTTTAAAGTTTGTTCCTTTCAAATTTCAGTTTTATAATTTGGAAAACTGGTCCTGCTCAGTAACAAAGCAAAACTAAAGACTGGTACCTTTCAAAGTGCTCGTGTCAGATACTAGACTTCAGTGCTTTATAGAAGTAGAACTGTATCTGTCGAAATGTAAAGTTGCTTACCCTGCTGTTTTTGATCTTTTCATGCCAGTTTGGTTATAGCTGTGTTCTTCGATTTTATTTTTTTAAAGGTAGAGGGGTTGCATATATTTTCTCTAATAATCTTGGTAGAAAATGAGGGGTTTTGCTCAAAGCAAAGATTGCACAGATTGAGAATTTTATCTGTGTTTTCAGACCACAGAGACCTTTTGAAGAAAACAATGATGGCACATACTTAGATAACAAAGCTCTTAGATTTATTTTGTGAATTTCAGGTTTCTTTCATGCTTCTTCCTTCGGCTTTAGTGATAAATGACTCATGTGAGATGACGGAATGCTTTTAATATTCTTGTGTTTCAGCAGCAGTGGAAGTGATGGAGTCAAAGAAAAGTGTAGTCAAAGAAAAAAATCATAGATGGGGCAAGACAAATCACAGAATTTGGTGACAGCAGTAGGCAATGTTGAAACAAGAGGATTTTTAAACATCAGAATAATTGGAATGATGGCTAAGGGAGGACATCTAAACAGCAATATTTTTGTTATATTATTACCAAATATAAATATGTAGGCAGCTATCTGAAAAGATATTACAGGAAAAAGATATTACAGGAATATACAGATTTATTCCTGTGCTGTAGATTGGCATAGGGTGACATTGATAACCAGGCAAAATATTACCGTGAATAAAGCTGATTAGAGAAGCCTAGGTAGAAAGTGGTGCTGGTTAAACACCTGGGACACTCAACCAGTTGAGTGAGTGAGAATGTGCCAGTAAAAAATGGACTTCTGGAAAGTTGTTGAAGTATGAGCTGAAGAAAAAACCCATAAAAATTAATTGATCGTGTATAACACTAAGTTGTTTCTCATTTTGAGGAGGCAGAGATGTAGCTTTAAATGCCTCTCTTTGATAATGGAGGGTTTATTGTGGCAAGGAAACAGTAATACATAGTACATATTTTTCATCAAAGAAACTGCTGTAGTCTGTAATGCATTTTCTTTGGTGTGTGCCAACATTTAATTGTGACCTCTGTGCCTAAACAGAGGTAATGAAAGCTTCTGCATTCAGAGGAAAAAAGTATCATTCTCACTGACAGTACTAACAGATATTCCTGACTTAAAATAGGTATTGTATCATTAAAGGAAAGCCTATAATTTTTCTTACTGAACTTCTTGTCTAATTTTCTTGCTATGTGCCGTACATAATCATTTGTGATGAGTTATCAGTATCTGTTACTCTTCCCTACCGCAATTAGTCATAAGACTAGGAAAAGAGAAAAGACAGAAGTTTTTCCTGGGTCTTGGCACAGTGATTTTTTTTCTGTCCATGTGTGAAGATCTTTTATTTTTGTTGAAGTAAGGATGAAAGAGCATGAAACATTGAAAGAGGTGATAGATACTACTTCTCTTTTTTATTGTCCAGGACTTGAACTGTGTGAATAAATATAAGAGTGTTATGAAATAGAACATTGCCATAGATTTCAGCAGAAATTTTATTATTGTATTGTTGCATGTATTTTGCACTTTTCTTCTGCTGAAATTGAAATGGTGACTATCTTGCTGTATTTAAACTTCAGAAAAGTACATGAAAATGAGGATTCTTTGATTTGCCTACTTTATGAGTTGTCTTGCAGCTCTTTTTTAATCCATTTTTCCTGTCCCCCTTGCCCCAAGCTGCTGCTGTCATACTTACATTTATTTCTGAATGGAAATTCTGCATTTCTGTACACCATTATAACTTATTGGTTCTTTTCTTTGTCTCTTTATCACAATGATTTACTATTTTAGCTGAAGGCGTATCTTGGGATAAAGCTCAGTTCCTTGCGTCATCCTCTGGTAGCCTAGAAAATTCTCTTAATATTTCTGTATCCTCTTCTGTCTCCTGTTCTGTTTCTTAGCTTTGAGGTTATTTTTTTCTTGACTGGCTGTAACTGAATTTTTATCTGTCTCAAAGAAAATAGTTTGCCTTCCTAGCTGCCAGGGCACTGCTGACTCATATTCCACTTGCCATTAACCAGGACCTCCAAGTCCCTTTCCATGGCACTGCTTTCCAGCATCTCATTCGCTGGTCTGTACAACATCTGGGATTGTCCCATCCCAGGTGCAGAATCTGGCACTTTCTCTGGTTGCACTTCATGTGATTGGTGATTGCCCAGTCCTGTAATTTGTCGAGGTCTCTCTGCAGGGCCTTCCTGCCTTTGAGGGAGTCAACAGCTCCTCCCAGTTTTTGTCATCTGCAAATGTGTTTAGTATCCCTTCCAGTCCTGCATCCAAATAATTTATGAAGGTCTTGAAGAGCAAAGGGCCTAAGATGGAACCTTGTGGAACCCCATTAGTGACAGGTCACCAGTCTGATGTCACTCCATTCACTGTAACCTTCTGTGCTTGATCCATGAGCCAATTGCTCACCCACCACATGATGTGTTTATCCAGCTGTGTGCAGGACATTTTGTACAGAAGGATCCTATGAGAGACTGGATCAAAAGCTTTACTAAAATAAAAAAAAATTGCATCAACTGTCTTCCCCTGATCCACCAGGTAGGTTACCTTCTCATAGGAGGAAATCAGATTCGATAAGCGGGACTTTCCTCTCATGAAGCCGTGCTGGCTGTGACCAGTGACTGTGTTGTCTTTCAGGGGCTTTTCAATGCCTCCCAGAATAATCATCTCTATAACTTTACCAGGCACTGAAGTTACGCTGACAGGCTTGTGGTTTCTGAGGTTGTCCTTGTCTTTCTTGAAATAGACAAATAAAAGATTGCTTTTTATTATTATTTTGGTTTCAATTAGTTTTACTAAGTCACTCGTTTTCTTATAGTTGAGACATTAATCAGAAAAATCTTTAGTCGCAAATACTGGATTATTGCTTCTTAGTCTTATTCAATCTTTAGCTAGACTAGAGATCCTTTAAAAGAAGGCTTGTGCTGCATTTGCCTGGTTGCTGTTCTTGGAGCCTGAAATGACCTGAGATTTGGCTCGCTCAAAAACTGAGTGGGTTTTGAAAGGAGATGACGTCACTGCACTCATTTTTCGGGAAACCTCATCCGGTTTTACACAGCCTTATTTTAGCCACAGGTTTATGGTTTGAGGTTTTTATGTTCATGAGGAAAGTAGCTTCTTCCAGCTGTGGGACAGTGTAGTTTTTCTATAATTACTTGCTTTAAGCTCAAATTTTATATTGCCAATAAAGCATAGTTAAACTTGTATGAAGAGCTTTCTCATTGTGAATGTCTGTGACTTTAGATATCTCTCTTTAGTAAATAAATAGTTTAAATTTTTGAGTAATTAATTAGGTTAGGCAATTTTTACTATGTAGGGCATTTTTTTTTCTGTTTTTCTCCCTTTCAAATTTTGTATTGGGTTGTATTTTGTGTAACTCTGTTTAGTCAGATCTAACCAAGAAGTTGTCCATGTGTCAAGAGGAATTTTATTACCATGCTATTAAAGTTTAAAAATAAAATAAAAAGTATACTAGTATCTTTATTCTAAGTCAAACCCCCCCTGGATATACTGGAAAATATTTCAATGTGATATTTATTTACCGGTCTTGGCATGCCATGCATAACATCCACGAACATAATGATGCAGGTTCTGTTCAGTCTTGTTTCTAGTTGAATTTTCAGTGTGATTGGTGTAATAAAACAAATGGAGTTACGTATTTGCAGTGAGGAGCCTACAGCAGGAAATCTGCTGCTATACGAGTGGTCATGGACTGTGGACAGGTTGTTGGGACTCTGCCAGTAAAAATAACATAAAACCTTTTCCTGTTTGTGTATCTGGAGTTACTACAAGAATTTGCCAAGAAATCCAAAGGTAGCACTATAATATTAATTACATTCTTTTATGCTTCTTGCTTGTTGTGGGAAAAAAATCTTGGACTGCTTTCATTAACCTGTTTTTTCCTATAGAAATATGGTTACTGAAGTGACTTATGCTTGAATGGCAGGTCACAGTTCATTTGGACACATATGATTTTTATACAAAAAAAAAAGGTGAATATTATACTTCTCAGTTTAAAACTTGAGTTTTCCTGAAAGTAGACTCTTTCAGGATGCTGAATACCTTGTAAACTCCTAAATCCCATTTACATTTTTTAATATTCACAAACACTGTCTCTATGCTTCTTTTTTCCCCCTTACTACTGGAAGAGCTGTCTTGCTCAAAGTTACATAGAAAAATTGTTTGTCACATTGGTTTCCCCAGACATATGCTGGAAGCCAAGCTCTGCTCCACCTCCCCCATTTATTGTGTCCCTTCCTACCTCTGTGCCATTACTAAACAGTCTGTGCACTATTCTTTGAATCCCAAAGGCTTAAGAAATACCCTATTTTGTTTGACATTAGTTTTGTTTATGTTAGTCTGACAGGTGATGATTTGATTTAGAGCTGCATCTGCAACCTGAAAATCTTTTTTTAAAAGATGACATATTTCCCTTTCAATTTCAAGTTCTGTCAGCCTCTTAAAGTTATGCAGCAGTAATTAAAATAATTTCATTTTCTAATGTTTGTGATTAACATAGGATAGATTTGGATAAATCATAGACTAAGTGCTATTTTACCTCCCTTCTAAGACAGAGATGAATACTCATTTTTATGTGCAAGAAAATATCTTTTGCTATTCTTTTACCTTTTGAGAGGCAACAGCAAAAGGAATAGTCTCACTAAAGCATAAAATGAATTCTGTGAAATCTGTTTGACTGTTTGACATCTGCAAACCTGTTCATTCCTACAGAATAACGAAAAAAACCCCAAAGCCCCAAATCTTCTAAATTCATATCCTTACCAAACTGAGAAGCACCAGCTCAATTTAATATGGAGTCATACAATATGTATGTTTCAAGTTGGAACGGACCCAAAAAGATATCAGGTCTAACTCCCTGCTCCTCTCAGAGTACCTAAAACTACGTAACCTGTATGAGAAAGGTCATCATCCAGATTTTCCGTGAGCTCTGAAAGGCTTAGGACCATAATCACTTCCCTAAAGAGTCTGTTGCAGTGACTGACCACCCTCTCAGTGAAGAGCCTTTTCCTAAAGTTCAACCAGAACTTCCTGCGATGCATCTTCATTCCATTTCCTCATGCTTTATCTTTTGGTCACAAGAGAGATCAGAACCTCCCTCTCCACTGCTCCCCTTGAGGAAACTGTAGGCTGTGAGAGGGCGGTTCCTCAGCCTTTTCTTCTCCAAGATGATCAAATCAAGTGACCTTGTGCTCCAGGCCTTTCACTGTCTTGGTTGTCCTCCTCTGGACATGCAACTTGGCAGCCACGAGGACCCCAGGATCTGTTTCCTGACTGTTCAAAAATGCAGCCTCTTTCATGAGTATTTAATGAGTATTCAGAATCCTGATTTTGAAAGAGGAGGAAGAAAAATAATCAAGCTTTTAACCTATTTAAACAGCATCTTTATATGTTTCATGTGTTTATGATGGCAGGTGGAATGCTCTGCAGTGCTCCTTCTCAAGTGTTTACCAAACCCATCAAGTTTTAATACAAACTGGTTTCATTCAGTCAGTGTTGTTTGTTTCATTGAGAACAAACATTGGGTCATCTTTAGCCCTGGTTATTCTTGTTGTGCTTTTGTTTTCACCTAAATCAACTGGAATTTTTTTCTATGGGGATAGAAATGATTTGGGTTTTTTTTGTTCTGTTGTGTACGTGTTCTAGCTGTGATTTTTCTCAAGGTTTTTAAATCTGCAATTCAAAACTGAAAGAAGAAACCCACATGGTTGAAACTGAACCGACTGTGCATGTGAAGTCTTTCAGATTAGGATACTTAAACACAATTGTAACCCTAACAAGAAGGGAGACTGATTCGCTTGGTATGTATGTAACTAGATGTAAAAATATATGGATATGGAATTCATTTTATGAAACAGGACTTATTACTAAATAAAATGTTTAAACCTTTTGTTTTGGGAACTCATAGCTGATATTTATGCCTGAAATTTACAGAGATGTAAGCTTCTTGTAATTAAGTATATCTTAATTATATGTATATTAAGTATATATTGCATTAACATTTTTTTATCACATCACAGTGTTTTATCATTACATAACTAAGGGAGGTTTCAGTGAGGGAGGGTATGTCCTTGTGTCTTAAAACCAGATAAACTTTATTATTATATATCACTGAAAGTAAATTTTTGATAATTCCAAATTAATTTTTATACCGTCTGAGGAACTTCATACATGAAACTACACTTCTAAAATTTCATTATATTTTTTTCCTTTTAATGTAACCATCACATACACTTATGTTTCCTTTAAGAGGTGAGAAGGAAAGCAAGACTGATTCCTTCAGAGTGTAGTTCAGATCCCAGGCCAAGTGTCTGATGGCAAGCCTTTGGAGACTTTATCTTCTAGATAAGTAGTCTCTTCTTGAAGAGTCTTTCTAAGATGGACAGGCTTCCATAGGGAGGCTGAAAATTCTCATTGCTTCATGAGATGTGTTATGTTATTCTAAATAAGTGCAATGTTGCAGAAATGCAGAGCTGCTCTTTTTTTATGAAGGAAGCTTTGATGTTCTGATATACAGTCGGCCCTCTTGCACTTCGCGCCCGCCATATTGCAGCTTCAGATCTTAGCGGCATGATTTTTTAGCGATGTCGGAGACCTGTTTCGCAGCTGCGCATGCACGACTTGCCGCCGCAAGTGCGGTGGCAGCAGTGGTGGCGGCAGCCCAGGCAGTGGAACGGGCGGTGGTGGGGCTGCGGGCAGCAGCGGTGGCGGCCGCGGCGATGTGGCTGCCATTCAACGCGGAAGTCGGGCTGCACGGGTCCCAGATAAGACCGCGGTTGCATGATGTAGGAGACCTGACTGAATTTTAGTTACTCAGTCCCACTTCTGGAAATATCCAGGTGCTGTACATCTGAAATTAAATTTAAAACATAAGCTCTAGTTGTTATACTACCTTTTACTTGGAAAGATGCAGTAAATATGAGATAGGAGAAAATTGTGTCACGATTTGAAGTCCTTTGTCAGCAGCTATGTGTTAGTTGCCACACTGTTCGACAAGGTTTGATAGCAGCTAAAATACAATTCAATTTAAGAAAAAAGCAAGGGGAGTGGTTGAGAGAAAATCAGTTTTCAGTTGGTGAAAAGGCAAATACAAACCAAAGCTGAAATGCTGTTGACTACATATTATAGGCCCAAAGGATTTCAGAAGTGCTCTTTTTACTATTTCTTGTTCCTTCGAAAGAATAAGTCTGTAGTTCTAGTGTTCTGAATTATGTTGGGTTACCTGAAGCCATGATAAAATGTGTATTTTAATGACATAAATGATAAAAACTTTGCTTGCTAAACTTTTTATTCTTATGTGGAACTGTTTATTAAGAATGTGGTTTGAAGTGCTGGGTTTTTATTCTATGTGTATGCAAACATAGAATAAACAGTCCACCTCATTTCCCTCTTCCTTCTACTGTAACCTGTTGTTAATCATTTTCATGGGTTAAAATTGCTCTTAATCGCATGCATTTTTAGAGAAATGGATGTTCATCGACACACAGCAGACAGAGATGGGTAAGACCATGTTCAACAAGGTTGTTTCTTTTCACGACTTTCCACTTTTTTGTTTTGTTTTCGTTTTAATTATCAGTGACTAAGTTAATAATGATGATTAATAATAAATTACTGATTAGTCAAGTCTGGCCTCCCTAAAATATTCCCTAAATTAAGCACAGTTTAGGTCAGTAGTGCAGAGCTCACAATGCTCATGCAAGTCTCTGTTCTCCAGCTGTCCTTCAGCTTTGCCTTTGCTTACCACAGAAGTCAGCTTAAATTTTTTCAAAGGCAAATTTAAGAATTTTGAAAGCATTTTTAACTTAAGTACTTGAGTTCTGTCTGAGGCTTCCTTCCCAGGAGCCTGGATAATGAGTTTTGATAGTGAGTTAAAATAAAAGACTTAGAATTTGTGATTTCCTTCAAAGTAATCTGGACTTTGTAATTTCTTGTAGTGGCTGGCTTTGTCCAGCTTTTTGAAGAAAAGTTGCAAGAGGCAGATTCTTTCTTTCAGTTAAACTCATCTGATGGAAGTTTCTCCACACACTTGTGTGGGGGGAGTTGACTTTACCCACTTTCATACTACCTGTAAGGACTATTTATTTTGTGTCTCCTAGCGGAATGGCTGAGGCTGGAAAGGATCTCTTGTCTAATTCAATCACAGTGCACAAAGCACAGCCAGCTACAGTAGGTGGTTAAAGCCATATTCACTCAAAGAATGGAGACTACACAGTCACCCTGGGCAAACTGTTTCAAAGAAAAAGGCTTTTGTTTCTTTGTTACTTTCCTTGTGTTTAACTGGATTTCTTTGTCTCTGATGGTATATTTTTTTTTCTGTTGCTAGCCACCAAACTTCAGTTTAGAGGTAGTATCTTCATTTGTGAGCGTCCATTAGACTATAGAGAAGCATTAACCTCGGATACTTGCACCCATCTTTTCATCAGCTTGATGGAGACTCTGAGAAGTCCATTATGTTTTCCTGATTCCAACAGAGTCTGTTGGCAGGACTCAGTGAGTGCAGGAGGGAACTCTTCCCCTCTGGAACTGCCTGTGAATGTTGATTAATTATGCAGTCTCAGTTATGTTTTGCATTGCTTCAAGTGGCAGAAGAGATAGAAGTAAAATTTGTGCTTCAGTGACCTCTGTATTTTAGGATTCATTTTCCCCTGGAAGGTAATTTTGTTTCCAAAATGTTTTTAAGAAATGCTGATTGAAATCTGGCATAATTAAAAAAAAAATCAAAATATGCCTATAGAGAGGCCTGTCTCATATATTCTTTTTCTTCTTAAAAACATTGTACAGGCCAGTCCCTCACCTGGTGTAATCCCTGCTACTGCCTGGTTGTACCTGATACAGGATGAATCTTGTACTTCAGCTCTTTGTAAGGGCAGAGCTGGATGTGCACCCCTCTTGGCCCAGCCGATGGACTAGCATGAATCACAGAATCACAGAATCACAGAATCAGTAAGGTTGGAAAAGACCTTAGAGATCATCGAGTCCAACCTATCACCTATTACCTAACCTAGCCAAACCTGTTACCTAAAGGGAAGAAGGGAGACAGGACAACTTAAACTGCAGCAGCTGCATGGTGAACAATTTCCAAAACCTGATGAGGCTCAAAAAACCCGTTGTTTAGTTTTTGGTTTTTTTTTAAATTTTAGCTATATTGTATTTCTAACTGACTTCATGGGGAAATGGAGCAGAATCTTGTGTCTATTTGTTGTACTTAGCATAGCAGAAGTCCAGCCAGCAGTTCATCAGAATGGTGTTTAATCTTGTTGGATTGTGGCCTTGGATTCTTTTTTGGTGGAAGACATCTTGCTTTGTAGAAATCTTGTTTGCTTCATCTCTGTAGGAGATGGTGAGTGTAAAAAAGGTCATCAGAATGGCTGTATAGGTCTGTTGCTTGCTTCAGAGACTTTCAGGAAGGAGGACTTGTCAACTGGTCAAAAGTGTGAGCCTCACACAACAGTACGAGCTGTGTTCTTGCAGCATGTGTGAAGTGTAACACTGCTTAATATTGTTTATGAGTAATTGGAAAAGTAGAGTGATTTAACCTATTCTTTGAAAGAAATTTTAGTGGTATAGCTGAAGATTCTTTACAGATGCTGTAAGATACACTTTTCTGGTAGGCACTGTGTCAAAAATTATTTTATTGGGGAATTTATGTAAGAGTATGATAGTCCAGAATTTGCTGCTAGACTGGTTATTTAATACTGAACTTATACAAAGACTGGTTATTTAATACTGAACCTTTTTGCAAAATTATTCCGAACTTCAAAAGTCTTTAAGTAGATAAATAAGAATAAGATGCCTGAACAGTTTATGGTAAAATACTTCATTCTGTACTGATTCGGAAGTCTTTGCTGTGGAAGTGCTAAATTCTCACTGAAAGCAGTTACATACCCCAATATCTATTGGACTAGACTTTGGTAATGCTGCTAGTAAATCTGCACTGTATTTGCATATAAAGGTTACTGTATAATAGCGTATAGTGCATAATGTCCTGATTTTATTTTAGCTTTTTCTTATTTTACAGTTGGAAACCAATTAGAATAGCCATTTGCTCTTTGAACTGGTCTTTAAGTCCTTTCTGTTAGAATTCACACGATTCCTTAACACCTTAACACCTTTTCCGTATGCCAGCTCACTTCCTAATCAAATTTAGAAATTTCATACAAGGTTAGAACAGTTGGATTTGACACTCAGGGTTTGGCTTACATGTGTGCGAATCACTTTGGTAAAAATTCACTGTCATTTGTCTTCCAGTCATTTTGTTGCCATGAATTTATTATTATTTTTCCAAAGAGCTGTAGCTGGATCTCTTTTTTTTTTTTTTAATCTGATTTTCATTATATATCTATTCAATTATCTTTTGTAAAATATTTTTCATTTAAAGGATATTTTTTTAACCGTCATCTCTTTTTGTGTTCTGTAGAGAACTTGTTCTTTTGTTTTATTTACTTTATCCCTTCAGATTTCTTTTAATTGAACTTTTTGCTAAACTGTTCATTGGGAAACAAAATTTGTACCAATTCTGACAGCTGTTTTAGATGCTTAGCCTTTTAACACACAAGCTGTTAAATGTGAGAAGTGACTACTTTACCTTTCTTGTGACACTTGAAGCTAATGGCCTCCAGTGTTTTGATCTCAATTCCAAAAAGCAATTTTGCTGATAAGTAACTTAAAACTGTTTTAAAACAATATATGTAGCAGAGAATCGACCAGTTGTGCTTTCAGAGGTCCTGACCTGTCATGTTCAGAATTTAATGAAGTATAAAATTCTATATTTTTGTCAGCAAAATCTTTCATAATGATTTTCTAAACTCTCTTACAAATAGAGATATTTTGGAGCTGTGCAAAAATACCCTCCTGGAGGAGAAGGATCTGGAAGATACCTCCAGGATGTAGTTTTGAAAACTATGGATTCATTTCAGAAGTTGTCATGAAAAATTCATCTTGGGGATGGGGAAAATAGAAGTAGAAATATACTTTTCATCTGAATTCTGTTAATTTGTATTCATTGCATCCTATTTCACAGACTCAATTCCCCAAGGAACTTTGAAGTGTAGGCACAAGATAGAAAAAATTTAGTCAGTGAACATAGTTTGGGGACAATACAGCAAGAGATGACAGTTTAAAGGAATAGTATTGACTTGAAATACTCGTGTTTGAAAATACTGTACCCACATATAGACATGAGAAACAATGTTTATAGTGGCTGGTGGGCATGAAGACCTACATTTCATCTTGTATTGTTCTTCAGCAATTTCAAAGTTGCATCAGTTCTTGGAGTGCCTGAACTGTTGAATTTCCTTTGAAGAAAAAGTGGAAGGTTCATTTTTACTGCATGAGCAAGTCCAAGTCACTGATGTGCAGCATCATGTCCAGTGATATATCTGAATGTAGAAGTTATTTTTTTATTTATATATTGTCCTGTAGTCTCATATGTGTTGTGTCTTAGGAAGTGCAGTTAGTTTATGCTAAATCCTGGAGCCACTTGCTGTGCCTCAGTATCTTCAGGATTTGACTGAGTAGGCATTGTGTGCTGTTTTTTGTGGGTGGAGATAGAATAGAAATGCATCTCCCAACAAACGTAGTACCTTGCATGAAATTTTTATGTACAGTGGCCAGTGCTGTGCTTTTTTCCTTTGGTTAATTAAAAATATGTGGCAGTTCATAGTGTCTAATTTGTGCTATGACTTTCCTTCGGTAAAAGGAAAGAAATTAAGCATTGTCAGTTTATCAGTAGAAGTGTCTGTGTTGTGAATATAATTCTGTATATGGTGATGTGGAATTTTTAATGGTTCTAAATGTGAGCTTTGACAATATGAGCCTTGTATCGTATTTGCAAGGAGTTGTTAAAACTGATCCTGAACAACATCCTTTAGCTTAGTAAAAGCTTTGCATTTACAAGAAATATATGGAAATGGAGTATCAGGAATGATGCCAACTGCCACTTCATTAAATATAAGACTACCAGTGCAGTTGATTTTACAAAATTCCCTAACAAACTTTTTTATCGGGATCCCTGCAGAACACTTTCTTGTACAGGAATTATTCTCAGTAGATTTAACAGCAATGAATATTCAGTGTTGATACTATCTCTGGTGATCTTGAAAAGGAAAAACCCTAAGGTTCCATGTCATGTAATGATGGAGTAGCTCCAGGTATCTGGCCATATCTAGTTGACACCTCTCCTCAAGGCTGGGTCAACTACAGCAGGTTGCCAAAGACTATGTACAATCTCCAAGGATGGAAACTCAACAAACTCTCTGGATATCCTATTTCCTAGAGTTCGACCTTCATAACAGTGAAAATGTGCCTTCTGTTGTTTAAGTGGAATTGCCCATATTTCGTTTTGTCCACAGAGCCTCTTCTTCTGTCAATAGGGGTCTCTAAGAATAGTCTTGTTCTGTCTTTGCTGCTTTTTACTTTGCTGCTCTTCAGTGGAGCAACTGCTTTTCCTCTGACCTGGTGTTCCTTGTGTTTCTCACTTTTCTCCCTGCCACACATCCCCCTCCCCCAGCCTTGACACATACATTCAGTAGATCCATTTTCTGTAGCCACTGAAGTCCCTCTGAATGGCAGCACAGCCATCTGCTCTGTCAACCACTCCTTCCCATTTTGAATCATCTCTGGAATTGCTCTGTACCATGAGCCAAGTCCTTAATAAAAAGCAGTACTGGCATCAGTATTGACCCCTGGGGGCTCAATTAAAGTGACTGGCCTCCAGCTGGACTTTGGCCTGCAGATGACAACTCTTAAAGCCTGGCAGTGCAGCCTGTTTTCAGTCACCAGCACTGTCTACTTTCCTATCTGTGTTTCAGTATTTGTGAGGATGTTCTGGGTGAAAGTGCTGAAAGCCTTGCTAAAGTCAAGATAAACAACATTCTCAACTCATCCGTGTTCCAGCTATTTAATTGTAGCAAGCTATCATGTTGGCCAAAGATGATTTTCTTCCATCAGTATATGCTGCCTATTTCCCATCACCTTCCTGCCCTTCACATACTTACAAATTATTTTCTCTATCACCTTCCAATAAATTGAGGTGAGGTAGACTGGCTTTTAATTCTCTGTCTTCTCCTCCTTGTCCTTCTGGAAGACAGGAGTGATGTTTGCTTTCTTACAGTTTGTTTGAACCTCCCTTGATAGTCATGGCCTTTCAAAGGTATTTTGAGAGTGGCCTTGCAGTAATACTGTCCAGATTCCTCAGCACTCAGGGGAGCATCCATCCCATCAAGTCACATGAACCTGTGTATGTTCAGCTTGTTTAAATGTTCCCTAGCCTGATTCCTTTCCAAGGGTTTTACTTGCACCAGAAGAGCAAAAAAGAGCTATGATGCATCTTCTGTCTACAGAGTTTCAGTAAAACTGGCATCTATAACCCAATACAGGATTGGTGGGACCGGTGTTTGGGTGTGGAATGTCAGTATCTGCATTGACAGGAGTATCCCAGTCATATATACTGATCTTTTTCTCTCCCATGAAACTATCCAAATTACTTGCATTTATCTTTATTGGTGAAAAAAAGTTGAAGATGTTTTTGTGAGGAGAAAACTTGGCCATTTGAGAGTGCAATCTAAACGGACTGCATGTCCTCTGGTCATACTAGATCCAAATATTCACTGATACGGGAGAGTCTACATGAAGTGAACGTACACAAAATGATAGTTTTAGCTATGGTGAGTGTAAATGAATTTAGAATATTAGAATATTGTCAAATCCTAATATCCAGAATTTTCCTAAAGCCTCAAAATATTATGTTTACTTTAAATGTATGCAGAAAATTCACTCTAGGACAGTCCATAGTGAAGCATTAATATCCATTCTCAGCTTTCTGAGAGACAGCTGAGGCTGGATACTGAACAAATGGATGTTGTATTCACTGGAAAATATTTCTTTATGATCTGTGTAGCTGCTAAGATAATAATGGACTCTCTAAAATTAGGTAGAGTCTTAAAACTCCTCAATTTTTTGTTGTACTTATATTGATGAGCTGAAGCTAAATGCCTGCCTTTGTCAAAATAAGGAGGTACCCAAATACAGGGTTTTGAGTAGGTTAACTGTAGAGTCTGTTCAGTTCAATAGCAGTTTCATCTGATATTTGATGAATTTTGATGCCCGAGGTAAGCAGTGGAAAGTAATAAAGATTTTCATGAAGTATGAATTTTGGTTTTGCAGGTACTGTCTGCTGGAGTATTGGATGTGTCCAAATATCATGCTTATTTAAGCAGTGTATGTCCCGCTTCCTTTGTGGGGCATAAAAGCACAAGTTACTTATCTAGTATGAGATTTAACATAACTAAGTGCCGGGTTCTTCACTTCGGCCATAACAACCCCATGCACCGCTACCGGCTGGGGGAGGAATGGCTCGAGACTAGTGAAGTGGAGAGAGACTTAGGTGTACTGATTGATAGGAAACTCAATATGAGCCAGCAGTGTGCCCAGGTGGCTAAGAAGGCCAATGGCATCCTGGCCTGCATCAAGAACAGTGTGGTCAGTCGGTCCAGGGAGGTTGTCCTCCCCCTGTACACAGCGCTGGTCAGACCCCATCTTGAATACTGCGTGCAGTTCTGGGCTCCCCAGTTTAAAAGGGATGTTGAGCTGCTTGAGAGGGTGCAGAGAAGGGCAACGAGGATGGTGAAGGGACTGGAGGGCAGGCCCTATGAGGAGCGACTACAGGAACTGGGACTGTTCAGTCTGGAGAAGAGGAGGCTCAGAGGGGACCTCATTGCTGTTTACAACTACCTGCGGGGAGGTTGCAGCCAGATGGGTGTAGACCTCTTCTTCCAGGCTGACGACACCAGAACGAGAGGGCACAGCCTTAAGCTACGCCAGGGGAGGTTTAATCTCAATGTTAGGAAGCGGTTTTTCACGGAGAGAGTAATTGCATATTGGAATGGGCTGCCCAGGGAGGTGGTGGAGTCGCCGTCCCTGGAAGTGTTTAAGAGAAGACTGGACGAGGAGCTTAGTGACATGGTCTAGCTGGTCTAGCTGGGGGGTGAGGGCTGGATGACCCTGGGCCCCCTCCGGCTCAGAGTGGCCTGCTAGACTGTGAGGCATCTAGGTTGTTATTATACTCTGGGATGTGCTCTTGGTCGCTGTACGGGTATTAGACGGTGAGTTGGACTAGATGATCCTTGTGGGTCCCTTCCAACTCATAATTTTCTGTGATTCTGTGATTCTGTGATCTAAACGTGTGATTTTCCTTTCTTGAATGATAATGATGCTAAACTTAAGTGATTATACTTGGTTAAAATGTAATTTACTAGTATCTGCAATTTGGCTGAGCTCATCTTGAAACTAAATGTGCAGTTGGTGGTTTAAAAAAAGTGACAAAAACTGCTAAAATATTCAGGACTAAGAATATCTTTGACTACTTAGATGCTTCAGGAGCAGTGGCTGAATAGGATAGTCACAGTCATAATGCACTACAACCTTCTCTCTCATGATGCTGTTTATATCATGCTTGAATGAAAATACATTTTAGTTCCCTGAAAGCCTTTTCTCTCCAGCTTTAAACTTTCAGCAGATGGGAGTATTAAAGGAACATTTTCCACTTTGCTTCTGCATTGAACTGAGAAAGCCACAGGACTGTGAAAGGACTCAACCAAATTGCAGAACCCTCTTTACCATACTCTGGAGTAGCCCATGGCATTAGCAACTATCTTTGTGGTGTCAGAGACGACATTAGCTAGTCATGGAGATGCATTCAACTTATGCTAATTATTTCAACAAATTCTGTTCATGTGCTGTTTAAACACTGAAACTTAAGAAAGTAGCAGCTATTCCAGAAAGACTTTTTAATGCAGATCTTTTTCCGCACATTCATGTTTCAACTTCAGACCTCCACACTAAACTAGGAATTAGCCACTGCTTAGCCATAAGGATATAATCCAGATATTTCTTCCTCAAATTTTCTATTCGACCCGTTCATCCTTTATTTTCTGGCATTCTTATGCGACTGTAGATGGGTTGTAATGCAAATTTCTGTTTGAATCTGGACTGCTCTGAAGCTTCAGGATTTCTAAGTTTTGGTCTTTTTTTCAGTGATCATCACCTCTTGAATTTGCAGCAAAACGTACATGATAGAACATTTAGGGTGAGAGATTTCAAATATACTTCTGTTTAAATGTGTTTGGCATAATTATGTATCATGATACAATGCATTAAAATTTTATATTGTCAATGTATAGTCAAAGATGTTTTTTTCTTCTTTGTTTTACTCAGATTTACCCCACTTCTGGAAGAATCTCAAAATCTGAACAACTTCTTTCATAAATTTACTTTACTCTGTCAGCAAGATACCATTCCATTAAGAACAATGAGCTCCACAACACCAGGTCAGTTTGTTCATACCTCACTCCTGCAGAACCCTGTGCTGTATTAGGAAGCATATAATTCTTTGTGTTGATAAAATTATTTTGGCAAATTAGTGATATGCCAACTGCACTTGATATGGTATGGTAAAACAGGACAATGGCTAAACAGGCAAAAAAGGCTGTTTTGGGGATAAGTTATCACAGTTGAATTGTAAAGCCAATAGAATCATATCGTGCATTTAAAACTTTTTGATGGTTTTTATTAAGAAACTGATTAGTCATGACTGGACACAAATAGGCATTTTATAACATTTTAGTTATTAATCTTTGTAATTAGTATTAATTTATTTTCTGCCTTTGCACAATTGCTTTTTTGAAAGAAAGACTACAAGTGTTTTTTTTTTCTTTTTAGCACCAAAGTCATATTTGTCCATAATGGGCATTCTGTGCAGAACTTTCTCCTTTAAATATGTGTAATTAACAATGGTCTCTGAACCTGCTTTATCCAGTGACTGGAAAATGAGTTACTGCAGGTTCACCTGATAGAAAGTGAACTATCAGTAGCTGTACACAGTGTTTAAACTTCCAAGAAAATAATGCTGCATATGGAACATGCCTTGACTTCAGTTCTTCTGAGGAGTGAGGGTCCCCAGTTCAAATGCAACGTTCCCCAGTGCAACGTTCCATATGGCTCACACTTTGTTCACCCACACTTGAAGTATCTATTTCTAGTACTGTTGGTAAAATAACCCTTTACAGGTGGCTTATTTTATGACTGCTTCAGTTCTGTGCAAAAAGCCTATAAAAGCATCAAGGAAAACACTGTAATACTCTGTAAGCTGTATTTATCTGTAGATGCCCTATCTCATAGAAATTTAATTCAGTGAGGATCTTTGGAGAATTGTTGATTGTAGTATTGAAAACTGGCAATAACTGCTTTTACGTTAAATAGACTCAAACACAGCTGGATTTCAGACTTTCCCTCTATTTCTTACAGTGCAATTTGGTGCATTCAGTGAATTATCCATACAAAGCATAACAGGGCATTCAGCAGAAAGGCATGCCTTTATCTGTATCACAGTGGTGCCTAATATGAAATAATCTTGTACTTTCCTAAGCATGCAGTTCAAATGCCAAGATGCTCCAGCTGATTAGGTATCTTTTGAACGTTTCTTCACTTGTGTTAGATGTAGTCTCATGAAATAGCCCAAAATGAAATTGACTCTCACAAGAAGAAAGTAAATTTTCCAATACTCTTATTGCTATGAAGAAGATGATATCCAACATGAATGCATATTTACTGTCTGTTTCTGCAGACTACATCTAATGCAAGAGAAGAGAAACATTCAGTATAATCAGATTACTTGTAAAGGTATTTAGACACTTCAGAAACATTGCTTTTAGTAGAAGTTAGGTGCCTAAATGTATTTAAATCTATTATTTAGTGTCCCCTATCATTAGAGTTTGCCTCTGAAACCCCCAAGTTACTTCAGCAGCCATTTTTAAACACCTCTGTGGCATGTACAGAAATGC
Organism: Pitta sordida; assembly: GCA_013390025.1. Taxonomy (NCBI): domain Eukaryota; kingdom Metazoa; phylum Chordata; class Aves; order Passeriformes; family Pittidae; genus Pitta; species Pitta sordida. Next base: position 19,407 of record WEKX01013363.1, on the reverse strand, counting down.
AATATTTAAGGCAACGTAGGCCATGGGATCCTTTGACTCAGTAAAAGGGAAATGAGGCAGGATTTATTTGGACTTAAGTGTTGCATCCAGCTTAAAGTAAATGCTGTGGACTAGAAGGATGAGGATGTGGCCATCTTTTCTGTCTCCCAGTTGGGGGAGTCTGAGATCTATTTTGTGCAGTGTTCAATTATCTTTTAGCACTCACTTTAAGTTTTCAGTTCCAGTGTGGTCACTGTAGTGGCATAGAGTGGTAGGAGAGGCCTCCCATTTCTGTGAGCAGTTAACATTTGATTAGAATTTTTTAGGAGATAAAAATTGCTAAATTTTCTTGCTGGATCCATAGTAACTGAGTTCCCGTGTTCCAGCTCTCTTCAAGCATATGTATTTTTTCCTACATGGACAATATGTCTTTGTCCCATTGCAATTTTTATTACTTCTTTTTCTTTCTCCTGTAATTATGAAGGTTAACCTTATGAGATGAGGAGATGGAAGGACAACTCAAAACTATTTTATGACTCTGGTATTCCTGTGATCCAACTTCTAAATTAGGTTTAAAATTTATATCGGAATGTACTTATTTCACTTGTAAGACACTAAAGTAGTTCAGGAAGTATCCCTAGTATTCCAAGGAAAAATTAATGGGGTTTATGGCACATAGTTTAAATGACAAAAGCCTGATTAAAATGTGTCTAGTAGTGTTTGAGTTGGGGATTTTGTGCTTTTTCTTTGTTACTCCTGAGAATCTTGAGCTTCTTTAAGAAATTGGTTGCTATATTCAGTTACAGCCAGTAGTTAGGGCAGTTTAAAATAATTTCTAAGCAAGGAACTTTAAGCACACACAGTATACAATCAGTATTTAAACCCACTGTTTTTCTATAGTGTAACACCAGGATGCTACCTCATTTGAATATTAATCTGTGTGTCTTGTACCTAAGACATGTGAAAATTTTCATAATATATTGCAAATATTGATATTTTGGGTCATGTTGTAAGTTACAACAAAATAGTGAATGTATTTTTTTTTCTTTTTTCAATTTGTCTAGCCCACGTAAATTTAGCTTATGTATGTACATTCGTACATGCTGTTTACACAGAAGATAAATATGCTTTCAAGAAAAAAGAGAGAAGAAAAAGCAACAGACAAATTAGTGAAGTAGTGTTACTCTGTGGATGGGTGGTACAGGCCCATACATGTTGTGAATGACTTGTTCTGCCAGTGAAAAATGCTGAAATGCTGTAGGAAGGTTCAAGGATTCAAGGATTGTGTGCACTATGTTACCTTTCTGTGTTTTTATAGTGTAATGTGCTAAGTGAAGAAAATATGTATTTCTTTAGATTTGCTTTCTCATCATACCTAAATTATGAGAAAGCCCTTCTGATGTGGAACAAGTTAAAAGTTAAATGTATTTTATTCAAACATTATTTGAGGAACTTCTTTGGATACAGTTTGGTTGCAGCACTAACGTACATAAGTATTTCATTACATCTTACGATGCAATGAAGGGGTCTCCAGCATAGCAACATCTAGTTGCAACAACACTGCAGCCTATTAAACTGATCCCAGCCCTTTGAACCTTCAGGGACCAGGTTCTTGCTAATCTGTAGAGCTGTAAAGTAAATGCTGGATCCCAACAGGGAAAGGTGCTGATGTTTAGCTTGCTTGTTATAAATTGTAAGATCATTAAGGAAATGTTTACATCCTGTTGCTGTTGCATGTTCTGAAGTGATTGCTGTGCATAAAAAGCATATAAAAAGTTAAGAAATCCACTTTAGTACAGCAGAGAGTGTCCCTGTCACTCATGTGGGAGACTGGGGGTTCAATTCCCGCCAGGGAGGCAGTGGTGCCGCATAATGATGCTTGTGGGTCCCTTCCAACTTAGAATATTCTATTCTGTGAATCTATTCTGTGAATCTATTCTATGAATCTAGTCCAATGCCTCTGCCAAGGCAGAGTCACCTAGAGCAGATAACACAGGAACGTGTCCAGGTGGGTTTTTAATGTCTCCAGAGAGGGAGACTCCACAACCTCCCTGGGCAGCCTGTTCCAGTGCTCTGCCACCCTCAGTGTAAAACACTGATGTTTTTAGTTTATGGCTGTTGACTTTTCTGTTTAGGTTTGTTTTGTTTTGTTTTGTTTTTTGGTAGAAAGAGTTAAGAGAACTTTGAGTCCAAAGGAGAAAAAGGAGTACATTAAGTTTCAGAAGGCTAAAACCTATTCTTCGTACATAGGTCTGTTTTGACAGGTGTTTAAGTTCCATAGAAGCCAAGCATCTGGGAGTGTATTAGATCTCTGACTATAGACTGAAGGAATCATATACATTTGTTCCTTGTGATGACTTTGTGATGACTTTTCCATGATTAAAAAAGAAATAGATCACAGGCTGAACAAGATATATATTTGATGAATTCACTGAATGTGGCCCAATAACCTTCAGGATTGATAGATATGTTTGTCTATGTGTGACAGAGTACTGCAGTTTCTGAAGATATCAAAAAGGAAATATAAAATCTACAAGCTCAACCATAATGAAGTGTGTAAAAGAAGGATTCTTTCCCTACAGTACTCTCTGCTTTTTTAAACTTTCAATGCAAAGCATGACTCGGATGTTCAGCTCAGATTTTGACCTCTTTAATCTCCTTGCAGAACTCCAGAATGGCTTCAGTCTGGCATAAATCTTTGTTTTGCCCTTATGAAATGTAAGACATTACTGTTTATAGACTCTGTATTTTTCTCATTATAATTTAAGTGTGACATCCTTATGTAGGTATTTCTAGGTAGAATCCCAACAATTCACTAACTTGAACTAAAAATTTGGATCCAAAATGTGTTCTGCCACTGAGGATTTAATGTACAAGATTGCCAGATAATGAATAAAATTTTCTGTGCACGCATTAGATAAGAAGTCATCTTGTTCACTTGCTAGTAAGTAAAGTTTGAATTTTTTTCCTCTTAGAAGTAATTTACACCATTTACAGTTAAAATTGATAATCAAAGCATTAANATCCTGCAGACAACCTGTCTTACTGTTAAAAACAGAGGCAAAGAAGGTATTAAGTATTTCTGCCTTTTCCTCAGCACTGCTTACTATGTTCCATTTTGCATCCAATAAAGAGTGAAGGTTGTTGCAGCCTCTCTTTTTACCGTGTCATAGTCCTGCTCAAGTTTGTGCTTTTATACTTGCACCTGTTCATGACAGTCTATCATTTTGTGTGCTAACTCTTCAGATTTTAAGTGAACAAATAATGAAAACACAGAGACAGTGCATTGTGGGATTATTTGCTACTTTCTGTGGATTCAGGTTAACTAAAGAAAACAGGTCTGTAGAGTATTTTTGGTATAACTTTGCAGTGCTTTAAGATGATATACATACAGACTTTAACCTATGTATACATAAAAATTGCTATCATTTCAAACAGATATTATGCTTGAAAATTAGAACTCTGTTCCTTTTTTCTTTCAGGAACTAGTTGTTAATAGTGGCCTCTGAATTGGTTTTGACTGGGAACTTGCCTTTCTAAATAACTGTTTTGTTGGTCCATGTAGTCAAAGCACAGCTCTGACTTTTTGACCACTAGCATTTTAACAGCTAAATTAGCTTTCTGGGAATAAATCTTGGAAAGTTTATAATGCTTATAAAGATTCTTCAGAATGGTTTTTTTTATATTAGAGGTGAAAACCTTTTTTCATTTTAAGTGTACAATTTGTCCTCAATGTTCACTTAGAACATGCACCTCCAAAAATATCCATCAAATTTATCGTCTGTTGACAAAACACAGTATTTCACTGTTCTTTTAGAATTGTCATAATTTTTGCTATGATTTGTTCATTAAACCAAGATGGCCCAGTTATACTTTCGTTGGAGTCTAGTGAACTTTAAATAGGCAAATGTATGTATTTATATTTCGAGTGACCTTAGGAAAAGCAAATCACAAGATTGTATTCGCACTACAGAGTAAAAACAGGTGTTTTATAACAGTATTGATAATTAACCATTGGGTTATGCTGGATAATGATGAGGAGACTAGTTCCTCATGTGGCTCATCTTTTCAAACCATAAATCCCAACAGCCACCGAGAAGTTGTTTTGATTGTCACTAAGTGTATGACAAAATTTTCATGTGTTTTTACTGAATAGATGTCTGCCATCGCTCTAAGTGAGTTTGGAAAGCCTCCAAACTTAGAAGTTTGTATTCCAGTCTCACAGGAAATATTTAACCAACTCTGCTTTTATTATTTTACTGTCTGTAATCCTAAAGTCATTGTACTTGCTGGAAACTTACACAATGGGGGCATCCTGCATTGCCTTATGAAAGCTTGGCTTTACTTGAAGCAAACTCTTTAGCTTAACCTGTAAAGCCTTCCCTAAGGAATCTGCTCTGGGAACAAAAATATTGTGTAATTCAAAATCAAATCAGTAGTTGAAGCAGCTCAACTAAATAAATGTCTCTTCCCCATCTGATTCCAGCAGTTGAGATGTGTCCTCCTGTTCTCCATTTCCATACGGTCCAGAGCCTAGATTTTTATATAGTTGGAGGAAAGAGAGGTTCACTACCATCTTTGAACTTCCTATCTACTCTTGTAGCTCCTTTTTAATTTTTTAAGATATACAGTAATTCCTCGAATATTGTGGGGGTCGGTTCTGAATGATGCTGCAATAAGCGAAATCTGGGAAGTAGCGGTAAATGTGGTAAAGATGGTAAAGATGTGGAAGAAACCCCTGCAATGTATTGAAGTTGCAAATGGTGACCCATGAAGTAGCAAAGGATTACTATACAGTCGGGTCTCCTATACCACGGGACCATGGTCTTATTCAGGTCCTGCAAAGCCTGCCTTCCGTGTTGATTTGCAGCTGATTAATATGCAAATTTGCCCTGCATCCTTGCATGGCCTCTCCAGCACTCCGACATTGTTTTGGCACTGTCTTGCTGTATATTGGTGTTTGTGTCGGCGCTTCCTGGTGCCTGCAGCCACCCCATGCCAGGAAAAAACCCTTTTCTGCTCGACTGGGGACACTGGTGCAGGGGAACTGCCCGCACTGCTGTCCTAGCAGCCCCGAGCAGCCCCAAGAGGAGTGGGAGGAGCCGTCGTGGCCCCGAGGGTAGCAGGGGGGAACCGTCGCGGCCCAGAGCAGAGCTGAGGGGAGGGGAGGGGGGGAGGTGGAGGCAGCGCATTATTAGCATTATTAGCTAATAATAATGTATCATTATTAGCAGAGTTCTTTTTGTCTCAAAATACGGGTAGTGTGGAAGATGCTCTTCCTTGCCTTGCTGCAAACAGACTTTACCTCGTGAGTGATTTTATTCCTCAAATACCTGTGTCATTTCAATCACTCACCAAATAATATGAAGTCAAGACTCATTGCTGTCACCTTTAGGGCAGGAGAGGAGGCAGGAGACTCTCAGCCAGTGAACAGCATAATTTCTCCACCAAGAGGAGGTTACATTTTAAGAAATGACTTTTTCAGTGACAGTGCCAGAATAAGCAGGTCTAGTGATTGCCTGCCCATTGTTCTCACTCGTCTCATTGACTGCTCAGTTGTGCCAGGCGTGCTTATTTGTGTGGCCACAGAATGAAATGGATTCAGGAACTGATCAAGGTTCAGCTGTTCCCAAGAAAAAAGGGTTGCTTTTAGCCTAGATTGGTTCCTTATTGTGGCTTACTACATAGCCACACAATCAATGGTCTTGGCAAGGTCAGGAAGGAAGAGGGAAGGGGAAAAGTGTGTGTAACTCATGTCCTATGTTGGAAAGAAAGGATCCTTGAGCAGGGGAAGCATGGTCTGCCTCAAAAACTGTGGGACTGTCTAGCCCTAGGTAAAGCTGGAGAGAACTACTAAAGGCTTCTTCACACAGTTTCACTTGTTCGTTGATTATGGATTTTAAGAGTTCCCAGCTCTGTCTACACAGAATTTGGAGGCTCAGGGAGCATTTTTGTTTTTCAGCTCTATATCGGAAAGAAATGACCAGCAAGGTCTCATCATCTGACCTACAGCATCCCACTTTTGAAGTGATAGTTCAGCATCTGTTTGCCAGGCATTCTTTCATGTTCATTAAGATATATGCAACATAAAGCAATTAGGAGTATGTGAAATATGGTTTGTTGAAAGATCATGAAAATAATATTTTCCTATAAGAATTTGTAAACATTTACATTTTTTGTAAGCCTTCGTTTCCAAAACAATACATTATACAGAAATTTCAATGAACTACCATGAGTAAACCCTTTATTTTAGTTTCTTAATTTATTAGTTTTGCTGCGTGAGTGTTGATTACATTGAGTACCATATAAAAGGCATGTTTGACAACTCTTAATGTTTTTCCACCCACACACCACCTTCTAATTTTGTCTCTGGCAGGCCAGATGTGTTTCTGCAGAATAAGTGGTTTTGCAGTGATAATTGTAACACTTAAAACAGGTAATTTTCAGATTTGGTAACTCATAAAAAAGAGGATATTTTCTTGCACCTTAATTTTGAAGCTGGTGGTATTTTCAAATTTCATTATAAGTCTAAAATGTTAGAGTATATGGAATATCTTAGTCTAGAAATGAAGCACTGCTTTGTAGCATTTAGCATATGAACGTCTAAAGAGAGCTCAAGGTATGATTTAAATTGAACTATGTCTGTAATACTTTATTTCAGGCGACAATGTGCATGTTGTGAGTAGATCTCTGGTGAACTAATGAAACTCGTGGTTTGAATCTGCCTCTGGGTTTGTTTTTTTTTTAAACTACCACCTCTAAGAAGACTAGACAAATTTAAGTTTTAAAGGCTAACACAACGAGTTCCACAGTTGCCCTTGGTGACTCGTTTCCATGTATGATTTTACAGTGAAATACAAGGTTTCTACTCTTTCTACTTATGTTTCTACTAGTTACACCTATTTCTGCGAAGCATAGAGGTTTAGATATGTAGGATTTGTAAACTGAGAATTTCCTTTGAAAGTCTAATGAGGTCTGAAACAGATTAATACAAAAGATCTTGCTTTGGACAGTTGGTCTCTGCAGGGGAGGATGTTGTTATCATGTAATACCTAGATAACGCTTTTGTCCTTAATTAAAAAAAAAAAAGAAATCTTAGTTGTGGCAAAGCTGTGCAACTGTCAGGAGTCCTGGGATAATGCCTGATTTTGGTAAGGACTATAGTTCTAGAGGATGTGATGTGGGTGGTTGATATTGTCAACCTCAATGTCCGTACCGGAGTGGAGTCTCCTTCAGGTAGTGGTTTCGGGCTGGAAATTCTGGCAGAAAGGAAGGCAAGCTGAGAGGGCTGGCTAAAACACCCATTCATTATACATGGAGATATTTTGAGTTTAAACTTTCTGGTCCAACATTATGGCAGTTTCTGCCTTAACAAAGCACTGAGCTGTTTTAGGATTTCTGAATTCCTGTGCAAACTTCTCTTTGTTACCAGTTGTAGATAACAGGAAAAGTTTTATCTGAAGACAGGAAAACTATTGGCTACTGCCATGCTATTTCCCCCCCTCACTTGTTCAGTTTTTTTAACCTTTTTTTCATAGATCACAATTTTGTATCTCTTCATGTTTCCAATTTTCTCTTAGATTCTTAAGATACCGTGTGACAGGAAGTGACAGGAAAATTTCTGTTGCATGAAATTATGCATGTACTTACTGTTTATTAATCTCTCATTGCTTAATATCTCTCATTTTGCAGATATAGTAACTCTCAATTGCCTGGATTGTGAATTAATAAGGGTTTGTACCTCTCAGTCCTTGACCACAGGGCACTGCCGTGGCTTGAGTGATGTAGATGATAACTCCTCACACATGGTTTCCTGCATATACCACTCTTTAAGGCTGCATCTGTCCTGTGCAGAAAAGAGTTTACCAATCTTTCAAACTGGATGTTTGTGTCGTTCATTTATACAAGTTTCATGTTGTCTGTATTCTTAATTTTTGCCTGCCTTGGGAAATGGAGAATTATCTGACCCGAGTGAGAAATTCACAACACGTTACAGATCTGGGTCATGGTAGAGGAAAATCAGGTTTTCTGTAGATATGGAGATGACAAGGTGGTTTGTATGCTCTGTATTGTGTGACTCACATCACTTATATTAAAAAAAACATACTCTGTATTTTAAACCAGGGCTGTTTTGAGGCACAATAGAGAAACTTTAAGTTGCATGAAGAAAGCAGACATCAGATATCTTTCAGAGCTTCCCCTAAGGTGCTTGCAGCTGTTTCTTTAGCCTTAAAGTATATCTTTAGTGACTTAAAGCGAATATAACTCATTTAGATATCCTCAACCAGCTTTCAGTAGTTGCTGTAGTGCAGAGAGCACTCTTTTTATATTGCTCAAAAGCTGCCTCAGATCCTGCTGAATATCATTTTTTTCCTCTACTGAAACATTCAGCAGTAGCCCTTGACAAGTTTGGGGTTTTTTTTGTTGATGAGTACTTGTAAAGTAAGTGAGGAAAATCCTGAAAAAGCCACTGAGTACTTTGTCTTTTCTGTTCAGCTATTTTGTAAAGAGTAGAAGAAGATAGAGGAACTCAAAACACAGTACTGCTATATGAAATGCTGCATCACCTTTCCCATGTGTTATTTCTGTGACTTCCTCAATGTTTCAGGCTTTTCAAACTGTGCCATGTTATTGGATACACTTGAGGGGTCTACTTGCCCTCCCTCACAAAACAGGGGGGACAGCTTTTTTCTGTGAGCGCTCCTTAAGCCATTATCATTCAAGGAAGCTGTGATAGAAGATACAGTGATCGTCCGGAATTCGCTGGGTGTCGGGTCTGGGCAGGTCCCATGGGTTATGAAATCCGTGAAGATACCGAACCCATGAATATTCCAACTACTCCCGGCCTGTAGCCACGCACCCTCTACTAATAAGGTCTGGAGGGGCGGACCTGGGAGTGTGGCTCGCACTGTAGCACCTCATTAAAGTGGAGGAAGCGCCCTTTGGTGCTTCCAGGCCGCAAAATCTGGGGTCCAAGACATTCTACAGACATGCGCGGTGTCATAACTCACTGAAAACCCAACCGTGATTAATTGAATCCGTGGATATGCAAGCTATGAATATGCAGGGATCACTGTAATGTCCACAGGCTTGTGGAGATGTTAATTTCTCTAGAAAGGTGATACAAGTGCAGTGGCTGACTTTGAGGTGTGGATCTGTCTGTACACTGGGATTTAGTAATGTAGTCCTCTCAGTAAGAAGCTCTCCAGCCAGTCAACTGAATAATGAAACAAACCCAGCTTTTGCATGCAGAGGAGGATTAAGAAGACAGTGACACAGTGACTTGAAAACAACATAGAGAAAAGAAAATGAGATAGAGTGGAGATGTGAAGAGCCATGGAGGGAGAAAACACTGAACTTGGCTTAAAAGAATAAGAAACAAGGACATAAGAAAACAGATATATAGAGAAGACATATACAGAAACCTAAGAATACATGAGAATAAGTGTTTCTAAAGTATGAGTATGGAAAAGAAATTTTTTGAAAAAACTTCCTGGGGATATAACCTCCCTTCCACTTGGCACTGGTCCTCAGTGTCATGAGGGAACTGGGACCAGCTTCTCTGGTGCTCTGCATGTCTAGCTGCTGAAATGGAGATTTGTTTTGAAGTTAAGATTTTACAGCTATTCAGTACTTTATGGTGCTGAAAACATTCCCACTGATGGAATTCTAAGGTGTTTAGCTGGCATTAGTTTCAAAGTCTGTTTTATTAGTGATCAGTGGATATAGACTGGAAGAGTAAGTTCCTTTATTTGCATATTAAAAGGAAATCTGGATTACTTCTCTTATGTTTGGTGTTTTCTTACCTCTGGGAAGTTTTTCTGAAAGTAGTAATAACCTTTTATTTTCAGGATCAGTAGTTCTTTCAGTATAACTGTTCAGAACCAAATGCTTGGACATATCTTCTTGAAGAATACTTTGACAACTCACAGTGGTTTGTGCAGCTACCTTTGGTTTGGAAGAGTAAGGAATCAGAGGTGGAGGAGGACACATAAATAGTAGTGTATGCCATAGAATAGGTTGCAAGTTCATGCAAAATGGAATTTATATTATAAAGTTGTAGCATGTTTTAGCTTTAGATTAACTGTGTCTAACTTCGTTATATCTGGTTATTGGTCTTAGACTCCTCCCAGCTCCAAGTTGTGATGTTGCACTTCAGCTACACCATGGAAAGAAAAAATAGAGATCTTAAAAAAAAATAAATCAGAAACCATGTTTTACATTTAAGCTTTCTGGTGCATGTGTTTAATATCCTTGTGAAAGGGGTGTTTTAATGATACATGAACGATCCTGTATTTTACAGTCAAAAATCATCTGTAAACGCTGTGTATGTGTGTGTCTATTTATTTAAAAAAAAAAAATAAAATTCTGCTAATGATTCCCGGACTTGCAGCATCCACTATTCTGACAATTTCAGGTATTTCAGGAATTCTGAACTGTACATTGTTAATTATTCCATATTTAAAAACAAAATAAATTTAGAAGAGATTCTTCTGTGGAGAGTTTGGGCCAAGAGGTATGAACTCTCTTCCTAGGACATGCCATCCAATGTTAATTCAGATGAAGTAAGTCATCCTATTGTCTATCACTGTCTTCTTCCTGCGATTCAAGTCCTCCAGAGATGGTTTCTGCAGACCTGTAAAGAGCTAAGAGGTGGCCCAGGTCTCTTTAGTTAGAACACATGATGTTTTATTTAACCATCCATCTATGTTGCGAGGTGACTGTGCCACAAGAATTGCACAAAGCTTTTCTTAACTGTAGGCGGTTGTTCATTTATTAATGTAAACACCATGTGCCTTGGATGTGTGAGCACTAAAAATAAAGTTGGAGAGTTAAAAATAGATCTCTGGGAGTACTGAGATGCTGCTTAATCAGAACCAGCTGCAAGCTGTCTAGAAAATGTAAGTTATATGGAGCCAGATGGCTTTTGCCCTTTTTGCTTTAGACAGCATGTAATTTGGGTAACTGCAGCTACAGTAATCTATTTTCCCAGTCAAACTGTTTGATAAACATATTTGTTTCAAACAGACACTTCCAATTAGAGAGCCAGTAAAATGTTAATTTATTTTAATATTTCTCCATGTGGGTAAGCCAAAGGAAGATTTCATAATACTAAACACAGAGGCATGCACAATAACTGCTCACAGCTGTATTCAGCAGAGCTGGATTATGACTGTACATCTTTGTACAAGAAGGGTCTTACTCTGGGAACAATCCTACTGAGAGCAAGGGAAGGACAATATAAATTGAATTAATGGTATAATGATCAGTGGGACTTTTGTGGAGTACGTTTGCAAGAGTAAGACATTATACAAAGTACAGGAAGTGTGTTAGAAGGATACTTGTCAATTTTACATCAAACAACAGCCCATATGATTTCAGGAAAAGTTCCTTGCACACTTCTGCTTAACTGATATTAAAATCAAAACCTTTTCTGAGGCCTAGCAGTTTCCACAATTCACCAGCCTGCTGTTGGGGACCAGCGTTCAGATTGTATTTAGGAATCTCAGTGACTAGTCTAGAAACTGTATTTAGGAGTCTCAGTGACTAGTCTAGAAAGTGGGAGAACTGAAGCTCAAATCTACTTTATTTCATTTGAAACTACCTGGGACAGGAGATTGTGCTTTGATTGGGAGGCTTGAAGGCAAATACCTCAAACTACAGGATCATCCTAATTCTATTTACAAGGTCTACTGATCTGCATCTGGAGGAGTGTAGTGTGAAATTGCATAGCCTCAGACCATTCCAGTTGTGTGCACATAAATTGCTATTCAATCTTGTATTTACATACCTAGGCTCATGTTTTGATTATAGAAAAACCTGGGGGAAGGAGGTGGAGTGTATTTGAGGAAAGTGCATCTTCTAGGAATTGTCATAACAAAAGTCAAACTGTACCAACCTGAAAAACAAATGACCAGGTTTTTAGCCGTGATGTCAAATGAAGGCAGTTGTGCAGTAGATCCAGAAAATGAATCTTGGTTTAAGAAAGGCCTCTGAAAGACGGTGCCTGCTTTACGGGCAGATGTTACAGATTACTTGCAGTTGGTGTAAAGCAGTAAAATTGAGTGATTAAATGTTTCCATATCTTTTTTCCATAACTGTTTTACATTTTCTGTGATAACTGGATTCAACTAAGAGTTTGATATTCTTTTGATATTCTAGCTTTTTTTTAGCCTTAGCACTATTTCATGTAAATAAATGAATAATTGCATTTTCTGAATGAAATGCCTTTTCTCCATAACAGTTTCTTTCTCTTCAATAAGGACTTTTCTTTCTCTGCTCCATTTAATCTCCCAGAATTCCTGCAGTGTCTACCACGCAAATTGTCAACATCTTATAAATCTAAGCCTCCTATGAAATACGACATAAAAATTGCAACCTGTTTCTGATGGTAGCACTAGATGCCTGAACTAGCTTAGTGACTGGTTGGTAAGATGAGTTTGTTTTATTTTCCTCAATGCTTATATTTAAATGTATTTACAATGCAAATCTGTCTGAAATTGGCAGTGTGGCATTCTCTCCGCGAGTTTAATTCTGTTTCACCTGTCATACTCATGAATCATGAGATTTTTTTTTTTTTTAAACTGCAGGAAGTAGATTAATCAGTCTTTTTGTGACCTGTAATTTTTTATACTAATTGAAGCCAAGCAGAGTTCTAGGTAACAAGATTTCTTGGAAGCATTTCAGTACGAAAATAACTTTCAAACGTGCTTTGAAGATGCAATTACTGACTTTTTTTTTTTTTTTAATTGCTCTTGTTTAGTCTCTTTGATTATTGGCTGAAAATACTAGTGATTTAAGAACCTGCAAATCTGTCTTTGCCTGAACATGATTATGGGTTTAATTTACAAGTGGTTCTTAAAATAGTAATGCTTAGAGTCAGATTCTAAGATGTTTTAGGTTGAAATCAAATTGTAAGAATTTACTAGTTTTTGACGGCAGAAGTGATAAAGCTCTACAGATGAATTTTAAAGTAGCTGTATACATGACATTCAGTCTTGAACTGATGAGTGCCTGGATTTAGATCATCCCAGCTGTAGCAAAAGCTCTGTGATGATGTGATTGCTTCCAGGCTTTCTCACTTAAATATTTTGTCAGTGACCTAGAAATGGTTGCTACTCTATTTACCTTAGGATACTTACGAGCAACTCCTAAACAGGAGAGCAAGAGAGGAAAGGGAAATGGGATCATCTGGGCTCTTTGACTGAGACTTCAGCATTGCCTTTGTAAAGAGTCTGGTAGGGGTACACTTTGCATATCTACTGTTTTCCTCCCTTTCAGACTTACCTGTTGAGCATATTAAGATTAGCCATAGAATTAGCTTTCTGCTGGTTGTACTTTTCAGGAGATTTGAGTGAGTATAAGGAAAGAAGTATGCTGTGCCTGTAAAGATATTTGTGTTACCTTATTTGTGCAGTGAGAGCTCGGAACTTTTAAGGGAAGGAAGAGCAAGAAGGGATGCTTTTGACCAGATTTAGAGCAAATAATTGACTTCTGAATTTGGTTATTGTACTTTAACTTCCAAAATTTCAAGTAATTTTCTTCACAAATGCCTCATGAAATACTAAATGTTTCATTTAAAAGGCATTGGAAGGAAGAATTCCTCATTCCAACCTTTTTTACAGAACACCTTTAATTAGTCCAGATTGTTCAAAGCCCCACTCAGCCTGCCCTTGCACTCTTCCAAGGATCAGGCATCCACTGTAATAAAGTCTTATACTTATTATAGAGGATCTTGCATACATTATAGCGTGTGTAAAACTATACAGGTTTTTCTGCATAATAGCATTTCTGAGGTCTTCGGGCTTGTTTACACAAGGACACTCAAGGAAATTAATCTGCACTAACTAGACTTGAAATAGATTAATTAAATCCTTGTTCAGAATGTTTTTAAAATGAGCTTTGTTAGGTTAATTTATATTAATTTATTTTGGAAGTGACATAAACTGGATGGAATTAATTTAATCATGAATGAGTATCCAAAATGGGGTTGAACTAGTTTAACTACCCTTTTTAAAAGGAGGTCTGGATTGTTTTAAAATATTTGGATTTTCTGCTGCATTCTTCTTAAATTAAGATGAAATTTCTGGAATTGCTATTATACATGGGGGGTTTAAGGGTGGGGTTTGGTTTTTTAAGCTTTTTTCTGTTGTTTAAAACTGTCTATGTTATTGTAAGAAAAAACATTTTTTTTGATTTAAAATATGTTGATATTTCTATGGAAGAGGACCTGTTATATATGTATTCGTAGTTAGTGACAAGGAAGCAGATAAAATGTGTTAGTCTCAGGCTAGTTCTTGGAAAAGAGCTGAGCTTTTTATTCTGTTTGGTAATATATTCCCTTCTGTACTGTGTGTCTTTTGAAGTGTACCATTATCTAGTTGCTTTTTTCTAACTTTCCTTACAACCTTTAAAATGATACATTTCCCTATCATCCTATTTGAAAGGGTGTTGATCTTATGGCAGAGTTTGCTGAGGGAGTTCCATATCATTTGTCATAAAAAAAAAAAATCAAAAGAAGAAATAGTTCTGTGAGGTGTAGTAAATGAAACTATTTTAATATTAATTAGGGTGGATGTAAAGCTATTAATTACTACGCAAACTAATGAACATTGGAATAAATTTTTAATGTAATTGGAGTTTTCCCAAAATAAGCATTTTTGAGCAAATGAAATGTCTGTGTTTCTTTAATGGTGTCAAATATTTTAAATAACGAAGTGCCTGAATAAATGTGTAGCTATTTCTTTGTTACCTCTGAGAATCCAGAGATTATGATGACAATAGAAAGGGAAGAGGAAAGGGTCATTCCTTTTCTAGTCTTTTTTATATATGCTAAATAATTAATTTTTCATTAGTTCTCTTTTGGTAGATATTTAGCTAATTTCATTAACTCTCATAGTCTGTGTGAACATATTCATTCTGTGCATACTCTGCAACAGCTTTTCATGCTATCTCTACTTTTAAGTGTGTGCTCTTCCAGTGTTCATATAGCTTTATGAAACCTAACATATTTGAATAAATGTTTGTTGTCACTTTTCCTCCCAGATGGAAGTAAAATGCCTGATGCATCTGATAGGCTTTTTGCCTATTTTTTACTTAGATTATCTTTGGGAGGAAAGAGAAAAGGCAAAAGGAGAGAGCATGAGATCTCAGACACAGGGTCTTCTCAACCTTGAGTAACTGTGAAATCCACTAGTGGTTCTCATCTTTCTTAGATTAAAGATGTTAGTTTTGTTTTTGTTTTTTTTTTTAACTAGCCTATGTTATTGTAGATTTGGCTTGTTAGTGAAAAGGTTGTAGTATTTTGCTTGGTTTCGTGATACTACTTTGAAAATTATGGTTGCTACTTATACTGAAAGGCACTGTGATCCCTGTTGGTGCTTATCTGATATCTGTATCCTTAGAAGTTCTCCTTTCCAAGCTGCCACACTAATGCTTCTCTCCATTCCCTGTCATGTTAAAATAATCATATTGGAGTCTCATAGCACTTCTCTGTGCTCAGTGTGTGTTCAAAAGATCTATTTGCATTACTATCCTGAATGAATTAAAATAATTTTGTTGAAAATGGCTTCACAGGACTTGAGTTTTCATACCTCTCAATTCCTGCATACTTATATTCTAATCTTCTGAAAATGCCAACAATTTAAAGGTAGAAGAGATGCAAATACTTCTTAAACATGCATTCAGCATGTCTCCTGGATGCTTGAAGAGATAAAAGTACTTATTAAATTTGATGAATTACATACTAGTATTCATAATCCAAACCAAAAGGTTGAATTTTGGTGAACCAGCTTACTTTTTTTTCCTCTATTGATAAAAGATTTCTTGACCAAAACATGCAAGACTTGCAGGAGTTAACAGTATTGATGGGGGTGATATATAGTGTAGGCTGAATATTAATTTACAAAGGAGTTGGTTTTCTTGTAGCTTGAAAACTTAATCTGGTTTGTAATGTAGAAGCATACACTTACAATGAATATATTCATATTTTATCAATAAATGTGTCACTCAAACTCTTAATACTTCCTTGCGTGCCAAGCTATGTTTCTGATATCTGCTGAATAGTTTGTGATTGACAAATTCTTGGATTATTGCCATATGAATTTAGGACTGTGAGAAAGATGGTTTTCTTAATAAGCAATACTAATTTCCTGAAGCATTTGTTTTAAAATTTATGACTTTTAAAAACTATATTCAAGTTATGTAATGTATGCTGGATTTGTTGTTTCTTTTTTTCACAGCAAAAGAAATGCAATCACAATAAAGTGTAAGGTACGATTGAACAGAACTTGTTTTAGACAAATGGCCAGGTAGGCTCTCATCTGAAGAATTTTCATAGTGGGTCAAAGTTTAAGTAGTCTCAAGGAGCCTGAAGTGCTGTTATATAAGAAACTAGATGGTTTGCTGTATTTTCAGAATTTTAAGCTGGACAACAAAATTACTTGGAGTCAGTTCTAGGAAACCAGGAGAGTGCAGTCCCAGAAATGTAAATTAAATAATGATTCAAATATTCCAGTGCATTTTCTCTGGTGTAGGTGGGGTTTTTTTCTTTGTTTGTTTTGAGGTTTGCTTGGTTGTGTTTTATAAATCAAGTGCATGTAGTTAGTCAGCTCCAGAGGTATTTTGCAGTGTGATGTTGGCCAAATTAATGTTTCAGGTGTCAAGATTTCAGGGTTTTGACTGGCACGCATAAATATAGCTGTTCTATAGCTGTGGTGGGTAGACTCTAGCTGGACACCAGATGCCCACCAAAGCTGCTCTGTCCTTCTCCTCAGTTCATCGGTGGAGAGAAAATATATTGAAAGACTCCTAAAAAGAGATAAGGGCAAGGAGAAATCAGTCACCAATGACAGGCGCAGGCAAAACAGACTCAACTTGGAGAAACTGAATTTATTACTATTCAAATCAGAGTAGAATAATGGGAAAGTAAAACCCAAGTATTAGTACACCTTTCCCCCACCCCTCCCTTCTTGCCAGGCTCAATTTGCCTGTCAATATTCTTTACTTTCACCCCTCAGAAGTGCAGAGGTCCCCAGGGAATGGGGGTTGTGGCCAGTTCATCACACACTGTCTCTGCAACTCTTTCTTCTGTGTGGGGACTCCTCACATGCTTCTGCTGCTCCAGCATGGCATTCCTCCCATGGGAGAATGTCCTCCATGAACTTCTCCAATGTGAGTCCTTCCTGTGGGCTGCAGTTCTTCACGAACTATTGTAGTGTGAGTACCGTTCCACCAGGTGCAGTCCTACAGGACAGGGTGTTCCAGCGTGGGTCCCCTGTTGGGTCATGAATCCTGTCAGCATTCTCCAGTATGGGCACCTCTACCTTTGGGTCCACAGGTCCTGCCAGGACCCTGCTCAAGCGTGGGCTTCCCTTGGAGTACCAAAGAGTATCAAATGAAGCTAGTAGGAGACAGGTTCAGAAAGAAGAAAGGTTCTATTTTGTTTTTAATCTGAGTCTATGGGGAGTATGAGCAAGTATATAAGGGGAAATGCATGATGGTTTCTTGCCATAACACAGAATCACAGAATCAGTAAGGTTGGAAAAGACCTTAGAGATCATCGAGTCCATCTGCCTCAGAAAACTACTTGGAAAGGGTGGAAAGAATTTGGAGTCTGGAATACTATGCAGGGGAATATCATCTATGTCCTTTTCCCTGGACAGCTGCTTTGAAGTATTGATGAAGACAAGATGTTGGTCTTGATTCCAATTTCATTTAACAGTCAGTTGAATTTGTTCCATTTTATCTTTGACTTCTCCATTCTTAAATTAAGAGTTTCTGTAGTTTATTCCTTTTTAAAAAGAAAGAAACTATAATCTGATCTCAGGTAGTCATGAATTAATGGAGAAAAACTGACAAACTAGTATCAAGATATTTAAGATGCCCAGCTTCACTGTTTTGAATAATGAGTAATTTCAGTAACTGAATGTTAGCTCTTCCAGGCTGTGGACTAGACCACTTCAAAACAAAATGCAGTCAGAAATTTCAGTCTAGAATTTTCGTTGATTATGTTTTATTTTTAAAATAAAACACACTAAATTCAAACTGAGCTTTGATTCAAGCGTGTCTTTTATATACAGAGGTCAGATTGCTTAATTGTTTTCCCTAATACCTTTTCTTTTGTTACTTGTGAATTTACAGTTGGGTCCACTTCAGGCTACAAGATCATTCCCTTAGGTGTGGCAAATGTTGTGCTCGTTGGCTTTCCGCCGTGTATATTTTTATTGGAGCTTCCTTTTGGTTGGTGAAGTATTTCTTCATCAAAATATGCCCAGCAAACACAACAGTGTTAAAGAAGTTTTTCTTAGCTACCCATTCATGCCTAATATTGAAAGGAATTATTCTACTAACCGGCAATATTATGGGAGCAAAAACATATTGTGTTAACCTTATGCTTCAGTGAAAATGGAACAGGCTGGTGTCCCAGTGGGAGACAGAATGGTACAGAGGGGCGAAGAATACCAGTGTAGCTATGTCTGTATGGCTGCAGGTCGTTTGATGATAATGATTAAGTGATAGTGGCCCTGCTGTGCTGTGATGTGAGGCAGCTGTCTGACTCCCAAGCAGATGAACTGTGGGAATAACTTGGTAAGAGAGTGGATTTCTAATGACTAAACCAGCATGGCTATTACACTTTTTGCTTTTGTTCTGCTAATTTTAAATAAGCCAAGTAATCTACTTACCGATAGGTGGAATGCAGTTTAGTATGGTAAAGTGAAAACAGAAAGTCAGTGCATTACTGCTGTCCCCTCCCTGCCTCTCAGTGAACAGCCTCAACATCCTCCTTAGAGCTTCTTGCATCCTACTGAGTTCTGTAACATGGAGCAATCCTTTGCAGGAGTCATGCAGTAAATATGGAAAATTCTGCAACAGGATAGCTAACGTTGGTAGAATAATGCTAATAGAAATATATTTATAAAAGTATAGCCTTGTTTCTCTTAACTGTGGGGCTAACACCCAAACTGGTCAGATCTTCTATTTTGGTTCTTTCTGGAGCAGTTGAACATGTCAACTGATCGGTGGGACAGGAGCACAGGTAGTCTTTTGCTCTGTCCCTGTAATGGCAGGATTGGACCCTGAAAGCAACAGGAGGATTCCTGCTCTTAATAAATGGCTTAAGGGTGGTTGCCACCAGAAAAACATTGGGTTCTATGACCATGGGGTGTCCTTCACCAAACCAGGGTTGACAGACCCTGGAGGGCCGAATCTATCAAATAGGGGCAAGAGGGTGTTGGCCCGAGGGCTGGCAAGACTCATTGATAGGGCTTTAAAGTAGGTTTGAAGGGGGGAAGGGGATCTGGCAGGCACTCGAGAGGGCACTGAAACTGGTAAAAATGAGCCAAGAACATATTCAGCAGCACAGCTAAGTGCATGTACATCAATGCACGCAGTTTGGGTAACAACAGGAAGAGTACCAAAGGAGGTTAT
>WEKX01013357.1:24424-42336 GCA_013390025.1 Pitta sordida | reverse complement strand
TATGATGATATTACATATGGTTTTGCTTTTCCTTTTCATCTAAAACTCACCATTTCAGATTTTGTATAGTGCTATGTGAAATATTAGTGAGATTGAATGTTACACCTCTAGTCTGGGAAAAAATGGGCTTGAAATAACATTAGTTATTGAGTAGCAATATTCTCAGGATGGTAATGGAGCAAAGCTGAGTGGCAACTTAGGGAGCCTTCTATAGTACTGAATGGACCCATGGTGGGGACTCAGCAGAAGGGACATTATTTCATGAACTAATTTTACTACACTGGTGTCAATACCCTGACAATTGTTAAGGCTATTTTCCATATACTTGTTACTCTGTTGATTTGAATGAAGTATATTCTGTGACTAGTGCATGTTAGTAGCCATGGAAAAATAGAATTCCTAATTAGGCTGTCCTTGCAGAAAGAAAAAATGTTACTTTGTTTTATCATCAGAACCATTTTGTCCTTGCTGCTACTGTTAGGGATGAATAGTTAACTGAGTTGCAAGGAAACAAAGGAAGATTATTCACCTTTAAATTGTCATTCTAAGTTCATCATTCACTATAGCTTTTGTGGATTTGGGGTTTTTTTGTTGTTGGGCTTTCTTTATTCTCCAGGGTTATTGTTTTACCTGCCTCCTACCTTACATCCTTTGTCCACTTCATTCTGTTTGACAAATAATTAGGAGCAAAAGAATGATGAAATCACTTAAAAAAGATAAGTCCTTCCTGTTGGCTTTTTTTACCCTGCAAAATTAAGTACTACGTAAAAGTATTGAGGCTATATATGTATAGTGTTAATAATACTCTGGGAGTTTGTTGTTATGAATTTAAGATCTTCATCTGAAAAATAAATAACACCTAACCCATGAGAAAAATTAACTGTTTTGTATTTTCATCATCTAGGTTGGCATCACTCTCTTCACTGTTTCCCACAGGAAGTCACTCTGGAAACATCATGATGTATGTAGTCTTTGATTTACTGAGAATATCTGTAGATGATGAGGGTTTTGTTGACTGACTTTATTGCACTGACTTTGCAATTCAAGTTGTCATTTTACATCCTAACAGGCCGTGTTCTGCCTTAGTGGTTTGGGGTAGTTTGTGGTTTATGGGTTGGGTTTTTTGATTGGTTGGTTGGTTATTGCGGTTTGTTTGTTGGTTTTCTTGGGGGGGAGTTATTTGGGGTTTTTTTAAGATTTTTACTTTCATAATCCAGTTTCACTACTTGAAATATTTTTCTACTTCTAGTTATGAAGGAACTACTGTCCAAAAATCCTTATGTATATATCCATAAAAGTAGCCACAAAAATATGAAAGGCTCACTAGATGCTTAAGTCTTCTTTCTTAAACTCCGAAAACTAGAATTGAGTATACACAGGGATGAATGTGTACCTTAAGTATATTGTCACAAAACCCAAGAGGGCAGTGTTAAATCTAGGTATGGCTGTTAGCAGTCTGTATGATATGCAAAAACCCCAGTTTAACATTTTTACAGAGGCAGTTAAATTTAATGAAATATGAGGTAGATGGATCTTACCCTCTGGTTGAGTAAGTTTGAGATTTTGCTAAAACTTCTTATTGTTTTTAAAATACTTCAAAATACAACGTGGTTAGACCTTTATAGGCCTAGTAATTTTTTGGTGGTTAATAATAGGCATTCTTTTTTTTTTTTTCAGTTCTACTTGCATATGGATGGCAGAGGAAACTATGAGTTCAAGAAAATAACTGAAGACACAGTTGAATTTGGATCTTAAAGTCAAAACTGAGCTGCTACAGAGACTGATGATTACAGAATTGTGTAGAATGTCAATGTACCATAAAATTACTTAGCTTGTTAAGCATTTACTATTATGTAGGATATTGCTAATTGTGTATATGTTGGTTTAATTATTGATATGTACTAAGAATGTCCTTATTCTTGTGGTTTAAAAACCTGCCTAAATTAAATTGGGCTTAAATTGGTGTAACCTGATTCATCCTGGGATGCAAACCATTTGAAATCGGCTGATTTGACTTTTGTAGACCTTCTTTCCCTTCAGTGAAAAGCCCTGTTAAAATTAGGGTTGCTACCTCTCTTGTTCCTGCAAAACCGTTTTGGATTTTTGCTCTGCTCTGTGCGTATTTCAGAGTGATCTTGCACGGTGCAGGACATTGTCCCATCTTCAGATCTGTGCCCTGTTAAATGAAAGAGCCTTTTCCTTGTCCAAGCCTTGGAATATAGCCAGTGTGCCCTTGCTGAAAAAGGATGAACTGAAATTAAAAGACAAAACTAATTCCTTCTGCTAGGGGAAAAAAAATTAAGCTTGTTCTTTGCTGGGTTTTGGATTCTGTGATCTGTCTGTCCATGCAGTTCTCTCTGCAACTCAGTAATCTCATTCTCTCCCAATTTAGCGAAAGCTTCATCCATCCTCTATCCCAACTGTCTCTTTTTTCCCCAAGAAATACTATGGTAATGAATAGTTAAGAGGAGGTTGAAGGAGGAAAGGACTGATGCATAAAAAAGTAGGGGGAAGAAAAGTGATGGTACTTTTATCAAAAAATCTTGTGAATGTTTTTAGCTCTAAGGAAATTAATAAACTCCCACAAGGAGAAACAGCAAACAATGTGGGTCCAGTCATTCCTCTCCATAAATCAGTAGAAGTTAGAATGGACTGAAAAATATTAATCTGTACAACAGCAGACTTCCGTCTGTCTTGTGTTCGGTCCAGTAATAAAGCAGTCACTTTTTCTAAGTTATTCTTTTCTCCCTCTTCACAAAAATGAGATCTCTCTATGGTTTTAGCTACCCTGCCAATCTGGATTTTCAAGTAAGTGATAGTGGTACTCCCTGTTTGGTCTTCTAAGCTGTGAAGCCTGAAGCAGTTCTTGCTTTCTTCATGTTTATTCTCTAATTTTTCATGATGTTTCTTGACTTCTAATACAAATTATTTACCAGTAGTTCTTGCTGTTGTCATAGGATCTCTAGTACTTGCTGGTTTTCTTGTTCCAGCTGCCAAATCCCTTTGAAGAAACCAAACTCTTAAAATAGTTTACTGTGATGGGTTTTTCCATGCAAATGATTACTGTGGTTGTCATTTGACAAACATAAATGCAGCAAGGTGATTTTTGTGATCAGGGAATAGGAAGGTGTAATTCAAACTGAATTGCTATTTAGGCTTTAAAACAAAAATTTACAATACCTGTGGTACAGTGAAGGTCTAGTAGTTTTTTTAGTGTTCATGTAAGATATAATATTGGAACGCACTACATGAAGGCATGCATAAAATATGCAATACATCTGTCTCTGTGCATCTTTGATCAAGTGTTTTGGTTAAAAAAAGCAGAAGAACTTTTTATAAAATGGATATGTACTTAGATGCACTGCTATTTGTTAATTTTTACCCAGTTGGATTGGTCATTATCTTTCATGTTGAAATTGCTATGTGTTGATATTTTTCTTTTTATCATTGTTCTTGCCCCCTACCTGTCAGTATTCGTTCAAAGTACTCAAAAGCAAACAGCTGTCCTGGTATAAAAATCTACTGGCCACAGTAGATTTAGAGTATACTGCATCATTGAAAATCAAAAAAGCTGCTCTCTGAAGTACAGCATATTCAAGAGAATAAGGTAACAAAATAATTTTTTGTGCTTGTTTAACAAGAAGACAAATAGATACTTGATTTAACTAATCTGATTTTCCTGTTTATTCAGATTCTCACATCAGCTGTCATGTAGCAGATAGCAGCATGCTCTATGTGAGGCCATAGTCTTTTTTTCAGTTGTAACCATGAGAATAGGGATGCCAGATAGGTTGTTGTGTCAGGAGGTTTTTTGGTTTGGTTTTTATTTTGTGAAAGGTCTCAGCAAATGCAACTTCTCCTGGAAGGGATATTTTAGTAGCCTTTTGGAGAGAGAAAATAAAAAAATCTCTAGAATAAGAAAGTTGCTATGATCTTCATGATTAGGGCAGTCTTTTGCAGTGGAATAGTATTTTTGATGCTGACAAGCAAAACCACACAGAGCACATTTTACAGTTTAACTGATTATAACAGAATTTTTTGTAATCCCTTATTTATTTTTAAAACTAACAGCAAACAAATTAAAAACCCCATCTCCAAAACCAAGGAGGAATAGGTTTGCCTTTAGATGCCGTGAATTTCATCCAAACTGAGGATGCTGGTATCTCCTTAGGACCAGGACTTAGTGTTTCTATGTATACTGGAAGGAAAGAAAAATATTGTTCTGTGCTTGGTTGTAAGAGAATCTTGTAAAGAAAGTATAAAAAAGAATAATGTTTTAGAATTATATTCTTAAAAGGCCTTACACAAACGTGTTTGAGATAGACTTGATCTAATGAAAGTGATCCAAGTCTTGGTTCTGTTGCAGAATTGCACTGTGATACTGTATTTTAGTTGTTACCTTTCTTTAATAGCACAAGTTGGAAGGTCATAAATTGGCATTCTGAGCTATCCTGGTAAGACAAAGTGCTGATGAATGCTTTCAGTCTCAAACTGTTGGTGCTTTGAAGATGGTACTGGTAATAGTCAGATGGCTGCGTTTCAACAGTGGTGGGAAACATTCCTGTGTGTAAATACTGTAAAATGTTTTGGAGGGGGAAATGGCGCTATATAAATGTACGACATGAAGTGCCTCTGAAATAATAATAAATCTAAAGATAAAATAAATCTAGGCTTTTTATGTTTCTTAATTATGTGACTAGGAATTTTGTGATAATACAGTGAATGTGTATTCAACGAATCTCTAGTTACTCAGTGAGCCAATTGACTTGTGCTCAACTTATGAAAAGTCTTCAGTACTGTCTGAAATATGCCCTGGAACCAGCCAGGTGATGCCATCCACTTGTAGGCTTAACCAAGCACAATAGGTATGTGGAGCAATTGGATTACAGGCGCATTAGTCTGTTCTAAGTCTGCACTGAAATTGGCTCAGTTTGTCACAGCCTGGTGCTAATAACGCTGGGCTCACTCCCTGTACCCGCCATTCACTTCGGAGCTGGACTTGATACTGCTGGGTCCCTTCCAACTTAGAGTATTCGGTGGTTCTGATCTCACTCTCTTTTGTCCACTGGCCGCTTCTTTTCCCTTTATTGATTTTTAGAAGAGTATGGGCCTGGATAAGGTTAACATAGTATCAGTACATAATATTGTCATTCTTTTGAGTGCTCCTTAGTCTCTGTACTTTGACGAAATTGAGATAATCACTCTCCAGCTTTATTGTACAGTAAGGCCTCTCCACTTTGCACCTCCCAGGTAGCAGCTTCACCTCTTCGTGGTGTGATTTTTTTCAACGATTAAGGAGACCCGTTTTGCAACTGCACCTGCAGTCATGACAGTCATGAATATTTAAATTAGTAATGAATATTCAAATCAACCCCCACACTGTGCCACATGAACCCGCTCAGAGTGAGGCAGCCACTGCGGGTCCACTCGAGCGGCGCCTGCCCCCTTCTGCTCCGTTCTGCTCAGAGTGAGACAGCTGGAGCAGATCCACCGGTGCCACCTTGTCCAGCTGACAAGGTAAGTAGTGTGAAGGTGCTCCCCAAAATAAGCTTGCCCTTATTTATTGTAGCACTTTTTTGCAGGAATATCTTGGTGCAAAAGGAACAGAGCTAAACATAGCTGTGTTGGAAGTTCCTAATGTGAGGGACTTGGTAACACACTGAAAGATACAGAAGTATCTATAGACCCAGTAAGTTGATGTGTTTGGGAAAAATAATGGTTACAAAGCAAGGCATGTGTGCTGGAGGCTTCTTAAAATTTGGATCCAGTCATATGTTCCGACAGGACTTCTCTGAAAAGCCAGGAACCTTTTGCAAAATTTTTTTTGAGCTTAGTAGCGAATTAAGGACCAAGGTCAAGTCTCCACATTGATACTGTTTTCCTTTTAACCCACAAATGTAACTAGATTAAAAAAACTTTTTAGGGTTGTTGTTGTTTGTTTTTTTTGATTATCAGAGTACTTGTATTTGTAGTAGTCTGAACTAGAGAGTTTTGGAAAGGCTAGTTGAGAATAGTTCACAAAACTCTCTTCATGCTTAAGTGTTTCTTCTAGACTTCCTCAAAGGTCCTGAGCTGCGTGATGCTGGTGGGGTAGAAGGTACTTACGCAGATGTGTCTGACAGTGGTAGATCTGTGTATGCCATGTATTTTATTGTCCCTGAGTCTGTCATAGTGTAGTGACCTGCATGAGAGACTGGCTACAGAAGAGCAGCCCCTTAGCTGCTTTGACATGTTTTGATTGACTCCTGTGCCTGTCACTGCTTTTGAAAGATCCCTTTCAAATGATGTTTTGGGGATTGATTTTTCAAGACAAGCTCAGCAGAACTCAAAGGACATACAGTTCAAAATAGCTCTGGTTACAAATACAGCTGCCTTCCAGCTATTCCTACCCGTGCCTTTCTTTTCCTTGCTGCTGGACAGATAGCATATTATCACTGTTCCAAACATAGCTTGTACTTCAGCATGACTTACAGGGCTTCTACACCTCCATTTATGACATGCAGCAGTAGTAAAACATTTTCCAGATTCTAGATTTCAGTCCCTTCTCTGAAGTTCTCAGTTCATTCCTCTAAGACTTAAAAGGGCAGCAAGAGGAATCTGTGTTCTGTTTGAAGCATACTGAAGAAAGAGTCTGGTAAGAAGCTTAACAGTCAGCATGAAAATCTCCTACTCCTGAGATTTCTGAGATTTAAAGGAGAAGTTCGTCAGAAGGGAGTGTGGTTTTGTATGGGCTTCAAAAACACGCAAACAAAGGGTAAATAAGTGCTGATGAATTGTGCTTGAAAATCGGACAAAACAGAGTATAGTATTACAAACCAAGATGCCTGGAGAACCTGTCAGAGGGAAGCCCTGAATGGAGGACAGGGGGTATGTTTGGGAGGAGAGAACTGCTCCTACCGTATTTGAACAGCTCAAAGTTGCTCTTCATTACTAGGAAAGAGAAGACCTAACTAATTTCATGTACCCTTTCCCTTTGGATTTTGGTGAAACCTGGAGTCAAACTGGATCTGGGTGTGCTAGCCATTTAGGAACATTTGGATTATTAATGTGCTGGTTATGCCTTTTTTTTGCCACTTGGGGTCAGCTTTCCTAGGCACACACAGCATAGCCAGACACAGATTGCGGAATTAATACTGTGCACATTGTTCACGGAGCACAAGATGTGTGTGCAGGGCCACTGTTGCAATGTAAGGAAGCTGCAGAGTGAAGGGCAGAGGAGGAACACATCTCTTGTGTTCAGTCCCATTACGATTGTGACTGCTGCAGCAGTGACATACAGTGGGGGGGTTGCACCCTTGGTGCGTTATGGAAGCAAGTGGTCACATTGAAAATCAAGTGGAAAATGGGAAATCAGACTGAGCATCATCTCTGTGGACATGTACGTACGTGGTTTGAATGACTGGTAAAGTATGAAGGACGCAGAGGGAAAAAATTTGTTTTAATCAAAGATGCACTAGTTAAAAAACCTCAAACCACACCCTGGAATAATGAGTCCTTATTAGGGTAGGTTTTAATACCTCACTTGTCATTCTAACACATATTACATTAGCTTTTTAATTGAGTTATGTGATTACTGAATAACTAATTAAAAAATTACCTTGTGACCTCATTGGGATAATATTTCTCTGTTCAGAGGAAGGTGGGTTTTAATTAAACCTCTTTTGATAAAATAGTTTTATTAATATAACAGTTACAGTACTTTGCTACGTAAATATTTCTTGAAGTAATAAGGTGGAAAATTTGAAAATGAAAGTAGAAGAAAATGCATCAGGGAGGATAAATGAGATCTGGAACTTTGAATATTCTTTAATTTTAATAAATTCATTGCTATTTTAAACAAGTCACTAAATAAATACATTTAAAGGTAATCAGGTGCAATGAGAGGGTACTTAAAGCAGTGCTAGCAAATATTCTGGAAGTCACTGGCTCAGTAATGGTGACCAGTGAAGCTGTAGAGTGTAAAGTAAAAAAATGCTTCTATGGTATTTGTATGTTCTTGATTGCGATTAAGGGATAGAGATTTATTCAGGTCCTATATTCTGATTTAAGTGAGATCCTGCCCAACTGTTTGCAGAAATGAGGTGGTGGGTTCCTCTCTGAGGAAGAACAGATAGAAATAAGTAAGGGATGGTGGAGAAGAATGGAAACATCAGCAAAGGATACAGAGAGAGTCAGGAGCAAAAACGTTGTGAGCTTCTCACAGAAGCCAGTCACTGATGTCATTTACAGGTGCAATCTCTGCAAATGGACACATGAGAAGACATGGTTCTGAAACCCCGGAGGCAGCCAAGGAGACTACGTGTTTATAATCAAGTTTTCCTGAAAGAAATCATCTTGAGAGAAATCTTCCTATGAATTTGGCTAATCCAGCTACAGTTAGAGACTGAGGAATTGCAGGGAAAGACATTCTTTGTGGGGATCCTGAAAGAGGTTCTGTGAGCTGAATGAGAACCCATGACAGAAGAAGCAGAAGGATCTTGCTGGTGGGAAGATTTCTCATCATATGGTGTAAGGAAGAGTTTTGCAGCACACGTCATGGTCTTTCCACCCTGAGGTTTTTTAAGAGTCCTGCTGTAGGGCCCAGGAAGGCACACACCATCAGCTAAGGGAAGGGCAGCTTTCTGTGGCTGTTTCTGTGTAAGGGAATGGATGTACTGTGTCATACGTACCATATGGCCATGAGGAGTAACACCACACCTAAGGGTTGGGGAAAGGTTTCCAACTGGCCAGTTCCTGCTTCTGTCCTGTCTAGCAGGTTATTCTTTTCCTGTCATTCTCAAACATGAGCACCAGGACGTAGGCTATAGAAAGCTGGGTTAGTTGCATGTGGATAAATTCTGTGTAATTAGAAGATTATTCAATTGACTCTTTGGTCTGGTACAGTGTATTATGTACAAGGTTCTGAAACTGTGTGGCAATCACTACTAACCTGCAAAATAATCAGCTGTACAAAACTGAACCGAGAGGGTAATATATCAGAGCTGTTTATTCTCACTCGATGCAGGAATTCTTTATCCTGAGTTGCCATGTAACTAGTGATCCAAATTAAGCTTATAATCATCTTCTTATCAGAACATGCTGCCTCTCAGCAGGAGCCTGAGTGGAAAGCTGAGTCTGCTAGAAATACATCAGCCAAGGTGTTTGCTGCCATATCTATCACACATACTTTTGTGATGTCCTGTACAGTTGTTCGTGTTAAGTAATGGCTGTAATTTTATTATCTGTAATGCTGTTAGAGCTGGCAGAAAAGCAGCAGAACAGTATCAGACTTTATTCACTTATGTGAAGGAGAATGTGGTTTTAAAGCAGTACAAAATAATAGTGGCTATAGTATGTAATGTTACACATGTACAAGGAGAGAACACAAATTCTGTGTCAGGGAACTATGCTAATGTATTTATCCAGTTGAAATAGCTGGATACCTCTTTCAGATGACAAGGAGCAAAGCAAAATGGGGGGAATTGGAGGCATCAATAGGAATATGCTTGCTTACAGAAATGTGCTTAGAAGATGAACAAGGAAATTTAAGTACATAAGAAAAACCTACCTGATCTCGTATCACATTCCTGAATGTCTAGCTCCATCTTAAATCCATAGAATTCTGAAGAGGCCACATATATAGTTATAGATATGACCTAGTTCTTCCTAGTTGCAATCCCTTCATTGGTATGAAAACAACTTCCGCCCACCCTGGTATTATGAGAAAATCTCTGCATAAAACATTTTGTGTGTGTTCAGTCCAAGGGATAGTACTTACAGAAGTTTGCACTTTAAAACCCTTTTTCAACTGTCTCCACGAACCGGAAAAATCCCCTTTGAAATAGGATCTATGAGCCCCGTGACTCCAGTTACTCAGCATTGTTGGATGGTAACATACTGCAGCTAGGAAACAGAAATGCCTCAGCTTTCCAAAGCTTGTGCAGTCATGGATCACTCTTTTGCCATTTAAGGCACTTCTTTGTAAGTGGGTGTTCTGTCCTTTTTCCCCCTTCTTCCCATCTCTTTCTTCCTTTCTTCCCTCCCCTTTATATTCAGAACTAACCAAAAATCTCTAAGTAATAAAGTATGATTTAGAGCATAATGTTTTAATGAAAAGCAACTACATGGTCTAGTTTAATAAATCCTATGCTGTAATCTGCAGGCTTTCCTTTTCCTGTTAGCTCTTCCCTCTTCTGATCTTGGCACTGAATGAAGCTGAGGAAGCGGAATACTACAGGCAAGGGAAGTAATGATGACAACTTTGGAATGTTTTTAAATTTACTCCCACAAGTTGTCATGGGTTTTAGTGCTGTTATTCCTTCTCCATACAAGGCTCATGCATCAGCAGAAAATGCATTAAGTGTTTGTTGCACAATATTAAATACATGGGGATTTTTGGGGGGAATGGTGGTGTTTGTTTTCTTCCCTCTGTAAAAAGAGGAATTAATAAAGGAAATCCCCATAAACCACACTGACACGTTCACCAGTCTTAGATGGTGTCTATAACACAGTAGGGATGAAAAATATAAAATGCAATTCTGGAAAAATTGGTAGATTGTGATATTAATTTTGTAGTGTTTTTACTTCTCATAAATAGAATAGATATCTTCTTTTAAGGAGAGTGTTGAGGCCCACAGTGAATTAGTGCCCACTACAAGATGACTTTTTTTCTGTTCTCTTGATTTTGTTTGTGTGTTTTGTGTATGCTTATCACCATCAACAGCAGTTCTTATGTCTGGGCCAGGTCCCATAATGCCTTGAATGAACATTAGTACCACAACGAGTACAAGCACCACTGTGGGGATCCCTACATGATACATCCAGAGATGTCTGGTATGCTTTCTATTAAAATGAGAAGCTTTGAATGCAAACCTGACTAATCGCTCACTTAAGTAGTCAGTTTGCCTACACTGTTGTCACAAAATAAGTTTCCTAAATGTATTTTTAATTTGGTTCTGGAGTGAAAGCTGTACATTGTTTTGAAAAAGAAAAGAAAGTCTTATTTTGCTAGTCACCTTTATTTCACTAGAAAAGTATAAATTACCATCATAAATACAGATATCACCAGTATAAAAGTTAGATTCTCACTTATAAAATAAATACTGAAAGTCAAACCAACAGGTACCTCAAAATCCCATCACCAAGATGATTTGAAGCGATGCCACAGAAATTATTCATTCATGAACTATTTAATTAAAAATAATATTCAAGAGGCAGTAAATACTGCTACCTATTCAGTGCTTACATGAAGTGAGTTACTACTGACTCAAAGCCTGCAAAGTATTTGTTCTAACACTTTGTTGGAACTACCAGACTGCACTGTCCGTGTAATTCCTGGTGTAGTGTAACCTGGATAGACTTTCCAGATGGATAGCAAGTGCCTCCTTCAGGAGTGTTATAAGTGACCAGTATGGTAGTTTCAGTTTGTTTACCTCTGATTCTCTATATTCAAAGATAAATGGACCAAGTTAATTTTATCCAAGAAGTGCAGAAGTAACAGTAGCAATTTTGTTGCATCTGAACTAACAGATCCTTTCACCAGTTAATAAAAGACAGATAAATACAGATTTTGTTTCATAGAAACAGAATGATGTTCCTTTAGTTAGGTAAAGGACACATATTTTTCAGAAGTAGTGTTTTTTCCCCTCACAAGTACCGTAAACCTTCTGGCTCAATAAGGCCGTACTGATCAGAAGTACCTCTAGTCAGAATCCCGTCTCAGACGGGACAATAGATGGCTGTGGAACAGTCTATGAACAGGGTTAAGCTTTCTGTGGAGAGACCTCAACAAATTAGAGAGCTCGACAATCAGCAACCATATGAAGTTTAACAAGGGCAACTGCTGGATTCTGCATCTGGGATGGGGCAACTCTGGTTCTGTGTACAGACTGTGGAACAAGAGGCTGGGAAGCAGCACTGCAAAAAGGGACCTGGGAGTCCTGTCAATAGCAAGTTGAATTTGAATCAGCAGTGCCCCGGCAGCCAGGAGGGCCAACCGTGTCCAGAGTGGCATCAGGGAAAGCATCACCACTTGGTCAAGGCACGGGATTGTCCTGCTCTGCTCCACACTGCTGCAGCCTCACCTTGGATATTGTGGCTATTTTGGGCACCACAATGTAGAAAGACATTGAGATAGTAGAGGGCATCCAAAGGAGGGCCGTGAGGATGGTGAAGGGTCTGGAAGGGAAGCCTTATGAGAAATGGCTGAGGTCACTTGGTTTGTTCAGCCTGGAGAAGAGGTGACTAAGGGAAGATCTCACTGAGGTCTTCAACATCCTCATGATGGTCAGGAGGGTCAAGTACCAATCTCTTCACTCTCTTGACCAATGACAGGATTCAAGGAAACAGCATGAAGCTGAGTTGGGGCAGGTTTAGGTTGAATATTAGGAAAAGGTTTTTCCACATAGAGGGTAGTCAGGCACCGGAACAGACTCCCCAGGGAAATGGTCACAGCACCAAGCCTGACAAGAGTTCAAGAAGCATTTGGACAATGCGCTCAGGCACACAGGGTGACTCTTGATGTGTCCTGTGCTGGGCCAGGAGTTGGACTCGATGATCCTGATGGGTCCCTTCTCACTCAGCATATTCCATGATTCTATGATTGTAACAGACCACCAGAATGCCCCTCCAGCCTCCGGTCACTCATGACACAGGGGCTTCCTGATACCTGGATTTTTCATCCATGAGTGCCTAATGGATTTTTTAATCCACATGAAGTTTGGGCTTGAAAATTCCTGTTTTAGAGAGCCTAAAAGGCTCCACTCAATTACCCACTTTATGTTTTTTCCGTTGTTGGCGTTTTTTTTGCTTTGGTACTGCCAGAAGTGTCCACAATGCTTTTTCCTTAGACACCATTAAGTGGTTCCTTTTCTCTTGCAGCTCTTGCTTTCTTGCGTTTACACAGAATCACTGGTATGACGATGGCAAGAGTGATGACTGTAATTGCTATCACTGCTATGATGATAAAGACTTCTGCTCCATATTCTGTAGAAGAGAAAAAGAAATCCAACATTTAGTTATCAGAACCCATAATGTCACAATGCTACAAACTCTTAGCACTCATTTCACTGAATGAAAAACTGCTTTCTATACTTTACAGTATCACAAAAGTTGAGTTACCACTTCAGTGTGAACTGAATACATTTTAACATGAATTTGTGGAACTGAGGTAAAGCTTTATTTCACCTGGTTCATACTCGGTTTTAATCTAATTTCATTAGTGCACTAAAATACCACACTAACACCACAAGAGTAAGTCAAACCATTCCCTTTACCCTACTTTATTTCTGTCCAAGAGGAAACTTATTCAAAATTATAAGCTAGAAAAGCTAGGGGAAGAGTTTTCTATGTAAGTTTTAATTAAATTGTAATTTATCACTATTATGATAAGCAAAAATATGTAACTAGATAAGAAAGTTAATTTGAGTTCATTTGCCAATTTTAGAAGAGCTTTTCTAGAGTAAAAATATTCTTCTCTGGTGGAGCAGATACAGTACAGCAATGTGATATTATTTAAATAATTTAAATAATATTGATAACTTTCTATTGAAGAAAGCATTATCCAGATTGAAATTTGACTGGCTGATTTACCAACCACTCCCTGATTTATTTACCAGTAAAGAAGTCAATCTGCCAACCTCTGACCTTGTAACAGTAAAGAAAGTCCTAGTCTCACCATCTGCTTTAGGGCTAACTAAAGGTCAGTTCAAACTACAAGTCAATGGATATGTAGGTTTCCAGCATTCACGTTTTAGAGATAATCCTTCAAGCACTTACTAAGGGACCTGCTATAGCAAGGATCTGAGGAAAACAACTGGAGAAAAAAACCCTGAAGCTGAAGGCTAGTGATGAGATCTGAAGCCTCGGTGGCCAATCATCAACTACGACAATTTAATCAAAACAGTTGAGTAAACACTAAAAACTCAGCTCCAACTAGCTGAAGATAGTAGAGTTTTACTTAAAGTGAGCCCTTCCCATGAGTTTCCACGTGTCTTCTAACTTGCACAGTAAATGATTTATTTTATAACAGGCATCAAAATTTAAAGACGTGTCTTTTTGTTAGAATGCTAAAGACTGTGCACCCACCGTCTAAGATATTTCTTCCTATGCTGGTACAAAGCACCACGCTTTCTTGACCATTACGGTTTTCTCTGCGGGAGGGAATGATTCCCTGTACATAGAAGCAATAGTTCTTTGTGCTGTCGATGCTTATTTCAAAGGTATGGCTTTTTGTTGTTGCATCTTTCTGTAAAGGAAATATATTTTGCGTGTCAGCTCTTAAGTTGGCACAGAAATTATGCAACTACAATTGATACAGATACAGAATATAAAAATTGATACATATACAGAATATAATATTACAGAATAAAAACCAGATTTAGACCTTACCTTTCCAGAACTTTGATCTTTCCAGTAATAGAGTTTGTATTCCAGGTCATGCTGGAAAATATCTTGAATACTTTGAAAGCTTCCATTAGGAAATGTATATGGTGTAAGTGGATCTTTGAACATGACATTCAGTTTGGAACCTTTTTGTGTATAACTCTTTATCTCTGGTTTTCCAATAACAGCTAAACAAAGATTTTTAGAATTAAAAAAATGACATAATCTTTTCTACGTGACATACTCTTCTTTCTTTCACTCTCTTCTCTTCCCTTCTCAAATCTACTCTAAGTTTACAAAGCCAAAGTAATATGGTGGGTATTACTGGATTATAAACAAGTATCTTCATTTAGAACACAACGTTAACAAAAGCTTTATGCCCGAATG
Organism: Pitta sordida; assembly: GCA_013390025.1. Classification (NCBI taxonomy): domain Eukaryota; kingdom Metazoa; phylum Chordata; class Aves; order Passeriformes; family Pittidae; genus Pitta; species Pitta sordida. The sequence continues at coordinate 27,588 of WEKX01013357.1, read as the reverse complement.
CCTTCTCTGACATCAGCATCGTTACTCTAAGAATCTACAGAACAACCTTTAAGCTCAATCTAAAACTTGTTTACTTCAATGGAAGTAATCTTGAAAGGAAATTTACAGTAAGATTTAATTGGCAATCCTACTTACTCTGACTATAAGGTGTAAATTTTTCAGAAACTGCAAAAGGTGGTTCTTCGAAGTTATCCATCCCCGCAGACATTACAGACAGTATGTGGGCTGTGTAGGTCTCATTTACATTCCTGAGCACATCAGTAACATCACACTCTGTTTCTGTTGTCAGTATGCATTTTTTTTTAATGTCAGAAGTCTGTCTGAAAACAGCAGGAACAAGGTGTCAACACTTTCCAACCAGACGTACTTAGATATGTCGAAAAACAGTTTTCCCCTAAAACTACATAGATTTCTCTCACCCAATAGAACAGTCTTGCAGGTGTATTAGGCTGAAAGGAAGAGAAACCTCAAGGGACTCTATCCCATACAGCTGTGTTTCACAATTCAAAGTACAATCAAGTAAATCAAGTATGATCCATATTAATTATAGAAACAGGTTACTGGACATATATATGAATTAAACATTCAATCTTTTATATTAATTGAATAGAAACCATAAGTAGTGCTAATTTTGCTTTTTTTCTGCAGGTGCAGAATTTGTTTTTAAAAATATAAGATGCATAAATCACTTTGTAGGTGTTATCCTTGGCTCATCTGAAAACTATTTCCTTAAGAAACAGCAGTTATTATAGGCAGCTCTAATGACAATGATTATTTAATGTGACAAGGTCTCCAGATATACGTCACTTAGTTTTGCATCTGTGCAGCAGTAAATGTCACTAAAAACCTGAGAAAAACAGAAAAATTCATGGCAGAATTACAATTTTTAAAAGTATTGACAAAAAACATGACTCGAGCACTTCTCCTGACTTCGAAGTAACAGAAAGCAGGTCTATATACTTGAGAAATAGTAATGAGACCAAGAAAAAAGTGTTAATTCTGCATTTTATTTCCTCTCTTGATCTAGTCACTCCCTCAAAGAATGAAAGAGCACATTAGACCATTGCACTGGTATTCCATCCATTAGTCATGAGAAACCTCTCATTTCTATGCCACTTTTAGAGACAGAAGAGACTATGGTACCACTTTTTCATTAATATTGGCGTGGTTTGATGATGTATTTTCCTATTTTCCCTTTGGGACATATTTAATAATGCACAGCATTTATTACTGCACTTCACATAAGTTTTTGTGCAGTTTTGAAAGAGGTGTTAGATGCTTTACATTAATATTTGATAGCTTATATAAAACATAATGACAAGGAACTCTTGACAGAGTTAGATGAACAAAGGTAATTTTTAGAATTATCCAGCAAGACAAATCATGCATTTACTCTGATTCACCAATTAGAATAAAATGCAGACTCATTTATTAGACGCCTCCCAAGACTGAAGATGAAAGACTCAGACTTAACACCTTGAAAAAACAAAAAGGTGAAGTTCTGTCTATTGCATGGTGTGTCTGATTGAATGCCAATGTCTTCCAAGTATCCTGGCCTACATCCCTCGTGCAGCTGGCCTGCACTGAACCCCAGAAGGGAAATACCGTTGCCTAACTCCACTCTCCATTTCTGAAGTGGGCAAAACCAGAAGCCTGAACCATATATTCTTTTATATATATATATTATAGTGGGATACAAAACAGTATTATTAACAGCTGAGTCGTCAATTTTCCTAAATCCTAATGTTTGGGCTCTTTTCCTGTTACATTTACTCTCAGAAATATGTATTCTAACACACTCTATTTGAATCTTCTTCAAATGCCACTAATGGACACAATTTACATCTTATCTACTTACCCATGTATTTCTACAGTATAAAAGTAACCTGATGGTTTTGGCTGCCACTGTAGTATTGTTTTAAAATTGATTGAAGACCAAGTTATATTGACTGCTCTTGGTAGTTCTGCATAGCCTTTAAACACAGAAAAGAGAAGAGTGCCATCAGTCATATTATATGTAATTCCTGTTTCACAGAATCACAGAATCACAGAATATTATGAGTTGGAAGGGACCCACAAGGATCATCTAGTCCAACTCACCATCTAACTCCTGTACAGAGACCGAGAGCACATCCCAGAGCGTAACACCAACCTAGATCCCTCACAGCCTAGCAGGCCACTCCGAGCCGGAAGGGGCCCAGGATCATCCAGCCCTACACCCCCCAGCTAGACCATGTCACTAAGCTCCTCATCCAGTCTTCTCTTAAACACCTCCAGGGACGGCGACTCCACCACCTCCCTGGGCAGCCCATTCCAATATGCAATTAATTTCCAAGCAGTCTGTTCAGTTAAATGAAGCAGTTACTTTTAGTTGCTGCTTAGAAAAGTTCTTTCAGGGGGAAAAGGCTCAGACCTGCCCTGTGGACTCATGCTTGTCTTATTAAAGGAATGTGTCCTGGCAGAAGGGAGAAATACAAGAAAATTATTTTCCATATTATAGCCCTGAAATTGAGGAATTAACTTATTTGGAGATCTCTCTAATGATTCCGGTTTGAGCCGAGACCTCTGAAGAAGATACAAAAGCTTGAAGACACACGCGAGAACGTTCAAGCCCCAAATAAATTTGTAGTTCAAGAGAACCTGAGGCCCCCACAAGCGGCTCGAAGGCTGCCGCGGTGACCCACCACAGCCGCAGCTGCTTCGGGGAAACCTCTGGGTGGAAACCGGGTGGGAAACCCCCGCGCACCGCTGGAAATCAAGATTTTAACTGAGCGATATCCTAGCTGTTTTCAAATTACTGTACCACCTTCTCTACCTCTCCGGCAAGCCCGGAGCCGGGGACAACGGGAGGAAATCTTGCAAGCTCACAGCAAATGCCGACCCCCGCGGCTGCTCCCGCTCCCCATCACCGCCCGGGCCGCGGGCGGCGAGGAGCATCCAGAGCGGCCCGAGAGCTCCGCCGCCCAGGTGCTGAAGGAGGGTCGGGTCGGTGCCGCTGTCTCTTCCCCGCGGCGCGGGGCGGCTCTTCTCGGCTTCCCTCGGGGGCACCGTGTCCGAGGGACCGAGCCCCGTCGCTCCCACCCCCGTCCCCCACTCCGTCCCCCGCGGTCTGTCACCCACCGGCGGCGGCCAGGCGACACAGCAGAGCGCTCAGCAGCAGGGCC
>WEKX01013357.1:7996-24406 GCA_013390025.1 Pitta sordida | reverse complement strand
GGCGGAGAGCAGCATCCTCGGGGGGGGGGGCAGATTCGGCGGGGACCCGACGGGACAGAGCGCGGTGAGTACATGCGGGAGGGAGACGCCGGATTATATCGGGCCCAGGAGAGGCGGGACTGCGGGGCCGCCCCCGCGGGAGCCTGGGGGGCGGGATCGGGAGTGACGGGGCCGGGGCGGCGGGAGCGGTGGCCGCCCGACGGGGTCACGGGGAGCGGCGGCGGCAGAAGGGCTGCGGCAGCGCTGGGTTGAGCAAGCGGAGCGGGGAATCTTCGAGGAAAGCGGCGTTGCCGGGAGGAGAGGGGCACTGGGGGACGGGAGGCATGTCCCCCGGGCTGCAGCCCTGGCACCGCCTTCCTGGGCACAGGCCCACCTGGACGTGCGGGCACACCTGGACATGCCTGCAGCCCGTGTCCCCCTGCCTGTTTGGTGACCCTATACATTTGTACCACCCCTCGCTTCCCCTCTTGGAACACTGATGAGACTGAACACCGCTGGGTAAACGGGCTTCCTCCACTGTCCACCTTTGGCTGGCTGTCGAGGGGCTCGGGAATTATCTGAAGAGCTCCCCAGCTCTGTGGGGCAGCTGGTCATGCAGAAGTGATGTTGGGTTAATTAACTTGATCCTGTACATTCTAAACGGCTAAATATGTCTGTCCTCACCACACAGAACGTCAGACACAGCTGCTCAGGTAGATCACATCCTCTATTCCCTCCCACCGTCTGTACAAGAACCCTGTCAAGGCTCACCTGTCACACTGGGCACCAAGTAAGTTTCAAGCGTTCAGGGCTTAACGCTACCTCACTTCTCCCATAAACCGGGGGCCTGTTAGCCATTTCCCTACAAGCTCACACTGGAAAGGTATGCCATTTTCACTGGCAACAGGGAATCTGTCGCTGACAGAAAGTTTTGGGAATCTCATCCTTTGTGCCAGGCTGGAATGCGTGTGGCTCTCACGACCCTCTCTTTCGGCGCCGTGGGAGCTGCGCGCTCTAGTTCCGTCTAGAGGGCGCTGTTCCTGCGCTCGGGGGTCTGACACAGAGAGGTGAGAAACTGCAGTGGAACCTGGACCATAATCAGGGGATATATACATGTGGAGTCTTAAGCTGATTTGTACAATGTACCCGGTAAATATAGGTAGGAGAGTAATGGGAAAGGTTCATATTTACTTGCCTTTAATTTTCATGATTGACACATAGATGCAAACAATGAGTTCTGCCTTGTAATGCAGAATAAATGCAGATGGGACCAAGCTACGATATCCTTTTCAACAAGAGTCTGCATCACAATTCATGTAGTGTGTTCCAAGGTGCACCTAAACCCTGGGTTTTTAAATTACTGGCATACCTTCATTAAAATCCAGCCATACAACTTCTCATTTGCCTGCCTTGTTTTTGATAAAATTTCAGCCATGTCTCTATGTAGCTTTATGCCAACATTACATCAGCCAAAAATATTGCAAGTTTTTAACTTGGTGTAGAATACAGTACTTGTATGTACAGCTTTTTAAGATTGTGACCTTTTAAGATCACTGTTGATATTCAGANTACCACCTTCTCTACCTCTCCGGCAAGCCCGGAGCCGGGGACAACGGGAGGAAATCTTGCAAGCTCACAGCAAATGCCGCCCCCCGCGGCTGCTCCCGCTCCCCATCACCGCCCGGGCCGCGGGCGGCGAGGAGCATCCAGAGCGGCCCGAGAGCTCCGCCGCCCAGGTGCTGAAGGAGGGTCGGGTCGGTGCCGCTGTCTCTTCCCCGCGGCGCGGGGCGGCTCTTCTCGGCTTCCCTCGGGGGCACCGTGTCCGAGGGACCGAGCCCCGTCGCTCCCACCCCCGTCCCCCACTCCGTCCCCCGCGGTCTGTCACCCACCGGCGGCGGCCAGGCGACACAGCAGAGCGCTCAGCAGCAGGGCCTGTCCTGGGGCGGCGGAGAGCAGCATCCTCGGGGGGGGGGGCAGATTCGGCGGGGACCCGACGGGACAGAGCGCGGTGAGTACATGCGGGAGGGAGACGCCGGATTATATCGGGCCCAGGAGAGGCGGGACTGCGGGGCCGCCCCCGCGGGAGCCTGGGGGGCGGGATCGGGAGTGACGGGGCCGGGGCGGCGGGAGCGGTGACCGCCCGACGGGGTCACGGGGAGCGGCGGCGGCAGAAGGGCTGCGGCAGCGCTGGGTTGAGCAAGCGGGGCGGGGAATCTTCGAGGAAAGCGGCGTTGCCGGGAGGAGAGGGGCACTGGGGGACGGGAGGCATGTCCCCCGGGCTGCAGCCCTGGCACCGCCTTCCTGGGCACAGGCCCACCTGGACGTGCGGGCACACCTGGACATGCCTGCAGCCCGTGTCCCCCTGCCTGTTTGGTGACCCTATACATTTGTACCACCCCTCGCTTCCCCTCTTGGAACACTGATGAGACTGAACACCGCTGGGTAAACGGGCTTCCTCCACTGTCCACCTTTGGCTGGCTGTCGAGGGGCTCGGGAATTATCTGAAGAGCTCCCCAGCTCTGTGGGGCAGCTGATCATGCAGAAGTGATGTTGGGTTAATTAACTTGATCCTGTACATTCTAAACGGCTAAATATGTCTGTCCTCACCACACAGAACGTCAGACACAGCTGCTCAGGTAGATCACATCCTCTACTCCCTCCCACCGTCTGTACAAGAACCCTGTCAAGGCTCACCTGTCACACTGGGCACCAAGTAAGTTTCAAGCGTTCAGGGCTTAACGCTACCTCACTTCTCCCATAAACCGGGGGCCTGTTAGCCATTTCCCTACAAGCTCACACTGGAAAGGTATGCCATTTTCACTGGCAACAGGGAATCTGTCGCTGACAGAAAGTTTTGGGAATCTCATCCTTTGTGCCAGGCTGGAATGCGTGTGGCTCTCACGACCCTCTCTTTCGGCGCCGTGGGAGCTGCGCGCTCTAGTTCCGTCTAGAGGGCGCTGTTCCTGCGCTCGGGGGTCTGACACAGAGAGGTGAGAAACTGCAGTGGAACCTGGACCATAATCAGGGGATATATACATGTGGAGTCTTAAGCTGATTTGTACAATGTACCCGGTAAATATAGGTAGGAGAGTAATGGGAAAGGTTCATATTTACTTGCCTTTAATTTTCATGATTGACACATAGATGCAAACAATGAGTTCTGCCTCGTAATGCAGAATAAATGCAGATGGGACCAAACTACGATATCCTTTTCAACACAATTCATGTAGTGTGTTCCAAGNAATGCAGAATAAATGCAGATGGGACCAAGCTACGATATCCTTTTCAACAAGAGTCTGCATCACAATTCATGTAGTGTGTTCCAAAGTGCACCTAAACCCTGGGTTTTTAAATTACTGGCATACCTTCATTAAAATCCAGCCATACAACTTCTCATTTGCCTGCCTTGTTTTTGATAAAATTTCAGCCATGTCTCTATGTAGCTTTATGCCAACATTACATCAGCCAAAAATATTGCAAGTTTTTAACTTGGTGTAGAATACAGTACTTGTATGTACAGCTTTTTAAGATTGTGACCTTTTAAGATCACTGTTGATATTCAGAGGACTTTACAAGGAGAAACGTACTCATTTTAACAAAACAAGATGCTTATATAAGGCTTTAAAATTGCCTTTAGGCATTAAATCCACTTAGTTTCCTTGTAGTTTGGTCAGGAAAAGTGGAAAGTGGGTCAGCGGGTGTTTCCCCCTTTTTATAGAAATAGTAATCTCAGGATCCTCTTCTCCTGCCCATCCTTCTCATTCCCACCTCTTCTGTTGTGAACTCCCGTACCTGAGACAGGTGAGGAGCCATCCAGACCCTGTCCAGACTAACTGGTGTGACCACTGTTACCTTATTCCAATTTCCAGAAAGATACTTTGGTGTTCACTAGCACTAGGCTTTAAGATGTCCTTTTCCATGCTGTGGCATGAGAGAAGGAGGCCACCAATTTGCCAAGGAAACTTGTTAAAACTAGCTTACCTACAGGCTGAGGGGAGCTGTGTGATGAGAGGAATTCGGACAAGTTTACCAAGGTAGCCATTCCAAGGGAAGGAAGTCGAAGAGAAGATTTGAAACAATGAGGGGACTGAGCATGCCAGGAGGGCAGTGTAGCTAGATCAGGTTGGCAAGGGAAGGGTGTGATGGAAAAGAGAGAAGCACTGAGGTGAGGAGCTGCTGCCACTGCCTCCGCTCCTCTTTCTCCTCTTGGACCAAGTGCAGATTTGACCACAGAATGAGAACTGCTCGGGGCTGCCTGGCTTCAGTGTGAGGAACCTCGTACTACTCAACATGGGCTGATGCCCCTAGCTGAAATTCTGCTCAGCAGCTAGTGACCTAACTGCGACATTCTGGTCCTATTTCCTGCCCACTTCATGGTATTCCAACAGAGAGACATGCAAAAGCAGAAGGCTGACTGCATGCTTTAGGTTAAATGACCACTTCCACTCCATGACATCTTCACCCTGGTGAACTGAGTGGAATTAAGGTTGTTCACCATTGAGAAGGTTTGCCAGATTACAAGCAGTTTCTACAGATTTTATTTCCTTGATATTGACCAATTCACATATTGATTATGGGGAAAGTGAGGAGAAAACTAAATATATGAAACTCCATTTTTTAAAAAAAGACATTTATCTCTTCATGTATTTTTGCTATCAGATCTCTAAACTGGTTCACTTAGAGAGAGCTACAAAATACTTCCTTGCTTAGCAAAGCAATTGCAACATCAGGTTTTCTGTACTGTCATATATAATTGTTGAAGTGGAATGCCTCAGGTGACAACAGTAACAGATTGGTTTCTTTACGCTGATGGTTTTGTAAGATTCTAAGTAAATTTTGTAATACTTATTAATGTTTTGAAATTTTGTACTGCTATAAAATATTCATCATTCCATGCTAACGTAAAAGTCAGCAATATTGTCATGCCCATTAGTGTCACATTTCCTCATGTGAGCCAGATCTGGAATCTCTGAGAGCTTTTTTCCAAAATAAAATTGCTTGAGATATTTCTCCTGAATTTTAGATCTTTGTTTAATTTGTCTCAGTGATCCATATGATTGGGTAATTAATTTAATTATACTTGTGGGTCCTTTCCAACTCGGAATATCCTGTAAACCTGTGAACTAATTGTATTTGATTAGAAAACCCAGAAGTTTAGACAAGCCATCTCTGACTAGGTACCTGCCTCTTTAAATATCTCAGCATTTCTCTCGCAGAGCTGCTGTATCAAATACTGTGTAATAAATGCATACACAAACTCACAAATACCACAGTGTAAAGGTATTTGTAATTAAGAGAATTTGTTAATGTAAATTTGGTTACCAACTTCCTTTTTTGATGCACAGAAACTTAATTAGTATAGTCTTCCTGATCCCTGTGGTAAGCAATGTCATTAAACTAGTGTAAGGAAGTGAAGAATCAACATTTATACCTAAAAGTAGCTGTCTTTATTCCTGAAATCTCCATACCAATGAAAGTCCTACTATGATGGATTCCTTATGCATCCCTGTTTTTCTTTTTATCTAAATTATTAGAAATTATTCTGTGATTCTAAAACTACCTTGTCATTTTACAAAATTACATGTAGCGTGACTGAAAATAACAGATCTGCTTAGGGATAGAACTAATTTAAAGTTTAAATGCAGTTCTGACATCAATGAACCTTTCAGTTTTTTAAAAAAGTAACAAATGAACAAAATTGATAAAAAAATTAAAATCAGCAAAAGATATTTCTTCCAGGGGAATCACATGTTTAGTCTGACATTTTTGTTGATAATAGAAATCATGAAGCAAATATTTGTATGTTTTTCTGCTATTCTGCTTTCAAAATTTGTGTTCGTGCCATGTTAGTCATAGACACATATCCTCACTTATCATACGGATGCTTTAAAAAGAGACACTTGCAAAAGGACAACTTTTCTAGGAGTTTTTGAGTCTGGATGGGCTCTGTGATCCTGTGTGGAAATGATGCCTGCTTGGGAGGTAAGGGAGGCATCCCAGGGCAGGGAGGCTTTGAGCCTTTTTCACACTGAAAACTCTAGTCATCATAGCTTTGGTATTAACCCCGAGTTCCTATTTCTTACTCACAGAACGATGTGTGATGCATTTATTAGCCTTTGCAAAATTTTGTTTTGCAGCATTATTTCCTAAAAAGGAATTTGACCGACAGATAAGTGTGCATTTAATTTCTGTGATCTTCAGGGACGCCTTGGGGTAAGTAAGATTATGTAAATGAAAATTTAAACCATCCTCCTGGTAGTTTGCTGCACAGGAGTGTTCAGGAAGTGAGTGGCTCCAGCAGTACCACAGCTGTGTTGTGAGGAACGGTGGGATACTGCCGTGGTGCTGTGTACAGCTGTGTTTGTTTGCTCCTGCTAGAGGGAAAGCAATTGCAAAAGTATTAATAAATGTCATTGAAGCGCAACAGAAACCGTGGAGACAGAAACACTAAATTGTATAGATTCCTTCTGTACTGAGATACTTTTAGGAGGTGAAAACCAAACTGTCAGAAGGTTGACTCTGTTGTTTGATATTGTGATTCTGTGTCTTCCCTTTATTCCAGGTGTTCCATCACAATTATGAAGTAGCTTCTTGAGGTATTTAATTTATCCCGTAATATCTTAATGACATAAACTAATCTTGCAGTTCCCATTAATCTCTCTCCTAACATTTATTTTCCCAACTCATGCTAGACACAAGTGCATCTACCAGACTTTGTTTACTTAGGTTTTCTTCTGGTGCCTGAGCTTGTGAGGAAGAGACTAAACTGAGAAAAGCCAAAAAGCAATGTAAATATTAAGTGACAATAAAACCTGTTTAAAAGGAGGCAATTACATTAAGAATTGCATCTTTTTCATATTGAATCCAGTCTCAACTCATGACTCTTTCAATTTCAGGACATAAAGGCATTTTACTAGACAGTTCTTTGTAACCGTTAGTAAAACTTACTGCCCTTTCTCACCAATTGTTAAAAAATAGTAATTTTTAAACATTAGATGTGGTATATATAACTTCTCAGTGAAGGTAGTGCTAGTCAAATTCAGTGTTCTTTAAAAACATTTGGTGTGAGCATGCCTTGAAGGTTAGGCAATTACATGGGTAAAATAAACAAATGTGTCCCCAGGCTGTCATTAAACTTAGGAACAGTGAGTGTAAACAACACTCTGTTTGACTCCACGAATATAATGTTTAATCTTCCGGTAAAATAGCCCTCTCTTTTGGAGTAACTTGATACAACAAAAACCCATTCTGTACTAACCAGCAAAATTAAATCAAGAATTTCTTAAATATCCTGCGTCTCTTTTCTTTGACATTACATTACTTCATTGATTCTGCCTTTATTGCTGACTTGGGGGCGAGTAGATTAAAGGTAACTGGGAAATGGATCATCTTGGCTATAGGGGAGTAATTCTGGACTTGATAATCAGGCATAATCAGCCTGCCACAGCAGTGCAGCTCGTCTGTTGAACAGCCCAGGAGACTTCATTCTGAAATTATTTTTCCCACATCTGTTTATGTGTGTCACACCCAAGGAAATTCAATGAGTTTATCATAACCAGATTTGACTTTAAAAAATATATAAAAAGCTCCCATTTAGCACTGGTGCATATAGGGAATTTTTTCACTCTTGTGTGTTTTGAATTGCAGTCTGCACACCAGTAAGGACATCAGGTAGATATGGCTTTGATTCTCTGGCTTCAGGCAGTAGATTGCTGTGTCCTTTCTGCCATTTTTCTATTCCATTACAGTACCCCATTTTTCTCCTTCTTGGGGAACATCAGCTAAGCAGTTTTGCACAGTGCACTTTGGATGTTGCCGTAGCTTACTACGAGAGCCAGCAATGATTCCCTCTGCGATTGGAGGCAGCCTTTAAAATTCTGAAAGTTTTCTGTACAATGGGAAATGGCTGATTTCTAATGAATGTCATGTATCAGTCACAGTACAGTCTTTATTTTGAGGTTTCTAAGTTTCTATTGCAATTAACTTAGTGGGAAAATAAATTATCATAATAATTGGAATTTAATATCCTTGTGTTTTTGCTTTCCACAGAAAGTGAAACACATCAATGTGTGCTTCTGAAAATTGTGCTTCATAGAATATTAGTTTGTCTATATAATTAAAGAAAGGCTTTTGTTTAGAGCTTTTGAAAATAAATTGTGATATATTGTTCAAAAGAATATATCTAAAGTTTTGTCCTGTTCTTTAGTAAAATCATAATGGAACACTATCCAAACACTTCATATATTATCTATTTAACTTGACATAGTTATTGACAGCTTTCTGAATAATTAAATATCACTGTAAAGTGACATTATTTAAAAATAAAAGGAAAAATGTAAACAAAAACTTTTAGCCTTGACAGCAAACCATGGACAAAGGGAGGGATATTACTGCTGCTAATCAGTTTCTTATCTGTCCAGAATAAAGTGATTGCATATTGGAATGGGCTGCCCAGGGAGGTGGTGGAGTCGCCGTCCCTGGAGGTGTTTAAGAGAAGACTGGATGAGGAGCTTAGTGACATGGTCTAGCTGGGGGGTGTAGGGCTGGATGACGCTGGGCCCCTGCCGGCTCGGAGTGGCCTGCTAGACTGTGAGGGGTCTAGGTTGGTGTTACACTCTGGGATGTGCTCTCGGTCTCTGTACGGGTGTTAGATGGTGAGTTGGACTAGATGATCCTTGTGGGTCCCTTCCAACTCATAATATTCTGTGATTCTGTGATTCTGTAAAGGGAAATAACCTAGTTCTGATCCAAGGACAAGATCTGAAGTAATTTTCTCAAAAATCTATACACTGTTCAAATGCAGTGACAGCTCTAACTGAGCCAGTTTCAGGACAAGATGATTACAGCACAAGCTGCTGCAAACCAAGGGGTTACATTCCTGTGTGTGGAGCAATCCTCCTGCAGCAGCCAGCACCCAAATGCATTCTTTCACCATATCAGGGAGGTGACAAAGTGCACTTCTAATGACTGTGTGAATTGTTTTAGGAGTTAGTAAAGAAGGGTGAGAGGAAACATCCAGTAATTAGTATTTAGCTAGAAAAGCTGTGTAGTTTTCAGCAAAGAGATGAATGTTGAACCCTGAAAGTCTCAAGGATTTTAAAGGAACTGTGTCATTATATTTTGCCTTTTAGTGTGTTGGGAGTCAAGTTAGTGTCTCATGTAAATGCTGGCATTCCAAACTCTTACCTTTGAACATGGAGCTGTTTGATTAGCTGTGATTGGCGCTTTGTGAGTGTATTGGAAAGGAATGTAAAGTACATAGAGGAAATATATTCTTATGTTAAGTGTTTTCCTTAGAACAAAGAAAACATAAAAATTAGTAACATTAATCAATCTGAATTTCCAGTTCTTTTGCCCATAAAGAAGGTGTACTTTCAGATTATTATTCCCCAGGTTAGTGGAAACTCTGAAGTACAATTGCTTGGGGCCTTTTCCAAATGCCACATACTTTAGCTCTTCAAAGGGTTTTATAAACACAAAACTAACTTGCATTTAGACAAAAATCAGAACTATTAATTTTTAAAATAGGATTATGTAACATTACACAGAAGGTAAATGAAAGTTCATATTAAAGTTCTCTGCTTATTCCTTCCTGCAAAAGACAGTCCGGTTCTCTAAGTCTGCTCTTTTCTCCACCATCTTTCATGGGTTGCAGTAAACTTGAAGAGTCCCTTTAGGTCCTGAGAAAATATCCTTTTTAAACCCAGTTGGGAGAATTGGCTTTATATTCATTTCCTGATCTTCTCAGCAGTCTCCCATTCTCTGCAGGCTCCTCCTTGCTATGCCTCTCATCCATTCGTATTCTCCTCTTTTTTTTCAGCAGAACATAACATACAAGACAAAACAAACTGCAAACAAACAATTCAGGTAGCATTTATTCCACCATTAAAAGAGAATGCAACCCTGCAATAAAGATTCCTTTCTAAGAATAATTCTAAAATTATCTCCAGTGCTACAGGCCCTGGATTTTGTGGCTAATCATCAGTTCACATGCATTTGCTTATCTTCCACTGTTGGCCATCTGAATCAAAGATTTGTCAATTCTTGAACAGGTAGGAACCACAATGAAATTATGTGAATTGTCACCTAGTTACTCACAAGGCTTGGCAAAAGACATTCAGAGTTTTACAAATGTATAAAGCAGGGACTTCAGATTTGTTCTGATACTGGAACAACTGTATCTAAATTCTCATTAAGGTGTTAGGGACAAAATTTTGAAGAAAAACTATTTTTCATCTACCAAATCTAATAACCTCAGGGCATAGTGCCTTATCTGTAGTATCCTTGTAAGCAGTGGTTCATCTTGGGCACTGGGGAATGATAAAAGACACTAGTGAAATCAGCTGAGGTGTAGGCAATGCTCCTCTGAAACTTAGCTTTCCACATAACCACATTTATTTCATAATCGTTGTACACCAACTAAGCCTACTTCAATAATGAACACTGTGATGTGGAATAAGAGCTTGCAGAAGGGGAAAAGCATGGATTTTCCAGGTCCTCCTCATGAACAAACAGCCCTTAAACATTTTCTACATCTGAGAGGAATGACCCAGAAGAACTGGAGTTTGAGAATTCCACAGTGGAACAAGGTGTTCCTTCAGGAGAACAAGATTCTCCTGAGCAGGATGCACAGAAGACATCCTTTCAAGAGACAGGCGTAATCATCACCACAATCTAGAAGTTGTAGTGAGTAGGACAAAGTGTAGTATTCTCCTAAGGCTTCTAAGTTACAGTTGATGTTATTTTGCAGTACTTTACACCTTAATGTCCAAAATAGTTTCTAAATCACTATATATGTAGGAAGTTATTTACTAGATCTGGTTTTAAAAAAACTAAACAAATCCCAACAAGAAGAAAAAAAAAACCCTAAACCCCCAGCATTTTGTATCAACACATTTGACTTAAATGGCTTTTCACATGCTTGTCTTGTAACAAAAGTGCAATTAAATTCAATTGTGTGATCCACTTTAGTACAGTGGTGAGTGTCCCCGCCCGCCATGCGTCTTTTGGCAAGAGTTCATAAGAGGGGAAGTAAATAGAACAAGGTTGGGTCTGATAATACGTAATGCAGAAGAATATTTACATTCACATGAGTATATAGATATGGCATAGTATACCTCATGCTGAATCACATACAGGCATGTCCAGCAGTTAATCTTGCTGGAGGTAGTTCCCATTTTCTAGTGCAAGTCCTGTATGCAGGGAAAGAAAAATTGACTATACAACATGCATAGTTCCTACCTAGAAGCCTTTGTGCCAGTAAAGGTGAGGGTGTAAATGGAGTATCAATTCAATAGCAACTCCCTGTGCTAGCAGCATATTAGTTTTTGAAAGATATAGACAGTTTTGGAAAGGTTTGGCCTTCCTTGTGAATAATCTGTAGCGTCTGTGCTGATCTTTTCTTTGTTAAATACAATACGTATTTCGCAATATTGCAAGACACCGAAGGCAGGTAACAGTGCTACTCCACTAGCAGTCCCAAGGAGAGTAAAATAGTCTGTGGACTTGCCGTTGCAGTCCTTCATAGTGTTTCTGTTTTACTAACTGTTTTTCATGATCTGCCCTGATAAATTTTCCTGAAATTCTTTAGAAAAAAGAAGACTATATTAAGTATTATCTAGATTACCCAATTCCAATCTTAAATATTACTTTATTTTGTTAATAGCTTGGTTGGAATTTTAAGATCTTCAAAGTATTTCAATTAACCATAAAATCTGGCTACACAAACAAACTCTTGAACTGCATTCTTCTGATGTTTCACAGGATCGTTTCTTACCTCTCTCCTCTTATTCTGAGAAGCATGTTTGACATCGGCACCTCTTGACAAAGAGCAGAGGCTTGGGCTGAGATTGTATCATCACCTTGGAATTTTAAAATCTCTGGAGGAATTTGAACTCGAGGTGTTACTTTTTCTAACATGAAGTACTGCCAGGAAGTGACAGACATTCAATAGGGGAGGTGGAATTCCAGTAAGAGACTGGAATTGGCTGGATTTACGTTGCAAACTCTTTTGATACAGTATTTAAATTCTTACTGTACAATTCTGCTTATATCCAGACTTGCTACCTTGTGTTGAGTCCAAAGCTGTCCTCAGAATCTGAAAGATTGCATCCTGAAAGATCTGAAAGATTGCTTCTGTTCTTCTGTCTTAAATATTTGTGAATACTCCAGAGGTTCTCAAGCTTATTCAAAGTTCAGTGAGTGTTTATTCTTTGTTACTTGAGAAGACTGACTGAATTAATTGGGAACCCATATGTAGAGGTGTGCAAAATAAACAAGTAAAAGTTCTGATTCTTAGCAAGGTTTTTGAATTAAGCATGCGCTGACAATTTTCTCTTTCATTGCTAATTCCTAAACCTTCTTATGATAAAGATTATGATACTTGCATTTTCCAGGAAAGAAAGAACTGGAACTCAGACGTTTTCTGAATATAAATATAGCCTGCTTTGCCCATGCATTGACTGAAGCTTTGCTCAATGAATCATTTGAACCCGGAATCTGAGAAACAAGAAATACTAGACTCACAAAAGCTTTTCTGTGTGGTACTTGAGAGAAAGGACAGAGTCGGACACTTACTTAGATTTAGACTTGATGGCACAGAAGAAATTTGAAGTGAAAAGAAACTAACAAAAGTACACAGAGAAACACATTTTCTTGCTGCCAGAAAAGAAATGGGCAAGTTTTGTTCTGCTTCTTTGGATACTTTGCCAGTGATCAGCAGTGTAGACTGCCACTTGATGAAGGCAGGCAAGGGACCAGATCTCTTTTGCCATCTCCTTTTTCTCTTTCTCCTGTAAATAACATTCAAAACTTGATTTAATTCTGAAAGAAAACTCTGTTTTTTAAAGAGCAATATTGCAGCTAAAAATACTGTTAAGTTACACTGACACTCTATTTAGGTTCTATAATAACTATATTTTGCCTTGATCACTTGAAAAATACAACTTGTGTTCCCTATGTTTCCATAGTTGTTGCTTGGCAACTAATTCCCCTATTAGTTGTGGGGTTTAATTGCCTTTGCCCAGCTGGGTTTTCTGTCTCCTTTCTGGTCTGTTCCACCAGCTCTTCCACTTCCCCCTCCTCAGTAGTGAAGTGGCAAGTAGGTAACAGAGACTGTTAAGTGCATTGGACATGTCATTAACACTAGATATTTTTGTATTCTTTACTTTATTTATCCTTCAGAACACTAGTTCCAGATGAAATGTTTTCTAGTAATTTGCTTTCAGAGGTAATTAATATAAGGAAAAAACCCCAAATATATTTTAATTACATCTGTTCTTAACTTGCTTTTTCCTATATAGCTTACTTGTGCCAGGTAAGTGAACTGTAACAGCAAGGCTGGAATATGCAGACAACTATACAGAAATCCTTCAACTAAGAAAGTTACATAGGTTTAACTATATTAGCAAACATTTTCAGCCTAAATCCAGCTTCACAGTTGAAATATTTAATTGTCTAGAGACTTCACTTTCTGTTAATGATATTTTTAATTGCAAAAAATACTTTTGAGCTGGATATATCCAGGGACCAAACTCCAACTTTTAAAATATTTTTTCATTAGTCTTGGAATTACATATTCCCCAAAGTATAATGGCTTCTTTGGTTTTCTCTTGTCTCAAATGTCTTTAATTTGAAGATAAGTGACCCAACCCTTTATTAATTTCACTTCAACAGTGCTTTCAGAAGAAAGATGGTGAATAAAATCTTGTGTCCTACTTTAGGTTGAGAGATTTTCCTTCTAGCTGGAAGTGTGTACTACTGAAGCGGATCAAAAACTACCTTCCATTACTAAAGAGGCATAAATTCCCTCCAGATCTGAGAGTTGTCACAAGATTTTTCAGTTACAACCTAGATTTACAATTTGGATGTATGTAGTTCATAACAAGTTTGAACCTGTTGAACCTGGAACTGAGTTTTAGAACACCTAGTTCTATTTCATTTGCATTTATTTGTAATCTTTATGGAGTTGTGCAACTCTGTTAAAAGGACATATATTCTAATCTTGTTTACACTGGCTGTAGAGCGTCTTGAGCTTTATGGATTTAATGTGATGATAAAAAAGAGAGGATAGTCAGGTTCAAGATATAGGAGATTTAGACGTGTGGGACCTGCATCTGGCAGCAATGGTATCTGCCTCATTAGCAGCTTAAGACATACATACATCCATGGATTTTGCTTTGTTCTCAAGACCAGTATGCCAGTGTCAAGGAATCATCAGCTAATGTTATCTTCTGACAGCCAGTATCACATTTATCCAATTTTAGATTTCAAACAAAACTTTTTTTCTTATATCCACAGTTAGAATATTAGAGCATGATAATTTCTAAATACAAAATAGCTGCATTCCCAACTGTTAACTGTTGTTGGGTGACAGGATATGACCATACAGCACAGTCTGTGCCTAGGAGATTTTATAAGCCTCAGGTGTGTCCCTGGGATGGGATAAAAATCCAGGAACCTGCCCGTGCATTTTCACTTTTGCTACCACCAGTAAGGATGCACTGCTAATAGCAAAAAAGAGGAAAAGTTCAGTAGTCATTTAATATGTGCTTAAATATGAGTCTGCATTTACTTCGTGGTAGAACCTGATCCAAGGACCAGCTCTTTTCCTTTTCCCAAAAGGGTACCTGTATTAACATAGAGAGCACTGAGATATTGCTAAGTGCAATTCTCAGCTTGGCAGATGAGCTCTGTGGAAAACATCAATTTCAAATGTTCTCAGACTCTAGCCAACACCTATAATCTTCACCAGAACTGTGTGTTAGGTTTTGGTTTCAAAACTTGGATGTTTTTTTCTTTCATTTGGTTCCTTTCTTGGAAGTCAAGTGAACTTTTCATGCAGGTTTTTTTGGAGCAGAAATGTTGTTTCCTCATGTGCAGCAGCAGGTGAAAAGTATGAGAGACAGATACAGAATTTCTAATTAGAGGATGTGACATCAGAAACAGGGAAGTTTGGAGACTGTAGTTTTCAGAAGATTAGGACACTGTCATGCCCTAATGCAGTGCTGGATCCTAGTTTAACCTGGTTTATGTTAACTGCCTGCTACCATTCCCTCTTCTAATCAAATGCCCTCAAAAACTCCAGTGTATATGCAAACTGCTTATTGCTAAGTTTTGAATACAAAACTTACAATTTTGATTCTGTGGTGTCATCATCCCCTTTTTAATGTGCAAGTGGCTCCACAAGCTGCGAGGCATAGAAGAAATGGGCCTGGGCTTATTAGTGCTTGTGAAATTTATTTTAAAAAGTATATCTAGTTAATACACTTTGGACTATTTTACTTTTTCACTCTTCTATGAGAAGGAATAGAAGCAGGACATGAAGTCATATGAATTTGATTATATTTATTGTATTGTAACAATTACTTATTTGCTGTATGGTTTTATTGGTTCCTTATTTTAACATCTGTTTACAACTACTAGTCCTTGTTCTCTTTTCTTAAAAAGGCAGTTTTTAGAATACAAAAAAGGAAAAACTTCCCTTGAATAACATCCTGATTTATATGGGTATTTCCAGACACAAAAATAATTTGATATCATTTGAAGGCATCAATTCCTGGGAATATCTCCAAAAGTGACATTATCCACATGTGGAATCAATATTATTTAACTGAAGACTGTCAAGACCAAAGTAGTCATTCTTCTTTTAGCAGCACTTTTAGCTATACAGTTCATCGCATTGTATTTATCTCACTGTCCTTGGTCTTGCACTCTTCTCCAAACTTATGCTCAATTAATAGTGTTTTTAGCACAGTGCCTTCAAAACCTGGAAGCTGAGCTCATGACAGAGTAAGTGTGCCCTTCAGTACAAGGGGTATGAGGAAAACAGCCAATTTTCAGAAGTTCTTCTGCTAAGAATTCATGATTTTGAGACAAATAGTGCTTTTAAATCACTGAGCCAAGTCTATTCGTTTATGAGGACTTGAAAATCTTTATCTAATATGACTTTAAGAACTCAAGCCATTAATTCAGCCATTAGTAGAGAAGAACAAACTGACTAAATATACAAAAGAGGACACAGAAAATACCATCACAGGGAATTCTGACTAAGGAATTTGTCCTCCCCTTATAAAAATAAAACATTGAAGTGAGAAACATGCAAGTAATTTCAAAGTATGAACAGCTCAAATAATGAGTCCTTATATGGTTTCAAGATTAACTCCTTTTAATCCGATATGAAAACAGCAGGGACGCTTTTTCACAGAATCACAGAATCACAGAATATTATGAGTTGGAAGGGACCCACAAGGATCATCTAGTCCAACTCACCACCTAACACCCGTACAGAGACCGAGAGCACATCCCAGAGCACAACACCAACCTAGATCCCTCACAGTCTAGCAGGCCACTCCGAGCCGGAAGGGGCCCAGGGTCATCCAGCCCTACACCCCCCGGCTAGACCATGTCACTAAGCTCCTCGTCCAGTCTTCT
>WEKX01013352.1:5727-16379 GCA_013390025.1 Pitta sordida | reverse complement strand
GACCACCTGTGATCTAATTTACTTGGATATCAGTTTATCTCATATAAGAAATATTTATCTGGTATTTTTAATAGATATTTATATATATATCTTTATCTATCTCCATATAAGTAATCTATGATATCAGCTGTTATGTTGTTGATAAATTACTTCACTAATGTTAAGTTTATACCAGACTAATGGTACATACTGACTGGATTGTTGCTCATTCTTGCTACACAATTGATTGCTGCTATTACTGATTGTTCCTATGCCTTTGATTGATGTTTTATTATTTATGGTAGTAATTTGTAGTAGATTGAAATATATTTGCTTTCTTACTGGTAATTTTAGTGATATTTGTGGCAATCTGTAAGAAAATAGAGAAATTTAGAGGAAAAAGCATTTCTTACGGAGTTTTACAAACTCATGTAACTGGGTTACACTTTCGGTCATGGCACTTGTACATGTTTGCTTGCCTATTTACATGATTTTTTTCATGAAGATTCAAATTCATTGCTTTATTGCATATGCAGACATATTTATGTATTTTAATGAATAATAATTTTGAAGGGGGAAAAATTCTTTAAAAATACGATGAATTTATTTTCTTCCTTAGCAAGGTATTTTCTTTTGGTGCCTTTTAAGTATCTAAAAGTTAGTACAGTGAGCCTATTAATAGCATTATGTAACTTAAAAATTGCAAAGGGCATTTCTAGATGTAGGGCTGGGAATGAAAGCTAGTGGGGAAATATCTAAGCAGCAGTACTTTTCCGAACTTATGTTGCAAAGCTCTTGGGAGATTACATTTCCATTACAAACTCTGTCCCGGGAGGGGCGGAGCTGCAGCCCTGCAGGGGCTGGTGTGGTCCCACCTCACACCGTCTCCCATTGGCTATGGTGGGAGGGGCTGCAACATGTCCATGACTGCTGCAGCTGCTGTTCACGACCCTGGGGGCAGCTGGGCCAGGGCTGCCAAGGCACAGCCCAGCCAAGTTCCTGGCATAGCCACAGCTTGAGTTCCTTCTGCTTGTGAAAGGAGGGGAGGACTGGATAGCCAAATGCCCCCCAAGTGCCCTAAGCCCCGAGCCCCCTGAGCCCCACACCCCTCAGGTTCAAACACAGTTTGCCTTTTTTGCCAATTCCCCCATTGGCCGCCATATTAGAGTGCGCAAATCTGCAAATATGCCTAATACAATGTGAAAATGGTCTATGAGCTCCCTGTGTTCCACCTGGAGGGATGCGCAACTCTACAACTAATCCTCAGCCCGCCGCTGCGGTGGTTTGGCAGAACCCTGTGGTCGGTCAGAAGCCCAGCTCTGCTGCCACAGCGGCAGCAGTGGAAACCTGGAAATCCCCACAGCAGCAGCAACTGCTGCAGGGAGCTCCCCTGTGATTCCCTGGAACTCCTCTGCCAGGGGGCATTTACTTCACTTTCCTGAGCTGGGACAGGGCACAGGGCAGTCCCGGGAATCCCCTCCTGAGCTCTGGAGATGAGGTAGGCAGGGCGATGGGCTGGGCTTAATTGCATATTCATGAGCTCGCTGTCTTTATGAATCGTGGGCTTCATGACTCAAACTCATAGACCCGCGAAACATGGGGGCTCACAGTTATGAGAAACTTATGACAATTTTTTCAAATAAGGATGAAATTTAGCACAAAGCTGTGTCTTTCCAGTTATGTTACATGGTAAATGAAAACCTCCTACAAAGCAAGTTTTCTGGAAAAGTAATGCTAGACTTCTATGGTGTCAAACAGATAACTCAGTGTCTAGTCCTCCTTTCTTATGTGTCCTAGAAAATGTTCCTCTTTATAAAGGCCTTTTTTTAAAAAAAAATGAATTTAAACTGGAAACATTCTCAAGATATATGTTCTTAGAAGCTCCTTTAAAAAATATTTCTGTGGGGTTGCAGAAAAATAGTGAATATTTTAAGATCTGTTATCACAGTGTCATTTAGTGCCATGAGATTCTTATTATACTTCTACATATTCTTTATCCCTGTATCTTCTCTCACTTGGATTTACAACACTGAAATGAAAAGCATTTACAAACATGATCTCATGTCAGCTGAAAAGTCTGAAGAGAAGATTTGATCATATCACAATGAGATAGTCTAGCAAATAAGGACAATGACTAAGCAAAAAACATTTTCCAGTAGCAATCATTTTTTTATTTTCGAATATTTTTTACCTAAGAACATAAATGAGCTAGGTGAAAAGCAAAACTTTATATGTTACTTAATTACTAAGAAATCAGATTTCAATTTAAAAGATGGAAAAACTGGAAATGTTCTCATATTCCTGTTATTTAAAAAAAATCCCTTGCAGACAGAGTCAAGTTTCTGCAAGTAATCTTAATTTATTGTCACTGAAGGGCTATGGTAATAATCATATAAATGGAGAGTTAAGTTTTGTTCTATATATTTAAATCACTTTTTCCTGAAATTAAGTACTATATTTCATGAAGGTACATATTTCTCTCTGTAAGACCTGAGCTAAATGTTCTGTTGAAAGGCACTGAACTAACAGCTATGGAAACCATGATTCTCTATTTAATTAGTACATTGATCTCAAGAAATGACACTTTGGGTTTTTTCGTACACTGTTCTGTTTGATTCTCTTCTGAGTGAATCTCAAGTCTGCTCTACGATAACCACATATATCTCAAGAATTATGGGGGTTTTATGTGTAAGTTTTAATCAACCTGCTTTTTACTAGTGAACGCAAAGTACTGCATGACTAAAGATAAACTACCCAACAGCCTTTGGCTTCGCTAAAAAAAAGGTGTAAGTACGTCACAGGTTTCACCTTTTATAATTTTCTTCATAGAGACCAAGATTTAATATAAGCCACCAAATAATTGTTAGAAGGCTCTTGTTTAATGTTGTTGTGATTTAATTTTGAGTTACTTTATTTGAAATGCCATGACAGTGGGAATCAACAAGATCTAATATTAAAAAAATCGTCCCACAAAAAAGGACAGGTTGACCACCAAAGACTATTCTGTATGATTTAGGTATTTTGGATGCATCTCGTAGACAGTGTAGTTACTAATGTGTATTGATTTTTTACATGGATAAGCTTCTTTTTTTCACGTTTCTTTAACCAAATTCTTTCTCATAATATGCATCATAGTCTTTCCACTTCCGTGTTTATGGATTTTACTTTTATATAATCCACCCAGTTTTTACAAATAAATCATAACTTCTAAATTAAGAAGGGAGTAGTTTAACATTGTTTGTTTATATGCAGGCTGAAATACCTTATCTGTGATTTTTCTTTTTTTTCATAATGTTGTTTCTAAGCCCTGGAGATACTAATGTTAATTTCATTGTTGTTATACTCCTGGATAATCTGTTCTGTGGCTTTGTGTATTGCTGACTTAAAATGTTCAGAGGGTTTTTTTTTTCCTTGCTGAAGTCTGTCTTTTAGTTTTGCTATCACTAAAGCTTGTTATCATTTATCCTGTTCATTCAGCTGCAAGGTTTGATCCCTGTCCATCTAGTTTCCTTAACACCCCGTGTCTTTACTTGCCTAAAACTGTTATAATGTGACTTCCTACTTTATTTGTCATCTGTTTTTAGCTTAGAAAGATAGCAGTTGGTCGTGTGTGTACAAACATTTAGTTTACTTTGTGTTATGATGTAGTGTTCAACATTTAGGAAACTGAATAAAACAAGAAGTACGAGGATAAAGCAAAAAAGGAAAACTGGAAAATAATATAAAGGACAAAAATATAGATAATTCTTGATGAGATTTCTAATAAATTTCCTTTCCTAGGAAGATAAATGAAATGGGCCTCACTCCTAATTTTTCTTTATCATCTGCAAAAATGATATAGCAGAATAAGAAACTCTTTATCTGATTGTGTAAGGACTACCTTTGCACTGTGCCCTGTCACATAGGGATAAGTATATGCAATGGAGTCATTCTTTCATCCAACTGTAGGAGGATGGACAAGTCAACTCTCTAGCCTTTGAATCACATGGGTCAGAAGAGTTGAGTTGGCAAGGACGATAGAGGTCCAACAGCATTGGGATACAGAATGGTGGGAACTGGAAGCAACCTTCTTGACTGGGCTAAAACTATAGCCTGTGCATAGCTTTCTCAGGGTCTTTCAAGTCCTCTGGGCTCTGAGTTGCTGACAGCTGAATCTAGAAACAATATTCCATTCCATACTTTTCCAGAACAAGGCATTAGTTTATAGTATCAGTTATTCAAATAGGCAAAATGCACGTTGCATCTATGAAATTATTTCTTAGAGTTATGTTACCACTGCGTCTATTTAATATACATTGGTCTAGAATAAATATTTCTGAATTGAAGTACTGTATAGAAGAAATAGGAAAGGTTTAATCAGGTGCTCAACTTACAGTACTAATTTGTCTAAACCAGAAGACTGATTCAAACTTGCAGACACGCACACGGCTGCATCTGTGCACACAAGTCTGGTATTTATACAAGAAATCATTCCATATGTACATATCTTCTTTAGAAGGCATAAATCAGTCAGCAAGAATGTATTCCTTGAAACCATTTTCCAATATACGGCTTCTTGGAGACAATGGTGATTTTTAATATTTTTCAAGATAAACATTTGCTAAAGATCCTTTGCTAAAATGAACTTTAAATTTTTTTCTGGTGAGATTGTCAGTGTGACTAGATTTTGACTTCACTCCAAAACCAGAATAGAAAGTAGTAGGTTGAGAAAATGAACTTTGTAATCTGACATTGCAGAAAAGAAAAATAATTTATACTGGCATTTCTAAAATGGAAAATTGTGAAGCTTTTCACTGTGTTTATCAGAAATATATATTTAATGGCATGCTTTAATTCATAACAGTTTTTCGGATATCTTTGCTCTCAAGATGTGTTATAAAGGCCAGATTATTTCCTACCATATTTAACCTTTAATTTCAATGGATGTCACTGCTGACTATGTTTCCTTTTCTTTCCAGAAAGCTATATGTACAGAGTAATGAGCATTTGACTCTTGATTAAAGAGGCAGGAAATTTGCTATATTATCATCAAGACTATGCAAAGGACCAGAAATGAGCCCTGGGTGTGCATTTGCTTGGAAGTTGGACTAGATGATCCTGTGGGTCCCTTCCAACTTAGAATAACCTGTGAACTGTGAAATGGCTACCACTATGGATTGAAGAGTTATTCCTGCTTAGTCCTTGGTGTTCTTAGGTTGAATTTACTGTAAGATATAAATTAGGTTTTAGTTAGAAACTCTTAATTGTGAGCATCTTAACATTTCTTTAAGAGATTAGGCTATGTCTTTTTGGCTCACCGTTAATCTATAGATACAAAAATTCCAACTATTGATGGAATTCACAGTATCTCTTCCTGTTATATCCAAGCCGATCTAGTGAAGTAAAAAGTCAGTAAGATCCAATACTTTGAACTTCTTTATTCCCTATTGCATCCTAACAGCACAAACAACTGCATTTTATATCATAATGGCTCTTGCTGTTGTTTAGTTGGTAAAGGACATGTGTGAGAATTGCCATGTAAATATGACTTGTCTTGAACTCAAATGTCATTAACTACTATAGAAGTTATAGTATAACAGAGTACCAGGAAGGGCCTATTACATGGGATGTGTCTTTTACATGATAACAGGGATTCATATTGAGTAGACTTTTTAAGAGAGCACATTGTTGGTGGAATGTACAGCCTCATGGTATTGACAGTCCTTCTTTCCCCCCAAATATGACAAATATTTTGATTATTTTTAGGCAGTACTGTGCTGGCTATGGTCCTGATATTGCTGCTTAGGGTGTTGGAGGCCTTTTTGGCTGCCAGGGCATGCTGCTGGCTCATATTGAGCTTGCATCCTAGAATATCTTGTAGTTCCTTTCTCTATCCTCTCTTTAATGTTTTTAGGTCCCATGATTTGGAGTAAATTCTGTTCAGAATGGTTGTAGGAGCATAAAGCTGCTCAAGGGATCAGTTAAAAAAGTAAGATTAAGATCATTGTTCCCATATATCCCCTGAGATTCCTTCCTGGTACTGATTTATCTGGAGTCATTTCATTATGACTGTTTTTTATCACCCTGGAGAATAATAATTTTCTTACCTGTTGAGCTGAATGAATACTTGGACCATATTCACAAGATTTCTGCGAGTTCTGCATTTATTGGGAAATACTGTTTGTGCCATCTCCTGAATAAGACAGGGAAAGGTCATTCAAGAGAAAAATGCCTAGAAGAATATATATGGGAGAAAGAAGGGGAGTTAAAAGCAAAAGAAAAAAGTCTCATTACCCTTACACTTACGGCTGGTTAGAGCTCCTAAGTTTAAAGTCTCTAGTACGTGAACATTGCTCTCAGAAAACGTTCTTAAGAACCCAAACCAGACAACCCCTCTACATAACAAAATGAGCAAAACAGTACTTGTCCCAAATACCTATTAAATAGAACAAATAAATAATTCACTAAATAACTTGATGGAAAACACATAGTTTTGTGGTGAGAGTGTTGAATCCTCATCATTTTTGAAGGACAGTAATCCCTTGTAATTTCAATTTTTTTTCCCTATGACTTTCATGTTGATGTGTAATAGATGCCCAAGTCTTGTTTAAAACTCTTGCTTCCTTTCCTCAAATCTCTCAGAAGCATGACAGCACATATCTATTTCACATCACAGTACTGAAAAAAAATGACAGTCAACATCCTTCCCACAAGAGACAAATTGTAAATAGAATTGGAGCTTACTCTGAACTGCTTGGAAGAGCAAAACTGGCAGTGAAGTGAGTATGAATTTGCACTACGTTGACCTTGAGACACCATCTCTGAGAGGCATAAACAGTGAAATGTAGATGGTCAGAAAAAAAGTCAGTATAAGAGCTGGAAAAGTATTGAAGGAAGTTTAACATATTTTTCTATTGGAAGTTTTAAGCACTTAATTTAAAAGCATGTGAAGAAACATAAGCTAGAAACATCATTATAGGCTTTCAATGGAACAATGCACATTAAAAAATAATTTTATATTTCATATTTAATTTCTAGATTGTTTTTCTGTTTGTTATTAGTATTATGACACAAATTATATGTTGCCCTCGTTAAGTATTTAATGGTTCTCTTTGAAAACACTTTGCGCATTCCACATAAAGAACCCAAATCTGTAATAAATGGTTTTTCACCACCCAGATAGGTAATTCAACATGAAAGAAACAAGGTTATGTATCCCTTCTCATGTTCTACAGTTTCAAAACCTTTAGATGCACCAAGTAACACAAGATATATATCTCATGCAAAATTACTTATCTTAGGCTGACCACTACCCTCAGTGAATAAAAATTCATAATTCTACTCTGTGGCTGCTCATTTGTTTACTCTCTCTTAAAATGAAAGCCAGTATATAATGAACCACATACTGGACAGAAAGACTGAAGACAGAAATACCATTTATTCTGCAAGTCTGTACATAACATAGAAAGATTCACACAAAAGAGTAAAAGGAAAAATGTGTGTCTGTCCATCCATCCATCCATCCATCCATCCATCCATCCATCCATCCATCCATCCATCCTTCCATTATGCTACTCCACTTTCTGCCCTTTTTTGACATGCTCAAGGAGTTCAATCTTTGTTTTTAAGTTCAATATTTCTGTCTGAAGTAAATAATGAGATTTGTTTAAAACATGCTGCAAATGAGATGGCAGTTTCTCAGTTGCAGTCCATGAAAACTATTATTGCAGATTGATTGTTAACTTTTTCCAAGCAAACAGTTTTATCTCACAGTGTGATCGTCTCCCCTATCACAGACTTGAAGTCAAAAATAAACTGAAGTGTTCACAGTTGTTATTTTATTTTCTCTTAGCACATGATGGACATTTGGACAAAAACCCCTTTTCACTCCATTTTTCACTTTATATTTTTCAAAAATTTCAATTTTGCTAATGAATGTTTCTGAATAGTATGCACTAACTGTTTGTCTCTTCTTCGACAATATTCCTTCCTTTCAATGCTTTTTTTATCAGATCTTTTGACAGTATCAAGAAAACAATGTTGCATACTTCCCCACTGATTTCTGTTTTGCTATACTCAATTATTTGAAAATAAAAGTCAATCTACTTGTGCTGACAGGTTTTGCTGGTCATTTGTTTAACAAAGCCTAGGGCTATCCAGCCATTTACTATTCTAGCTGAAGGCAGCTTGTGGCATTTTCATCTGCCAGGCAATAATCACTGTTACCTTATTTTGTGCTACTTGTTACCCAGGCCAAATGTGTTGAATTTGTTAATATGGAAGACCTCAGATGTTATTAGGCTTTTTAAACTGTGAAAAAAGTAAATACAGGTAAAATAGTAGTCCAACTATCACACTCGATATTTTTTTGAATTATAATGCAATAATGTTCACATTTTGATGAAATAGACATAAACTAGAAAAGTATTCCTGGAAAGACTTTCAAGTAAAATCTTTAGACTCATACTGCCTAGACAGGATTCTGTCAGCTAGAGGCACAAAAAATGTGATAATTAGGTCTTTAGACCCAAACCAGTAATGAAGGTAACTGATTTTCAGAAATTGTCAAGAGTGCAAGGAGAGAAATACAAATTAAATGCGTATTGCATACTAAATCTTTGGTACCTATAAACAAGTTTTTATGTCATCCTTTATGTTATATGGATTGCTGTGTGAAGAGACTGCTTGGAAGAAAATGGAGCATTTCAGTTTGCTACAAGCTTGGAGAAGAATGGTCCAGAACAAAAAGGATCACTTCTTGAGTTAGTGTTCTACTGAATGCCACAGCCAGGCTGTGGATTCCAATCTGTAGTTTCAAATACACTCCAGTGTAGTCTGCTCTGTAGACACATGCCATTTTCAGATGTTTGAGATCATATATTCCTTACTTTAGGAGAATGTGGGCAGCTGAGTGTGATAAAGAAGCTTTTAATCCTCACTGTGCAACCATGGCACATCCTGTGTGTGTTGTTCTGGTCACTTGGATGCACCAGGTCTGTGAAACAGCATGGAACTTGCCATATCTTTGTCTATTCTGGAAATCCCAGCTCTTTGTAATAAATTAAAAACCAGGATATTATTTTCTGGCCAGTTAATATTTATTCCATTAATAAGAAAACCATAATTTATAGTTATTTTCACTGGTTACCCTGTTCACAAATCAGACACTAAGGAGAGATACCTTCAAGGAGATATCAACAAAAGCTTGATCCAGCAATTATCATACTTAACCAGACGTTGTTAAGAAGCAGTAATTTTTGCTCTGAAACAACATCCTCTTGTTACTGCATTGCTATAATTATGCCTGCTGTTGCAGAAATTTATTTTGCTGGTGTTAAGAACAGTATGTATAATTGAAATTGGACTGTTAGTTCTGAAAATGAAACAAAGAAACTTGTAAACAAAACAGGAAGACCATCTTGTACTTGATCTGGTTGGGTATGTGCGATATATTTACATAACTGAGTAGATAATGTTTTGCATCCCACAGCGAGAGAATGAAACAAGCAATTTCATTGACCATCCTGCAAGCTTCATTTGTTTTAAATCCTGTAGATACATAATATCAGCATAGTAACAAACTTGCATGTAGCTTAATCCTGAATAACAAAAGCTATTGTAATGGTTTTACTCTGTATGCTAATGTCATTTGTTTAGTTACAGAGCTGTAGCAACCACAGCCCCTTGTTTACTTCCCTTTGGCACTGTTTTTGTCCCAGATTTAGTACAATTCTGGTCAGTAAGGCACAGAACAGTGAAAGTTGTTCTCATGAGGAGACTGACACACTTCAGTTTGTAGAAAAGGTAGTGAACTGTGACAAGAGTCAAGACAGCCTAATTGCCATCATCATTGATTTACCAACAGTGTTTCTGGTGCTGCTATGTGCCTAAATTAACCTATGAGAAAGTAGCCTTCCTTGATAGAGCTATATGAAATAAGTTTGAAGCATTTGCTCTTCTCCAGAGTTGCTCCTGTATTTGAATTAATACAATATAAAAAAGGAACTACATCCTTCCTGATTCCCTTATGGGACCAAGCTCTTCGGAAGTATCAGCCCCAAGGCTTCCAAATCCTGACTTCATTTGGAGCTACTTGCATAGACTCTTCAAATTCTTCTGGAAATCTTTCCTTTTTCCATGTAGCTGCCTTTCCTCTGACCCCTTCAGGATCCAAATTTAAAATATAAAAAAAATATTTTCTTTTCCACAAGAAAAAATACAACACAATTTAAAAATCCAGTTACATTGTAGAATAACAGAATATGCTGAGTTGGAAGGGACCCACAAGGATCGTCAAGTACAACTCTTAAATGAATGCCCACACAGGGACTGAACCCATAGCATTAGTGTTATGAGCACCATGCTTTAACCATCTGAGCTAATCTTGGGATCTTTTTTTTTTTTCATAACCTAACTCCCTATCCCATCATCCCATTGTCTAGACTGTGTCAAGGAGTTCCTTATCCAGCCTTTTCTAAAACACCTCCAGGGATGGCCACTCCACTACCGCCCTGGGCAGCCCATTCCCCTGAGATCACTCCTCTGTGAGAAAGCTCTTCCTAACATCCAGTCTAAACCTCCCCTGGCTCATGTCCTCTTGTTCTGGTGCTGGCAGCCTGAGAGAAGAGATTCACACCCACCTGGCTGCAACCTCCCCTCAGGTAGTTGTAAACAGCAATGAGGTCACCTCTGAG
>WEKX01013351.1:0-13729 GCA_013390025.1 Pitta sordida | reverse complement strand
GAGGCTGAGTGGGCAGAGGGTGTGACACAGGGCACTCAGATGATGGGAGGTGCTGGCTGAGCTTCCCAGCTGCCTCCTGACCTCCCTGCCCCCTTGAGCCGGGCTCAGAAGAGCTCCCTGCCCCAGGATTGCTGTGGGGGCTGTGGTTTGGGCACTTTGGGGACCCCACACACCCCTGGAGGGGAGAGCAGGAGCAGGGCAGAGCCTGGGCAGGTGCTGAGCCCTGTGTCAGCAAGGGCCCTCAGACCCCATGATCACCTCAAATTAGCAACTGGTGTCAAATGTTTTGGGCAAAAATAACCCCAGGGGCAGGCAGAGTTTTGCCAGATGCTGATTGCTGGTTACACAGGATCCCATTTTCATGCTGATCCTGCTTTGGAGGCTGGGGGAGAGCTACGCTGGCTCAAAGCTTCACTTGTGGCTGGCACAGCCCCTCGATGTCCTGCTGGGGTGGTTTGGCAGAGGGTTTGCACAGGCAGCTGGGAGTGGAAGCAGCTCCTGGTGGGACCTGGAAATAACTGCCCAGTGTGGAAGCAGAGCTGGAGCAGGACCAAAGGAAAGGTGCTGACTCAGACCCAGAGCATGGAGCTGCATCCTGGCTGGTCAGTGTGCAGCCCTGGGAACTGCTTTGGTGATGGGCTGTTACTCCTGTGCTTAACTCAGGTTGGCCTCTCCCTGTGCTCCCCAGAGCACCAGTTCCTGCCTGGAATGGCACTGGGAGATGGGGTGGTCAGGCTCAAGGACGAGGAGTTGGCTCCCAGAGATCCCAGCCTGCTGTCCCAGGGCTCTGGCTGCTGTGAAAAGGGGTGACAGTGGTAGGAACCATAGCAAAGGGGTGGCTCTGCTGCCCCCCAAGCCGTGAGGGACTCAGCCCTGCCTGTGTGTTCACGTCTGAGGGCTGGGGGAGCATTTCCTGAAGCCTCGTGTGATGCAGATGAAGCTGCTCCCGCTGAGGCAGAAGAAGGCCCACATGATGGAGATCCAGCTGAACGGGGGGACAGTGGCTGAGAAGGTCGACTGGGTCCGTGAGAGGCTGGAGAAGCAGATCTCTGTGCACAGTGTCTTCAGCCAGAACGAGATGATCGATGTCATTGGCGTGACCAAGGGGCACGGCATGAAAGGTACAGAGCAGGGGCACCCTGCCCAGGGCTTTGGGTCTGTCCCTCTCACGTGGCACTGCCCATGGGGTGCTTTTGGGGGAGGAGAGTGTTAAACACACTGAGAACACCCCCAGGTTGTTGCACAGGGAGTAGCAGAGAGCCTCTGGACCTCAACCCTGACATTGAGTTCTGCTGTGGCAGAGCTTGGTTTCCTTAGTCTCAGGGATTCCAGAAGGGAGAAGTGAAACAGGGCCATCCCTGATGTAGCTACAAAGGAGTTGACCAGGTAACCTCTGATGGAAAGATTTTCCCTGAGATTAAAACCACTAAAGGCCATGGTGTTTGCTGTGCCCAGAGTGCTCTCAGGAGGCTCACAGGCACCATCAGGACAGAAATCAATCTGGGAACAGTGGAAGGTGTCCCTGCCCATGGCAGGGGGGTGGAACTGGGTGAGCTTTAAGGTCCCTTCCAACCCAAACCATTCTGGGATTCTCTGAACTCCTCACCCAACCCCACATGTGCAGAGCTGAGGGTGTTCTGTGTGTGTGCCATGGGGCACATCCCAGTCTGAGCAGAGCCATGGCAGTGCTGTGCTCCAGCCTCTCCCGGAGCTGACAGCTCTCCATCTGCTTCCAACATTTCCCTCTGGGCTGACAACAACGAGACTCCCCCTCCCGAGTCCCGAATCTCCAGGCTGTTCTCACCTTTCCAGGGGTGACGAGCCGCTGGCACACCAAGAAGCTCCCCAGGAAGACACACAAGGGCCTGAGGAAGGTGGCCTGTATCGGGGCCTGGCACCCGGCCCGCGTGGGCTACTCCATCGCCCGGGCTGGCCAGAAGGGCTACCACCACCGCACCGAGATCAACAAGAAGGTATGGCCCAGGAGGGCTCCTCCTCTCCACACGCTCCCCTGCCTCCCCTCCTCTGCCCTCAGCTGCACTTCCAGATGTTTCCCGAGACATCTCCATGTCTCTCCTGGTGCTCTTCCCCTGCTCGAGGGCACATCTTGGGGACAAACCTGCCGTTCTGTGAGTCTGTCATCCAGTGACGTTTCTCAACGAAGGGCAGGGATGGTCCCACCTCCTCTGTTCCCAGATTTACCGCATCGGCCGCGGGATCCACGTGGAGGATGGCAAAGTGGTGAGGAACAATGCCTCGACCCACTACGATATCACCGAGAAGACCATCACGCCTCTGGTAAGGGCTGTCACTGCCCCTGGCTGCAGGAGCCGGAGCTGGGTAGGAAATGATGGGAAGGAAGTTCCCTGAGAGAAATGCAGGGATTCCTTTCCTCATGTTTTGGACACGGGAAATTATCTATGGGAAGTGAGTTTTTTAGGCCCATTTTGGGAACTGAGATCTTGATTTAAAAGATTAAAAAATCACGTTAAAAATCTTATAGCTAACAGATAAATGTTTACCTGGTTTAAAAATTCACTTTGTACTAAAAGCTGGGAAGTGTGGCCAGCTCTGGTCTCTGTTCACCCCCATCCTGCAGGGAAGGAAGCAGGTTCTGGTTCCCCAGCTCTCACTGGGATAACTGGTCCATGCTGGGATAACTCACCATGGCTGATGTGCCCTGGTGGTCTAGCGGAAGGTGTCCCTGCCCATTCCAGGGGGCTGGAACCAGATAATCTTTAAGGTCCCTCTGTCCCAAACCATTCCAGGACTCTGTGGTTCTCAGCAGGCAACTCAAAGTTGTCAGCTGGAAGGATGGAAAATGTCCCCTGTGCACAGACGTTCTCCTGCCCTCCAACCTCCCTCCTCTCCCCACAGGGTGGTTTCCCTCACTATGGGGAGGTGAACAATGACTTCCTCATGCTGAAGGGCTGCGTCGTGGGCACCAAGAAGCGCGTGCTCACCCTGCGGAAGGTGAGTGGGACCAGGAACATTCCCCACACGGAGCATCCTCCAAATGCTGGGCAGGGACACTGCTCAGGTCCTTGATGCCGTGCTGGACGTGGCACAGGAGTGTGGTGCTCAGGCCACTGGCAGGGAGATGGGTTGTGGAGTGTGGAGGTGGGTGGAATCTCTGGAAGGAGAAGCTTCAGATCTCTGTGGGGCCCACAAATGAAACCTTGGACTGTGAGGAACTGCAAACAAGGCATCCCCTGCCACCTTGAGCACCAGGGTGTTCCACTGAAAACACAGATTTTTGCACAGATGTCATTCCATCCATGCTTCCTTCAGAGCAGATGTTGTGGTTTGCTGTAACAATAATCCTGCTGTGTTTGGCTCTCCTTTTCCAGTCCCTCCTGGTGCACACAAGCCGCCGGGCTCATGAAGCCATCGAGCTCAAATTCATTGACACCACTTCCAAATTTGGCCACGGCCGTTTCCAGACAGCCCAGGAGAAAAGGGCTTTCATGGTGAGTTCCCTCTGGGCTGCTCCAGCTCTTCATGGGGCTGGAGCAACTGATTGACTCCAGCCAAACACCTTCTAGTGGAAGGTGTCCCTCCTCATGGCAGGGAGGTGGAACTGGCTGAGTTTCATGGTCCCTCCTGACTCAAACCATTCCATGATCCTGTGATTCCACGATCCATTTCTTGATGGAGCAACAGCCAGATGAATGATTGAGGTTCTCTTGCCACGAATTCCATTCACACAGCAGAAATTTTGCAAAGGAAGAACATGATTCTTGTGTGAGGGATCCAAGACAACCCAACCAGCAAATAACAGACCATGTGGTGAAGCAGCTCCCATTCACCTCGGGAAGTTTTAAACAAGGCAGGCACTGCCTTGGCCATGTGGTCCCTTTCCCTTGGAATTGTGGGCTGCTTTCATTTGTTTGGAGTGGTTTTTAGCTTTAATGTCCTTAAGAGGAAAAAAGTTTGGGTCAAAGTCAGACACAAATTTGTGATTCCTTTGTCAGAAGCTTTCAAGAAGGTCAAGCAGCGTATTTTTCTTAAATCCAGAGGGGGGAATAAATTAAATAATCCAGACCAAGCAGTTTCTTGAATAGTTGCACCAGGCTCTGAACTGAAATGGAGGAAGCTTTGAGTGAGCCAGGAGAGGGAGGAGAAAGGCAAGAAACGAGGGCCTGGATCCCACACAGATGTGAACAGGATCTGTCCTGTCAGCCAGAAATGCCATGTGAAGCTGGCTAAGCCTCCTTAGTGCTGGGAGGGGGATTGGTTCAGGCAGTGCCTTTGCAGAGCCCTTCAGAGGTTAAGCTGATTTCCTTGAGCTCAGTGTCAGGAGCCTGTTGTGTGTCACTGCAAGCCCTGAGCTGCTGTGACGAGGATCTCGGGGACAGGAGGAGCTTTTACCTGCATGCACCTCTTTCCTTTGCCATTTCCCTCATGTATTCTGTGCTAAAACATCACATTTGGCTGGGAGTTGAAGCACATAAGTAATTCCTGCCATCTGCTCCCATAGGATTGGTTTGGGACCGCCCCATTTTCCAGCCTCGGGCTCTGTTGAGTTGGATGCTGAGGGAGGTCTTGCCTCCTCCAACGCTCAGGCAGCAGCTCAGCAGCTTTCCCACCATGGGGGACACTGGAACACCTCCTGGAAACACTCATGAGCCCAGTTCCTGCTCCCCTCCACATTCCCTGACAGTGACCAGGTCACTCCTCGTGCTCTCTGGCTGATCTTGTGTTGCCCAGAGGAATCAACCCTCTGTGCCAGGGACGCTCCTCTCCTGACTCCTGGAGGGGGAGGGAGGCTCTGGGGTTGGTGGATGGTGGCACTGAGCTCCCAGCTGGGGACCAGGGACCCAGAGCAGCCCAGGCACAGCCACACAGGCCAGGCTGGTTTGACTCTGACACCAAACTCTCCTCTCTGCTCCCTTGCAGGGCCCTCAGAAGAAACACCTGGTGAAGGAGAAGCCAGGTGTGCAGGAGGAGCTGTGAGGATGGACACATGAGGCTGCCTGACTGGGCACTTCCAATAAAGGGGCTCCAAGCTGTGCCTGCTCTCTGTCTTCCCTTTGGAGGGATGTCTTTGCTGCTTTCAGGTTCCTCAGCAGGTGGGATGGGACACGTGGCATTTGGGACTGTCCCATATGGGCAGGGACTCAGTGGGACAGCCCAGTGTCTGCTCTGCCCTCTGGATCCTCCTTTCCTTTGCCCAGTGAGTTTCTTCCCACGCACCCAAACCCCCTTCCACTGGTCCAGGGCTGCCCCCTTGACCAGGAGTCCTGGGAACCTGGGGCATGGAGCTCCTGGGTCTCCAGCAGCCCCTGCCCAGTGCCTGTTGTGCCCTGAACTAGGGCTTGTAGGATTTGGGGAGGAGGCTCATCTGCAGAAGCAGAGGATGAGGATGAATCCCTGAGCTCTGTGCAGTCTCCCAGTCCCTGGGAATGTTCTTCAGAGCTTCTTGTCCCCCTTGGCTGGCGGGTCCTGGGGCGGTCCCACAGTGGGTGGCCAAGGATCCAGGCTGGAGCGCATGATGGGAATGATGAGATCGTCCATGTTTGGCATCACCAGAATTTTCTGAAAAGAGCAATCCAGAGTAGCAAGTCAGTGGGTTTGAACACCACAACCTGCCCGGGGACACTGTCTGGAGGTGGCTTGGCAGGAGCTACACTCAGGTCAGAGGCTGGGGCTGTGAACAGGTCCTGGGCTCTCAGTGCCCTCTGCAGCAGCCCCAGGAGGTTCCTGGCCCTGGGTATCGGGTGGGGACAAGCAGGAGCAGTTCTCTTAGCCCTGCCCACCTTTATGGCTTCAGGGAGAGTCGAAGCAGAGAACAGGGGGCCCTAAATATCTGGGGGGACACTTCTGCTCTTTGACCAGAAGTCTCAAAGGTGAGAGGCTGAAAACAAACCCTTGTGATGGTAAATCTCCCAAACATCCCCAAAACAAAGAGGATGGGTGGGTTCAGCCCTTCCAGGGGATGTCTGCCTGTGACTCGCCGACACCTCAAATCCCCCCTGCTTGGGGTGAAGATCACTTTTCCTCAAGCACTGCAGTGCTCAGAGCACCACCTCTGGTGCTGGTTATTTGGGTTTTGGTTCCTGACTGTCCAAAGCTGGACAGCCCAGACCAGATGTCGGCTTTTTGCAGAGACAATTGGCCCAAACTGTGGTCGATTATCCCTGATGGCCGTGATGCCTGAGCCTCGGGCAGGGTTTTTCCGAGCTCTTTAACATCCCAAGCACCTGAAATTCGTGCTGCAGCTTCTTCTCGATCCACTCAGTGACGTGGAGGAACGTCACCTCCCGCTCCCCCAGCTTCGGGCGCACCTTCAGCTCCAGCTGGGGTGGCACTCGGAAGCTGTACCTGCGAGGGGAGAGGAAAGAGGCAGGAAGCATCACGGAAGGCTGGTGCCCCAGATGAGCCCAAAGCCCTGGCTCTGTCTCCTTGGACTGTGAGGAGCAAGGTGTGGGGAGAGCTGGTACCAGACACGGTCTGTGGGTGGCGGGGGGATGTTGACAGCCAAGGTCCCTGCCAGCTCCTGCACCTCCACCGTCAGCAGCAGCGGCGTGTTGGAAACCTCCTCCATCTTCTTCTTGATGAACTCGTTCTCCGTGGCCTTCTGGAAGTACTTGGACTTGGTGATCTTATCCACGAAGCGCAGGATCTTCCGGCTTGTGCTGTTGCTGCTGATGTGGCTGAAGTGAGGGGAGCCCCAGCTCAGCACAGGGCCCCACAGAGTTTTGGGGTGCCCCAGCACTCTGCCAGGGCATCCTATAGGGACAGGGTCTCCTCTGAAGGGCTGCCACCACATGCTGTGTGTGCCCTCCCCGGGACACTGTGCCCAAGCCCATTGTGCCTCCCCTCAGTGCCCCCCATGGCACAGACCCCCAACACCCCCTTACCCCTCGGTGCCAGGTGGGGGGACCCGCTCCCCCAGGGCTCCCACAGACTCTGCACCAGCAACGTCTTCCTCATCGGAGGAGCCGGCGCTGGAGGACTCGGCATCGCTGTCTGCCAGCAGGATCAACCGTGGCCTGGCCCTGAGGAGCCCCAGGGAGCATCACAACAGCGCTCTGGGGCCACCAGACTCTCGCCTCCCTCAGGCAGGAGGAGGAGAATGTGCCCAGCCATGCCCAGGCTCCTTACCCCTCTCCG
The DNA here is from genome assembly GCA_013390025.1 of Pitta sordida. Taxonomy (NCBI): domain Eukaryota; kingdom Metazoa; phylum Chordata; class Aves; order Passeriformes; family Pittidae; genus Pitta; species Pitta sordida. The sequence goes on along the minus strand of WEKX01013351.1, from coordinate 6,613 downwards.
CCTGCCTCCGAGGGGCCGCTCTCCTCTGCGGTGCTCTCCTTCCCCAGCTTGCTGAGGTTCATCTTCGTTTCCAGAGTCATCTGCAATGAGCCGCTGTAGGTGACCTCCATGTCCACCCAGAGCCCTGCCAGGGAGAGGGACGGGGTGAGACCAGCTCAGCACCACAGGGGCTTGTGCACCTGCCAAAACCTCCCAGCTCCAGGGACCGGGCTGGCACCTCAGTGGAGCTGCCGTGGCGCCAGCCCTGGGGATCCTGTCACTGTGGGGCTCTTACCTCGCTCATTGACAGTGGGGTTGGAGGCACTGAGGACCGAGGGGATGGATGTGCCCATGTCCAGCTCCGTCAGTGTCAGCTCATTCATGAAATATGGGAGCTGACGGAGGGAAACCCCGTGGGGAAGGTCACTACAGCCTGGCACCCGGGCTCAGGGCTCCCTGTGTGCTGTGACGCTCCTGCCTCTCACCTTGATCTTGCTCAACTTCTTCTGGATCTTGTTGGACACTTGCTCAGCCCAGTATTGCTCCCGGAGGAAGTCCCAGAAGATGCGCCCCACCAGCGCATTCATCCAGGCCATGCCCACGTCGCGGTGCCCAGCCATGTCCTCAGTGGGCTGTGAGGGGACAGAAGCCACCAGCCCCTGCAGGGAGACAGCCCCATGAGCAGTGGGACCTGCTGTCTGGGTGCTGCCCTGCTCCAGGGCTTGGCTGCTCTGGCTGTGCTGCCAGGAGCGGGATGAGCCACAGACTGGCAGTGGCTCCACACAGAGCCCAGCGAGCCTCGAGTCCCACTCCCAGTGTTGGATTTGTTCCACTCACCTTGCTGGGCGTGGGGCTGCCCAGAGCTCCATGACAGGGGCTCCTGTCTGGGCTCGGTGCTCCCTGGGCTGGCACAAACCGGGCCATGTAGGTGTTGTAATCCAGGTAAATCTCTTCCGCATTTCCTGGGACAGTGGAGGGAATGTCCTCAGCGCTCTCTCCGCTGCTGCTGCCGCTGCTCTGCGGAGCTGGTCCCACCCCTGGGCACACGGGGACATGGAATCCAAGAGTCATTTAGGTTGGAAAAGCCCTCTGGTGTCATCGACTCCAACCATTCCCCCAGCACTGCCAAGACCACCACTAGACCAGGTCCCCAAGTGCCACACTATGACTTCTCACTCTCTCCATGGACAGAGGCTCTACCACTGCCCTGGGCAACCTGTGCCACAGATGGACAACCCTTCCTGTGAAGAAATGTTTTCTAATATCCAATGCATTGGGCCAGGATGGTGTGCGAGGTGATGTTATTCCAGTCCCTGGTGCCAGTGACATGCCATCCACCCTGTGCTGGTGAGGGGACCCTCTAAGCTCTCCCTGCAAATGCTCCTGGGCCCCTTCATGTCCTCCCACACCCATTACTGCCCACTAAGGCTCTGTCCTTCTGGCACACGTGCAGCTCCCACCTGGATCAGTCCCAGGGTGGCAGTGTCTCACCTGTCCTGGTGTCACCGTGGGTGGCAGGTGTCCCACGGGAGGCTTGCATGAGGTGCTGGTACCACTCCTCCTTCTCCCGGCCCGTCCTCCCAAACAGGTACAGGCATCTCTCCCTGCAGTCCCCTGGGATGTCCTGCCCACACAGTGGCACTTTCTTTGTCCCCTCATCCCCCTGCAGCTCCGTATCGTGCTCCTCACTGCTCCTGCCCTCCCCATCAGGGAGGAGGACACAGATGGGGTATTTCTTGTTCCACGTCCGCTTTCGGGCCAGGCTGGGGGGGCACAGGAACACCTGCAACACCAAGAGTGGGGGTGAGGCGAGGCCAGGATTGGAGTGTCCCCATGGGTGGGAGGGTCCTGGGCATGGCCAGGCTCACCTTGGCGTCCGTCAGGTCGTAGCAGCGGTGGCTGACGAAGGCGGCATCAAGGATTTCCTCCTCGAAGGTGGCTCTGCGCGGGATGTTGCTCTTGGGGTAGGACAGAGTGAGGGTGGCCCCGTCCAGCACGGCGAGCACCGAGTGTGTGAGTGAGGGGTGGAAGAGCTCGGGGTCGTAGGTGTACAGCTGGTTCATCCAGCCCTGGGGGAGAGAGAGGGAGCCAATGCTTCCCACTGTGCCGTGGGAGCTGCAGCCTGCACCCACCTTGGACACCTCCGACCCTGGCATCCCCTCCAGACCCCCATGCCAGTCCAGCTCTCTCCTACCTGCAGATGGAGGGTTTCCCGTGGCTCCCCTGGAAGCAGCTTTGGGCGCAGGCGGCCCCACGGTCCCCGTGTGGTCGGCGGAGCCTTCGGCACGAGGAGGAGGAGGATGGCGAGGAAGCCCAGCGCCAACCCGCAGACGAGCCCCAGGCAGAGGCCGGCGGCGTAGGGCGGCAGGGGCAGGATGAAGTACCCGTAGGCAAGGAGGGCAATGGAGGCCAGGGCTCTGCCTGGCACCGTGCCCCTGGAACGTGCTGCCCGCGGCTCCTCGGGCGGTGGGAGCGGGGGCTCCGCATCCCGCTGTGCCACCTCCACCACCTGGATCACGTCCCCGTAGGAGCAGATCTCATAGCGGCAGTTCAGGGTGGGCTCCCAGGGCGTCCAGTCCCGCACCCGGCGGCCCCCAGCCCCGCGGCTGCCCCCGGGATCCTTGGCCCGGGCCGTGGGGCTGCTGTCCTCGGCCATGAGGCGGCTGAGGCGGCTGAGGGGCTCCTGCACGGCCTCCGAGAGCCGTCTCCTCGTGTCCTCCAGCCTGGCGTCGCGCAGCCGCAGCAGGGCGGCCCGGCTCTCCGACGGGGAGATGCTGGGGGACGACGGAGCCGTGCGGGACTTGGCCAGGCTCAGCCGGGCCTGGGGGGCCCGCGGGAGGTCGGCCAGGAGCATCCGCCCGGGCTGGGGAGAGGGGGGACGCTTTGTGTCCCCATCCACGGGGGGAAGGAGCCCTCCGATGTCGTCCCTGGTGCCGGCGGCATGGGCTGTGAGTCCATCGACGTCCCCTCGCTGAGGTGACCCCGGGGATGGTGCCAGGGCTGGAGGGGCAGCCACTGCTGCCGCGGCGTGGTCTGCCATCGCCCGCATGGCCGGTGGCACTGCCAGGGAACACAGGGATCAGCTGGGCTCCGTGTCACCTCAGGGCACAGGACAGCCCTGCTTTGGTCCTGCCTTCCCCACCAGCAGCACCGTGAGCCCCAAGCGGGCACGGGGTGACCCCAGGGCCCCACTGCCACGTGCTGGGTGCCTCCCAGCCTATTTCAGGAGGCACTTGTGGGCACAGGGCTCATGGCTCTCCCTGGGCTTCCCGGCAGGGATGGGCTGGAGGAGGCCCCGTGGTAAGATGAGCTCAGTGAGGGTGTGTGAGATAAACCTCAGGCGAGCGATTACCAATGGGGCTTTCGAGAGCCTGCAGACAAATGAGGGGGATTTTCCACAGCAGGACATTTCATTGGTCCCTGTGCAGGTGCTGGGGCTGCCAGGAGAGATGCCAGGCCAGCAGGCAGGACTCCCTGACTCCTCTAAATGTCCATGGTTTGGCCTCTGCTTCGTGCACTGCATGGACCCAAAATGCAGCAGCACAAAGTGCTGCCTGAGGGTGCTCTGGAAGCAGAGGGTTGGAGGTCTGGAGAGGTCCCTGACCATGGCAAAGTGCTGTCCTGTCCCCAGCAGCCACCGTGTGCTGCTGCCAAAGCCACGGGCTGCCCTGCTCCAAGCTGTGCCCTCTGTGATGCCGGGAGAGAGGCTGGAAGGGCAGGATGGGCTCTGCAGAGCTGAGCCAGCTCCCAGGCAGGTCCATGGGGTGTTCAGTCTCTCCCCCTGCAGCAGGAGCAGGGATGCCATCCCAGGAACCCCGGGGCTGCCTCACACCCTGCACCGCATCGCCCTGGATCTTCAAAGCTCCTCAGTGCCAGGAATTAATTACAGGCTGTGCTGCAGCTGCCTCCAGCCCCTTTTATATAATCTCACATTGCTCGGCTCTCACTTTGCCTCACGTTTACAGGAACCACTTGTTAACCCCAAATCATCCACGGGTGATTGCCCTGGTGGTCCCAGCACTCGGCAGAGACCCCGACTGAGGGGCTGGGGCTCTCATGGGCAGGGCTGTGACCCCCAGCACCCCCAGCAGGCACAGCTGTCCAGGCACCCCACAAAGCACCGAAACAAGGAGAGAGCAGAGGGAAATGAGTGATGGAGCTGGGCATGAGAAGGGATTTGGTCCAGTGGAAAGTGTCCCTGGCCACGGCAGGGATTTGAAACTTGACGGTCTTTAAGATTCCTGCCAACCCAAACCATTCCATGATTCTCTGATTTTAAGGAATCTCATCCCTGATGCTGCAGGGCCCTGTGCACCTCCCACCCAAGCACAGCAGGCAGGACACCCCCTGCCCCACATCATGCAGGTTTCCCAGTGCCCCCAGTACTGCCCATCCCCTTGGCCTGCTCCTACCAGGATGCCCCGGTCCTTGGCGGGTCCTGCCTGGCCACTGCTCCCTGTCCCCACTGGGTCAGCAGGACACCAGCTCTCCTGCCCTGCTGCTCCGCTGTGCTGGTCTCTGTTCCCACCGCTCCTGTACTCGTGGGTTTTTAAATCTAAGAAAAAAAAAAAAAGAAGGGAAAAAAAAAAAAGAAATCTGTTTCCTGAGAGACCATTAGCACGGTGGAAGACAGAGATAATAATAGCCCGGGTTTGTAGGGGAGTTCTCCTCTGGCAGGGAAGGCAAGTACAGCAGGATAGGGGGAATCTTTTTTGCTGTTTACAGGATAAATTAGATGTGAAGGGTCTTGCAAATGTTTTCACCAAGCACTGGGGGCAGCTGGGTGGGGGCAGCTGGGTGGGCTCGGCTGGGTCAGGGGGTGAGAGGCGTGACAGTGGCTTTGGAGGTGTCAGCAAACATCACTCAGGGTGTTCCCACAGCCCTCATGGCACCCAGAAGGGCTCAGTGGTGTGCTGGATGTCCCGCTGAGGGGAGGTGCTTGGGATGCCCAGCCCAGGACATCTCTGTGGGCAGGGTCCCAAGATCTCTAATGACTGTCCCCCCTTGGAAACACCAAAGCCATAACCAGCGGAATCCTCTGGATTCCAGCTCTGATATTCAGCTCCTTGTCCCCAGCTCTGGTTCATATTCAAGGCTTGACCTGACACAGAGAAAAACTGGTGACACTGCCCACCCCACGTTCATTTGCATTGTCAAATCAGGGAATTGAAACATTAACTTCCCTCAGCCCTCAGGTTAATTAGGGGGGTGGTGGCACCGCTCTGTGGGGCTTTCCTTGCCCAGCTGAAGGAGCTGGAATCAAATCAGGGATTATCTCCACAAAACGCTGCTGCCTCTGGAGCACTCTGCGTTATCCCAAGATCAAGGAGTGCTGGGCCTTGGAATTCTGGCTGCAGTCTCAGGATGTCACTTTGGGCAAGGGGCAGTGCAGGATCCCAGCTCTGTCCTCTGCTGCCACTTCCACATCACATCGCTCCTTCTCGGGGTTACTGGAGAGGATTTCGTGCTGGTGAGGAATTGAGGAGCTTTGGCAGCACAGGAATGGCTCCAGAGAGATTCTGCTCCGCGCTCCCAAAGGCTCTCCACCACCCTGTGCGTTCCAGCCCTGCCTCTCCACGGACTTTGCTTCGCTCCCGTGTCTCAGCCATTCCCATCCCCTGCTCATCTGCTCCTCTGCAGGACCTTCCCATCCCTCCTGGGAGCTCCCAGTCCTGCGGCAGGACCCAGCCAGTTCCCACATCCATCTCAGCATGGCTCCAGCACCAGGATTTGGGTTGGACGGATGATGCTGTCGAGACTGAGGTCCCGGCAGCTGCTGCAGCTCCTTCTGCTGTCTGGAAATCCGCGCCCCCAAGGTGTGCAGGGCGCTGGAGTCTATTTGGAGCTTTTTCCTGACATCCCGCTTCTCTGATCTCCGTGGATCTTACGGGAGGCACTTTCAAAGCAGCCCATCACCCGCAGTGACACGGCGAATTCCCAGCTCCCCGTGCCCCATGGAGCGGTCCTGGAGCGCCCTGCCCAGGCGCCTGCCACGAGTCATCAATGCCCGGGGCTGGAGCGGGAGCTCAGCCGGCCCGAGATGAAGCCTGACCTAATTGGAAGCGGCAGCATCCAGAGGGCAGGAGCCCCGCGGGCTCACAGGGGTCTCACTGCCCCGGGAGAGCCCCGCTGGCATTAGGGACTGGGGATCCATCCAAGTGCATCCCTGCAGCCACAGGGCCCGGGCACCAGGGACGGAGCCCGGCTCGTGTCCAAAGGGTGCCAAAATTTCCCCCCTTGCAGTAAGGAAGGCGCCGATTCCGTGAGAGCCCAAGCCCAGGGACTCATCTAAGGGTCCCTGGACAAATTAGGGACGAAGGGACTTGTGGTGCTGCTTTTTGGAAGGAGAAAGAAGCTGCAGCAGCTCATCCCCCCTGGAACCCGCCAAGGTTCACCTTCAAAGCCCTCACCTTGCCACACGCTGGGCTGCTGCCTCCGCCTCTCCAGGACCCCCGCGGTCAGACCCTGCATCCCTCCGGGGGAGGGTCCCCATGGTGACCCCCGGTTCCGTGCCCTGGGCTGCTGGGATGGGCAGTCCCTGCTGAGCCTGTGCCCGCACCCACCCCCGGAGCCCTGGGGGTGCCTGGGGGGAACCCCAGTCCCAACCACCACCAAACCCCCCGCCCTGATGGGG